>CM061543.1:249992556-250592556 GCA_030864215.1 Capsicum pubescens | reverse complement strand
ACTTAGATTTTGATGAATATGGAATTGTAACACTTAGAAACATTTCTCTTGAGAGAAAAGCCCTCCTTGGCCTAAATTGTAACTAGGTTTCAACTTGAGTGTGGAATCACTCATGTTGGATTCAAGCTTAGAAACGTTGGATGCTTGGGAGATCGAGTCTCTCTTTTGCCAACGTAAGAGATAAGTGAATTATTGTGTGTAGTGTTAAGGGTCCAAGAGTGGAATAAGCTCTTGGGTTCTTAAGAGTATGCCTTCATGTAGTCTATCTATCTATCCTTTTTGTTCATTGTAATCTTATAACCGTTGTGTGTCTTGTTTGTGGAACCCGTGAGTTGTTGTTATAATATTGTTATTTTTCTTTGTGTTCTTCATCTTCTGTTGATAATATTAGTTTGTGGTTGCTGTTTAGGAGTTGAAACGCACCCTTATATGTTGTTCTTGTTGTTGTTGTAGTGAATCCGAGAGTGGTCCACCGAGTCAAGGGAGGATTCCATATAGCCCGTGGAATATAGAATTATAGGGTGTACCACCTAGCTCAGAAGTAAAATAAAGAATGGTATTGCATCTACATAATTGTTTTGAAGATCATTTGAAGCTGCCCATGTGTTTTAAATTATTTCATGCATAAGGTTTTATGAAATGCTCTCTCTTGTGTTAAATATAAAAGTACATTATTTTGGATTGCTCTGCGTACTAGTACATCTGTATTGACTCCTATATTTCAGGATTGAGGAATAGTCCTGGGGTCCAGTACAGTAGTAGATTGGGTTTTTTAGATTCGCTGTTGGTGAGCCTTCTCGATTCTGGAAGGCCGAGCTTATATAAACATTGTCATTTGCTTGATTTATTGTCTGATTGGGGGCCTTGTCCCAGTTTAGTTTTAGACATATGTTGTTATAGAATTGTTAGAGATTTTGCAGACTAGTGTCATATGTTTTGAATATTAATAATTTATTTCCAAATTGTTCAAGTGTTATGAGATTGGCCATGGTTTTGTTTTGTTATGTCTTTCGGCAAATTCTCTATTTTGAATGAATGTTGTGCATGATTTCTAGAAAGAAAGGGGCGCACAAACCTTCATGGTTCAGGATGCTCATTATGGCCAGGGCCCCTGCTCGGGTCATGACATCCATATAGCTCGTGGAATAGCAGAGTTGTAGGGTGTTGTACCGTCTGGCTCAAAAGTAAGATAAAAAGTAGAGTCGTGAATTGCAGAATGTGTTTTGAAAGTTTCAAGTTATGCCCACATGTTTTAAACTGTTTCAAAATAATATGTTATTTATGAAATACTCTGACCTATGTTTTATAAAAATGCATATTTTGTTTCTGTATTTCTCTACGAACTAGTATATCTGTATTGACCCCCTATATTTGTAATACCCCAAACTTTCTTTAAGTTAAATCTAGTCTCCAAAAGAGTTAGTGATGACTTCCTAGATGATTAATACTTAAATCAGATAGAATTTCCCCAATTTCGATTTTTTATCATATGGGAAATTGAATTAGTATTCCAACGATACCAATTTTGTCCAAATCCGGTATCAGAGTAAAAAGTTATGGACGTTTTATTGAGAGCTGTCAGAACTACCCAGGTGCGACAGACAGGTTGACGGACCGTCGATTTAGCGATGGACCGTCGCCTAAACCATCGCAGTTAAGGCAGTAATTCGATCTTCTGGCTAAGGTGCGACAGACAGGTTGACGGACCATCAAACTTGTGACAGACCATCGCCCAAGCTGTCCCTACTAAGGCAGTGAGTCTCTATTCTGGTCCACGTACGACGGTCAGAATGATGGACCATCGAGCCAGCGACGGACTGTCCCATGAGAAGTTGCAGACCCCGTTCAGCAATTTAAAGTCATTTTTAAAAGATTATTTGGGTCTTTTTCACCGGTTTTAACCCCAAATTATAACAGACAATAGCTCATAACTTCATTATTAATTCACAACATCAAATTAGGGTTTCACTCAAAGATCAATCCCCAAGAACAAGAAACCCTAGGTTCTTAATTCTAAGTTAGGAATTCAAGCTTTTCTCCATAAATCTTTAAGAAATGATCCACCTAGGTATGTCAAGTGTTCATTCATGGATTCCTTTCGTCCATGAAGCCCAAAAATCCAATTTTTAAGTTATAAATTATGATGTTTATGTTGTGGATTGATTATGATCATGTTGATGTTGTGTGTGATACCCAAGTTGGAATCGTTAAATGCGTTTTCATAAATTTATGCTAGCATGTGGATTGAAATCTACTAAATTGTGTTGATTTATGCAACCACGATGAATTAATTTTATGTCCATGACTAAGCTTATAGTTATGCGTGCCAGGTGTTTGATAAAATGCCTAAGAGAATAGAAAATATGCCTTATGACTCAATTGTGACCAAAATGATGAACCTATGTTATACCCTTATGTTCAAAATGACTTCCATGTTATTGTTATGCATTGAAATTGTTTGATGGATTGTTCATGGGATTAGCCTATGAAATTATGACATGTTTATATGCTTTCCTATTCATGTACCAAACCATGATAATCAAGTGCCTCATGAAATTCCCCAATGATTGTATTATGGATTGTTGATTATGGTCGTGAGTCCAGGAAGTGTCATGTCTTGTCAATTTTATGCTATCGAGTCCTGGGGGTACGTGTACCCGACAATTTAGCTGTGTGCCTAGAGCCAGTGTTAGTTTTCAAGATACTCTCAGTCAAGCCATGTTTAGTAAAATTCAGTCAGTCTCATGACTCAGGAAAAACTCAGTAATCTCAGTAATCTCAGTCAGTTATCAGATTTCAGTAATATTCCATAAGTCAACGAAACTCAGTAAGCTTAATCTAGTTAGTTTATTATAATTAATCCAGTGTCTAATCAGATGGGAGTAGGATTTAGCACCGAATGAGCCCAAGGATGGGAACACACCTGCGAGTAGAGGGTGTGATTCTTAGAAGCAATCCTTGAGCTCCAGAACTACGTAGCCAGCGTAGGTTGATACATCTAACCTGTTAGATGAAGGTTGATAAGGTGGCTTAACCTGTTAGATGAGGGTCCCACCATTCTCCTTAGAGTACCTGTTAGATGAGGGATCACTCAAAACTTGTCCTTACCAGTGGTGCGGTATTGATACCCTTCTAATTGGGGTTACAGATTAGACCCCAACTCAGCTATATTGCTTTATTTGGGGCATGTCGGTTAGATGACTACTTCTCACAGTTACAGTCTCGGTCTCAGTCTCAGTAATAAAACTCAGATAGTTCTACAGAATTCAGGACTGTCAGATACATTCACCTAGTTCAGTACAAAACTCAGCCTATTCCATCAACAACAAGACTGTCAAACACATTCATTTAGATAATAGTATATCAGATATACGAAACTTATGTTATTAGTATTCAAATTCAGTGATGTCATGATCTCAGTCACAGTTAACGTATTCATGCTTGTATTCTCACGTTTATGTTATTCAGTTAGTTATTATTGTTCATGCATATAAACCCCTTGCATTCAGCCTACCTCACTTGCTTACCGGTATATTAAATCGTACTGACGGATTTGTTCTATGGTGTTTTATACCATAGGTTAAGAAGCATGAGCTCCAGAGCATCAGTAGCATTCCAGTCTCAGCAGTCAGAGTTAGCAGTGAGTCCTCATCCTTCGAGGACATAATCATTACTTTATTATGTCATTACTTAGTTTATTTAAGTAGTTGTAGTTAGTTGGGGACATGTCCCATCAAATCCTTATTCAGACAGTTTAGAGGCTTTCAAACTAGCATGTTCAGATAGTTATTTTAGTTGTTTTGGTATTGATATACTATATCTCCAGATGTTATGTTTTATCAGATCTTTGAACCTTATGGCCTTTCTGCCTTTATTTCCGTATTTATACAGTGTATTATGTAGTGTATAGGTACATATATCAGTCATGAGTTAGCTTATGGTCCTTCGGGGTAATAAACACCATGTGGCATTCCGAGTACTAGATTTTGGGCATTACAAACTTAGTATCAGAGCCAATGGTTCAATAGTGTCCTAGGAAGTCTGAAAGCCACATCTAGTAGAGTTTTGTACATGGGTGTGTTGAGCGCCACATTTATGTGTAGGAGGCTATAAGATGTTATAGGAACAATTTCCCTTCTTTCAGTATTCATGTCGTGCTAGTGAGCATAATCTCAAGTCAATATCTCAGTCTAATGCATTTGTCCCTTTCTTCTACATAACATGCCTCCTAAAAGATGAAACGAGAATCATCCAGCCCCTCAGCCCGAAAATCCTTTGGGCGAACACGTCTCTCACGCAGAGTTAAGAGATACATTCACTACTCTTTCTTAGTCAGTTGTTGCTCAGAATAAATGACCAGCTGTCGTTTCGTCTAAGCCAATGGCCAATTCAGCTGCAACCAGGATTTGAGACTTCACCCGAATGAATCCTCCATCCCTTTTTTGGTCTAAGTCAGATGAGGACCCTTAGGAATTCGTTGATTAGGTTCAAAAGGTTACTGACATTATAGAGGTTACTCCTATTGAGTGTGATGAGCTAGTTGTATATCAGTTGCTGGATGTTGTTCACACTTGGTTCAAACAGTGGAAGTCAGAGAGGTCAGTAGATACAGGATCTATAGAGTGGGAAGAGTTTGTCACTGCCTTCTTAGAGAGGTTCTTTTCTCTAAGGTTGAGAGAAGATAAGGTGATAGAATTTATCAACCTCAGGTAGGGAAATATGAAGGTGAAAGAGTATTCTCTTAAGTTTACTCAATTATCTAGATATGCTCCTCATGTGGTTGTAGATAGCAGTCCCAGATGAGTAAGTTTATTTCTAGGGTGAATGATAGTGTGGTCAATGAGTGCAGGTCCGTAATGTTGAATAGTGACATGAACATAGCCATGCTTATGACTCATGCTCAGTAAATAGAGAAGCAAAAGATTAAGATGAGGGAGAAGCAGAATAAGAGAGCAAGGACAGGTAGTTTCAGCTTTGCTCAGCCTAAGTCAGAGAGAGAAAATAGTTCTCAGTTTTGTCCTAAGTCATCTATTCCATATCCTTCCTCAACCAGTGCTCCAGCTCCTAAGTTCAAGGATGGTAATAGAGATAGGGCGTCAGGCTCTAAATCTCAATGCAGTGTTAGCAGTGCTTGCACCCATCCTCTATGCTAGACATGTGGTAAGCACCATCAGGGTACTTGCAGAGCTAGTAGTGATGTTTTCTTCAGATGTGGCAAGCCAGGCCACAGAGTTAGAGATTGTCCCTAGACAAGATATCAGGGTCGGCGTAACCATTTCCCAGCTCAGTCCGGTCTCCCAAATCAGCAGGGTGCCACTTCCAGTGCTACTAGTGGGCAACGCCCAAATAGACTTTATGCTCTCCAGTCCCGGCAAGATCAGGAAAATTCTCCTGATGTGGTTACTGGTATGTTATAGATCTTTTACTTGCATGTTTACGCTTTGCTAGATCCAGGAGATTCTTTATATTTTGTTACTCCATATATAGCAGTTGATTTTGAAGTCAGTCCCAAAATTCAAGCAGAGCCCTTCTCATTCTCTACCCTAGTGGGTAAAACCATCATATCCCGACAGGTATACAGGAACTGCCTGATTATGGTATCTCAGAAAATCACTTCAGCAGACTTAGTCGAATTAGAGATGACTGATTTTGATATTATTCTTAGCATGGATTGGCTTCATTCCTGCTATGCCACAGTCGACTGCAGAAATAGAGTTGTATAGTTTTAGTTTTCGAATGAACCTATCCTAGAGTGGATGGGTATCACTTCAACTTTCAGAGATCATCTTGTTTCCTACCATCGAGAAATGAAAATGATATTTAGAGAATGTGTCTATCATCTTGTTCGAGTTAAGGACACTAGTTCCAAAACTCCCAGTCTTGAATTAGTCGCAGTCATGAATGAATATTCAGATGTCTTTCCTGAAGATCTTCCAGGAATTCCTCCCAAAAGGGAAATAGACTTCGACATTAATCTCCTCCCAGATACTCAGCCTATATCTATTCTGCCATATAGAATGGCACTAGTAGAACTTAGAGAATTGAAAGAGAAGTTCAAGGATCTCTTAGATAAGGGATTTATCAGACCCAGTGTGTCTTCGTGGGGCACACCAGTCTTATTCATTCGAAGAAAAATGATTCTTTTAGAATGTGTATAGACTACCGCAGCTCAATAAAGTCATGGTCAAGAACAAATATCAACTTACTAAAATTGATGACTTGTTTGACCAACTTCAAGGTGCCAGTTATTTCTCTAAGATAGACCTCAGATCCGGCTATCATCAACTCAGAGTTAGAGAATATGACATTCTGAAGATAGCTTTCCGTACTCGATATGGTCACTTTGAATTCTTAGTCATGTCTTTTGGTCTTACTAATTCCCCTACAGCTTTCATGGCCTTGATGAACCATATGTTCAAGCTATACTTAGACATGTTTGTCATAGTCTTCATAGATGATATCCTTGCTTACTCCCACAGTGAGCAAGATCATGCAGACCATCTCAAAATTGTACTTTAGTCCCTCAGAGATCATCAGCTGTTCGCCAAATTCAGTAACTGTGAATTTTGGCTAAGGTTAGTGGCATTCCTTGGTCATATTATTTTTGGTGATGGCATTAGGGTTGATCCTCAAAAGACCAAAGCAGTAAGAAACTGGCCCAGACTTGTATCTCCATTAGATATCAGGAGTTTCTTGGGTTTAGATGGCTATTACAGATGGTTTATTGAGGTATTTTCTTCTATTGCATCCCCTATCTCCAGATTAACCCAGAAGAAAGTCAAGTTTTAGTGGTTAGATCCTTGCGAGAAGAGTTTTTAGGAGTTGACTCGACTCACCTAAGCTCCAGTCTTAGCTCTTCCAGATGGTCTAGATGGGTTTGTAGTGTTTTGTGATGCATCCAAAGTAGGTTTAGGTTGTGTCCTCATACTGCATGGAAAGGTCATAGTCTACGCCTCCAGGCAACTTAAACCCCATGAAAAGAATTATCCGACTCATGATCTTGAGTTAGCAGCCATAGTATTTGACTTAATGATTTGGAGGCATTATCTATACGGAGTTCATGTGGATGTGTTCACAGATCATAAGAGCCTTCAGTATGTCTTTTCTCAAAAAGATATCAATCTTCATCAGAGAAGGTGGTTAGATCTCTTGAAAGCTTATGACATGAGTGTCCTTTATCATCCGAGCAAGGCCAATATAGTGGCCGATGCTCTCAGTAGATGATCTAAGGGCAGTGTTGCTCATGTTGAGGATAGTAATAAGAAGCTAGTTTAGGAAGCCCATCAGCTTGCCAGACTAGGTATTCGCTTAGTCGATACCAAAGAGGGTGACATATACATTCAGAGTAGTTCAGAATCATCTCTAGTTTTCGAGGTGAAAGAAAATCAAGATAGAGATCCCAATCTAATTAAGTTGAAAGAGTCAATGAAGGATCAGAAAGTAGAGGTTTTCTCCCAAGGGGGAGATAGTGTTCTGAGATGTCAGGGTTGTCTGTGTGTTCCTGGTTTAGCTGACTTGAGGTAACAAATTCTTGAAGAAGCGCATGGTGTGTGCTACTCGATTTATCCAGGGGCCACTAAGATGTACTGTGACTTGAGGGATATCTATTTATGGAGTGGGATGTAAAAAGATGTTGCAGAGTTTATGGCTAAGTGCTACATATCAGTAGCTTAAGATAGAGCATCAGAAGACTGGTGGGTCCATGTAGGAGTTCAGTATTCATACTTGAAAGTGGGAAGAAGTAAACATGAACTTTGTGACGGGTTTGCCTCGAACTCATCTCTAGCATGATTCCGTCTTGGTCATTGTAGACAGAATAACCAAGTCAGCTTATTTCCTTCCAATCCATACCTCTTATTCAGCCGAGGATTATGTCAAACTCTATATCAGAGAGTTGGTCAGATTGCACGGTGTTCCATTATCTATTATATTAGATAGAGGTACCCAGTTGTAATACCCCAAATTTCCCTACTAATTTAGTCCCAAGAATGCCTAGTATTTGCTTCTAAATTGAATAATGATTTTTCTATGAGGAAATTT
Source organism: Capsicum pubescens (assembly GCA_030864215.1). NCBI lineage: Eukaryota > Viridiplantae > Streptophyta > Magnoliopsida > Solanales > Solanaceae > Capsicum > Capsicum pubescens. The sequence goes on along the minus strand of CM061543.1, from coordinate 250,584,516 downwards.
TAATATTTTCACTTTTTGTCAAGTGGGAAATTCAATAAGCTTTTTATCGATATAAGATTCACTTAAATTCGATAACCAGGTAAGAAGTTATGCCTATTTCAAGTTCGCATCGTAAAACAGCGCCATATTGGTCAGTGGCGCACCGCGCCACAAGCTAAAATGGCAATTGACCCTTTCCAGTGTCTCAGCACGATTTCCCCTGCATTGCGCCAAAGTTCCAGGAAAGAAAGGACAACGTGATGGCTCAATGTCGCACCATCATTCAGTTTCCCAATTGTCAAATTCTAGTGACACGACGTGATAGCGCCGCGTCATGCCAATGGCCCAGTTAGGGAAAATTTTACTGAAATTACAAAACACGTCCAAGGGTTAAAAGGGTCAATTTCCTACCGCTATTTAAACCCAATAACACGTGATTTATCCATTATTCACCAAAAATATACTAGTTTCTCTCAAGTTTCTCTCAAGAACAAGCTAGGGCTTCTATTGGGGATTCAAATTCAAGAAGGTTTCACCGTCAATCTTGACGAAATCACGAACTAAGGTATGCATAGTGTTCATTCATGGACTCCTTTCGTCCATGAAGCCCAAGAATCTCTTCTCTAAAGTCAAGATTTTAGATTTTATTTATGAGCTTCATGTTGGGTTTATTATTTTTATGTTGAGAATGATCAATTGAATTCAAATCCATGCTGGGTGATCAATGTTATGTGGAATTGATTTGTATAGATGTATATTCATGTGAACCTATGATTAGACCCTAGAATGATGAAATTAGATGTTGAATCATGATGTTTTATTGTTGTATAATGTTGTCTACATATATTATGCCCACCATGTGTTTGATTAAGTGCCTATATGAAAGAACAATGCCCAACAAGCATGAGATTATGAAATCCCCATTTATGTACAAGTTTATGCATATCACATGTTTGATGAAGTGTTTCAATACATGAATTATGAATTGTGTTGTTGGTCATGTGTTCAAGTAAGCCATGCTATGTCAGTTTCTTTCCATCAAGTCTTGGGGGTACTCGTACCCGACAATTTAGCTGTGTGTCTAGAGTCATGTTAGGTTTTCATGATAATCTCAATCAAGCCATGATCAATAGAATTTACTCAGTCTCATGACTTAGGAAATCTCAGTAAATTCAGTATCCATTAGATCTGTCCTACTCAGTAATCTTAGTAATCTCAGTAACCATAGTATTCCTAGTAATCACAGTAACTTCAGTACTCTCAGTCAGTTCTCAAAACTCAGTACATTCCGTCAGTCAATCGAACTCAGTAAACTCAGTTTAACTCCGCTAAACAATACCATTAGTATCAGCTCAGTTCAGATAATCACTTTAGTTCAGTTAATCAGTTTAGTGTCTTTCAGATGTGAGTAGGATTCAGCACCAAGTGAGCCTAAGGATGGGGACTCACTCGCTAGATAGGACTGAGATCCCTAGAATAAATCCCTAAGTTCATAAACTATGTAGCCAACCTAGGTACGAGATATCACCCATTAGATAGGACTGACATACTTAGGTATCACCCGTTAGCACATTTAAATGTATAAGACTGATCCCAGGGGTCACCCTTTAGATTAGAACTAACTCCATAGTAGTTATCTTTACCAGTGTCACGTTACTGACACCTTTCCAACTAGGGTTATAGGTTGGACCCCACTTATCTTAGTATGGGAATATCGGTTAGATGATTACTTCCTATAGTTACAGTTTTAGTCTCAGTCTCAGCCTCAGTAAAAGAACTCAGATAGTTCTTTAGATTTCAGGACTGTCAGATACAATCAACTCAGATATAGAATGGAACTTAGATAGTTCCATCAGATTCAAGACTGTCAGATACAGTCATTCACATTATCAGTTATATTAGTTATCAAAACTTATGTCATCAGTATTCATCTTCAGGACTGTCAGGTACAGTCAACCAGACCATTTCTTCATAATTAAAACTATCAGACACAGTTATTCATGTATCAGTAACATAGTATCAGTCCCTCAGATATCAGTAATTCTATGTTATTAGTAAAACTCAGTAGTCAGAACTCAGTATTCAGTCCTAGAACGATCTCAGTTACCGTTACGTATGCATGCATGTATTCTCACGTTCATGTTAGTCAGTTAGTTAGTATTGTTCAGGCATATGAACCTATTGCATTCAACATACCTCACTTGTATACTAGTACATTCAAAGTACTGATGCATTTGTGCTATGGTGTCTTATACCATGTGTTTAGAAGCATGAGCTCCAGAGAACCAGTAGCATCCCAGTTTAGCGATCAGAGTTACCAGTGAGTCCTCATCCTTCGAGGACATGATGATTTCATTACTAATTCAGTTTTCAGTTTATTTCAGTAGTCAGAGTTAGTTGGGGACATTCCCATCAACTCCTTATTCAGACAGTGTAGAGGCTTTCATACTATAGCATGTTAGATAGTTATTTAAGATTTGCGTTGATATTATTATATCATTTTCAGACATTGTTTATCAGATGTTCATTTAGTTTTGAACCTTATGGCCATTCAGTTTATGTTTCCATATTTTATGGTATATTATGCGGTATACAGGTACAAATATCATTCATGGGTTAGTTTATGGTTCTTCGAGGTCATAAGTACCGTGTAGCATTTTGGGTACCAGATTTAGGGCGTTACAAACTTGGTATCAGAGCCTAAGGTTTAATAGTGTCCTAGGAAGTCTGAAAGCCGCATCTAGTAGAGTCTTGTACATGGGTGTGTTGTGCACCACGCTTATGTGCAGGAGGCTATGAGATGTTTTAGGAATAGTTTCCCTTCTTTCAGTATTTATGTCATGCCAGTGAGCATGAGCTCCAGTTAAACTCTCAATCTAATCCATTTCTTCCCTTCATTTACAGATTATGCCTCTTAAAAGGGCTAACAAAGGGGTAAATAGAAGTCAGTCGGCACCTCAGCTAGTCCAGGCAGATCCCCTGGATGAGTATGTCTCCCATGCAAAATTCAGGACTACATTCACTACTCTAGCTAGTTCAGTCGTAACTTAGAATGAACGGCCAGCTGTTGTTCCAGCCAACCCAGTGGCCAATGTTACTGTAGCCAGGATTCGGGACTTCACCCAAATGAATCCTCCTTTATTTATCGGTTTCAAGTCTGAAGAGAATCCACAGGATCCTCGATCAAGTTCAGAAAGTCACAGACATTATAAGAGTGACTTCTAGTGAGAGCATAGAGTTAGCCACCTATCAGCTACAAGATATATCCCATACGTGGTATAAATAGTGAAAGGTAGACAGGGGTACAGATAAAGAACCCATAGAGTGGGAAGAGTTTTCTACAGCTTTCTTAGATAGGTTTTTTTCCATAGAGTAGAAAGAAGACAAAGTGTTAGAGTTCATCAATCTCAGACAAAGTACAATGAGCATACATGAATACTCCCTTAAGTTCATTCAGTTAGGTAGGTACGCTCCCCATGTAGTGACTGACAGTAGATCCAAAATGAGTAAGTCTGTGTCAGGGGTATCAGGTAGAGTGGTTAAGAAGTGTAAGGCTGTGATGTTGATTGGTGACATATAGATATCTAGGCTTATGGTATATGCTCAATAGATTGAAGAGAAGAAGTTTAAGAAGAAGGAGAGAGAAAGCAAGAGAGCCAAAACAAGTAGTTATAGTTTTGCTCGGCATGGGTCATAGGATGGTAACCATTCTCAGTTGTGTCAGAAATGTTCATCCCCATTTCACTCATCAGCTAGTGCCTCTGTATCAAAGTTCAAAAATGATCGTAAAAATGGGGCATCAGGCTCCAAAGCCTAGAGTAGTGAGAGTAGGATTCTTACTCATCCGCTTTGCGAAGAGTGTGGTAAGCATCATAAGAGTGTGTGTAGAGCCAGCAGTGGTGTGTGTTTTGGATGTGGTGAGTTAGGTCACAAGGTCAGAGATTTCCCCCAGTTAGGTTATTAGAGTCATCTCCGCTTCTTAGCTCAGGTTGGTCGCCCAAATCAGTAGGGTGCTAATTCTTATGCTATTAGTGGGCAACACCCAAACAGCCTCAATACACTTCAGTCTCGACAGGATTAGGAAAGTCCTCCTGATGCAGTCACTGGTAAGTTACAGATCCCTTATTTGCATATTCATGTTTCTTCAGATTTAGGAGTTTCAATTAGCTTTGTATTATGAATCATGTTCCATGAACACAGAAATTTCAAACTCAGGTCATGCAGCTTATGACTCAGGCACTCAAGTCATGTTTTACCATATGTTCAGTCCACATGACTGATGCTCTACTCCTAGTGATCATTCAATTTTAGATTACATCATGTATACCTCCAGTTTAAATCTCTTGATAAATCCATAATGTTTGTATTCTGTTTCTCAAGCCTTAGTCGATTATTGAGGTTGATATTGTATTTGTTTGAGCATCGGATCCTTGACTATGCCAATCTTTCCCCAATTAGTTATTAGTACCAGTCTCAGTTCTTCAATATTAGTCTAAACCTCAATTATCAGAACCCAACATTCAGTTCTAGTAAGAATCTCAGTTACAGTTTTAGTTATAATACCAACTTCAGTTCAGTAATCAGATCAGAAACCTAGTTCAGTCCCAGACTTACTTGACCAATTCTACAACTACCAGTTACTCAGTTAGTAGTATTTTAGTACCTCACTCTATAGAATATTTCTGAACCATGTTATCCGTCTGGCCTAGCATTCTCGGATAATTCAGTATTTCATGAATTCATGCTTAGCTGTATCATGTTACTTAGTTAGTCCCTTTCTCATGTTCATAAAAACTCAATATTCTTAGCCCAGTTATTCGGACTACCATTCAATCTTAAATTCCCAGTACCTAACCATTAATAAGTCAGCAAATCATATGAGCCAGTTAGTAGGGAATTAGTTTAAATAGCCAGTATTTCAGTCTAGCAGTCAGTCAGATAAGTTCGTACGGTTTGGTTTCCTATTTTTCCATCTATTCACATTGTCCAAAATCTCATGAATAAAACCATTCTAATATGAATCAATCATGTAGATATCATCTCATCTCAGTTCATGTATCATGCCTCAATTGCAGAAGTCATGACTCAACTTCTAGGTGCCTTGTGCATCACTTCAGTCTTTAATATCTCCACAAAACCAGTATTCTTCGAGGGACCTAGTGTCCCAAGGGGGAGATACCCCATAACTCCTCAATGCTCTCATGCTTTAAATTAAGTTCTCTTCGCATAAAAAATCCAGTTTAGAGTAGAGGGTACTCATAAGTTGACCCTCAAAGTCCCAACCTCAACTGTGGGCTAGGTATTCAGAGGTTCAGTTCAGTTTCTGATATTCAGTTCATATGTCACATATCAGACCAGACTCAGTTAGGTTCTTATGTTTCCACTCATGTATGTTTAGTAAGACGATCTTGGGTTCATTATCATTTCTGGTTAAGATAACATTTCTCCTTGGTCTTACTCAGTTTCATGTTTAGTGTTCATCCCAAACTTTGTACTAAGTACCCTTGCATATTCAGCCATGCATTCATATATCAGTTCAAGCATGCAATTAAGCATTAGACATACACTCTCATTGGGAGATATTCTGTTCATCGAAATATTCAATTATGTACTCATAAGTCAATTATTAGTCACGCATCAGATATGCATGAATTCAGCTTATTAGTCATGCATCAGATATGCATGTTCAGTATGTTATATTCAACCATCAGTCATATCAGTCATGAGATCATGTTTCAGTTATTCATGTTATGTATGTACGTTAGTGTATGTTAGCCCCCTCACTCTCAGTCTTATTCGAGGATGAATATTCCCATAGGGGAGATATTGTAATACCCCAAAGTTTCCTAGCTAATTTCGTTTCAAGAATTCCTAGTATTAGCTTCTAAATTGAATGATGATTTTTTCATGAGGAATTTTTAATATTTTCACTTTTTGTCATGTGGGAAATTCAATAAGTTTTCCATCGATATAAGATTCGCTTAAATCTCATAACCGGATAAGAAGTTATGCCTATTTCAAGTTCCCATCATAAAACAACGCCATATTGGTCAGTGGAGCACCGCGCCACAAGATAAAATGGCAATTGTCGTTTTCTAATGTCTCAGTGCAATTTCCACCGCGTCGCACCAAAGTTCCAGGTCAGGAAGGAAGGGTCAACGGGATGCCTCCGCATCGCACCATCCCTCAGTTTCCCAATTATCAAATTCCAGTGATATGGTGTGATAGCTCCACATCGCGCCAGGGCCCAGATCATGAAAATTTTAGTGAAATTACAAGACGCGTTCAAGGGTTAAAAGGGTCAATTTCCTACCCCTATTTAAACCCAATTACACATGATTCAGCCATTCTTCACCCAAAATATACTAGTTTCTCTCAAGAACAAGCTAGGGTTTCGATTGGGTATTCAAATTAAAGAAGTTTTCACCATTAATCTTCATGAAATCACAAACTAAGGTATGTATAGTGTTCATTCATGGACTCCTTTCGTCCATGAAGCCCAAGAATCTCTTTTCTAAGGTCAAGATTTTAGATTTTCTTTATGAACATGTTAGGTTTATTTTGTTTATGTTGAGAATGATCAATTGAATTTAAATCAATGTTGGGTAATCAATATTATGTGGAATTGATTTGTATAGATGTATATTCATGTGAACCTATGATTCAACCCTAGGATGATGAAATTAGATGTTGAATCATGATGTTTAATTTTTTTATAATGTTGTCTACATATATTATGCCTACCATGTGTTTGATTAAGTGCCTATATGAAGGAAAAGTGCCCAACTAGCATGAGATTATGAAATCCCCATTTATGTACAAGTTTAAGCATATCACATGTTTGATGAAGTGTTTCAATATATGAATTATGAATTGTGATGTTGGTCATGTGTTCAAGTAAGCCATGTTATGTCAGTTCTTTCCATCGAGTCCTGGGGGTACTTATACCGGACAATTTAGTTGTGTTCCTCGAGCCATGTCAGGTTTTCATAATAATCTCAGTCAAGCCATGATCAGTAGAATTTAGTCAGTCTCATGAATCAAGAAATCTCAGTAAATTCAGTATCCATCGGATCAGTCCTACTTTGTAATCTCAGTAACTGCAGTATTCCTAGTAATCGCAGTATATTCAGTACTCTCAGTCAGTCCTTAGAACTCAGTACAATCCATCAGTTAATAGAACTCAGTAAACTCAGTTTAGCTCCGCTAAACAATACCATTAGTATCAGCTCAGTTCAGTTTAGTTAATCAGTTCAGTGTCTTCCAGATGATAGCAGGATTCAGCACCGAGAGAGCCTAGGGATGGGGACTCACCCGCTAGATAGAATTGAGATCCCTAGAAAAAATCCCTAAGTTCCAGAACTACGTAGCCAGCGTAGGTATGAGATGTCACCCATGACATAGGACTGACATACTCAGGGATCACCTATTAGCATATTTAAATGTATAGGACTGATTCCAGGGGTCACACGCTAGATTAGGAATGACTCCACAACCGTTGTCTTTACCAGTGGAGTGGTACTGACACCCTTCGAACTAGGGTTACAGGATGGACCCCAGTTAGCTTAGTACGGGGCATATCGGTTAGATGATTACTTCCCACAGTTATAGTTTTAGTCTGAGTCTCAGCCTCTGTAAAAGAACTCAGATAGTTCTTTAGATTTCAGGACTATCAGATACAGTCAACTCAGATATAGAATGGAACTCAGATAGTTCCATCAGATTCAGGACTGTCAGATATAATCATTTATGTTATTAGTTATATCAGTTATCAAAACTCATGTCATCAGTATTCATCTTCAGGACTGTTAGGTATAGTCAACCAGACCAGTTTTTCATAATCAGAACTGTCAGACACAGTGATTCATGTATCAGTAACATAGTATTCATCCATCAGATATCAGTAATTCCATGTTATTAGTAAAACTCAGTAGTTAGAACTCAGTATTTAGTCCTAGCACGATCTCAATTACAGTTACGTATGCATGCATATTTATGTTAGCCAGTCAGTAAGTATTGTTCTTGCATATGAACCTATTGCATTCAGCCTACCTCACTTGCATACTAGTACATTTAAAGTACTGACGTATTTGTGCTAAGGTGTCTTATACCATAGGTTTAGAAACATAAGCTCCAGAGAACCAATAGCATCCCAGTTCGGTGATCAGAGTTAACAGTGAGTCCTCATCCTTTGAGGACATAATGATTCATTACTAATTCACTTTTCAGTTTATTTCAATAGTCAGAGTTAGTTGGGGACATGTCCCATCAATTCCTTATTCAGACAGTTTAGAGGCTTTCAAACTATAGCATGTCAGACAGTTATTTCAGATTTGCATTGGTATTGTTATACCGTTTTTAGACATTTTTTATCAGATGTTCATTCAGTTTTTAACCTTATGGTCATTCAGTTTATGTTTCCATATTTTATGGTATATTATGCAGTATACATGTACAAATATCAATCATGGGTTAGTTTGTGGTCCTTCAGGGCCATAAGTACCGTGTAGCATTCTGGGTACCAGATTTAGGGTGTTACACCAGTTCATCTCTTACTTATGGAAAACATTCCATAAGGGTCATGGTACCCAAGTTCATCTCAGTACAACTTTCCATCCTCAGACAGATGGCCAAGCAGAAAGGACCATTCGGAGAAGAAAGGACCATTTGGACTTTAGAAGATATGCTAAGGGCATATGCAATTTGTTTCATGGGTAGTTGGGATGACCACTTACCTTTGATTGAGTTTACATATAAAAACAACTATCATTCCAATATTTGGATGGCTCTATTTGAAGCTCTCTATGGTAGGAGATGCAGATCTCCAATTGGTTGGTTCAAAGTTTGTGAGGCCTCAGTTATAGGGCCTGACTTAATATTCGACGCTTTAAATAAAGTCGAGTTGATCAGAGAAAGACACTGGGGTGCTCATATTCGATAGAAGTCTTATACAGGTGTGCGCAGAAGGGATCTTGAGTTCGAGATTAGTGATTATGTCTATCTAAGAACTCTTCCATAAAGGGAGTGAAGTGGTTCGGCAAGAAGGGAAAGCTCAGTCCCCGATATATCGATCCCTTCAAAATTCTCAGTCGCTTCACAAGGTAGATTTTGATCTTGAATTTCCTTTAGATATAGCCTCAGTTCATCTAGTCTTCCATGTCTCTTTACTCAAGAAGTGCATAGGTGACCCAACAGCTGTAGTCCCTATTCAGAGCATAGATATTCAGAACAGCCTCTCTTATGAAAAGATTCCAGTCGAAATTCTTGACTACTAGACTTGTAAACTAAGGAACAAAGAAGTCCCTCTAGTCAAAGTTCTTTGGAAGAATCAGTCCGTTGAAGGACCTACTTGGGAAGTAGAAGCAAATATGCGGACCAAGTATACTCACCTCTTCTTCGCAAACTCAGATCTAGCTCAAAGTAACAGTTCTCCTTAAGCTTTTTAGTTTTATGTTCAGATTTTAGTGACATGCTTGGTATCCATTTCATGTTCAGAATTCCATTTTTAACTTGGTATTAAGTACCATTGCATAGTCAATCATGCATTCATGTGTCAGTTCTGTCATGTATTCATGCATCAGATATGCATGTTCAATTTGATGAGAAACTCATCTCATCAGTAATTCAGTCATGAAGTCATAAATCAGTTACTCATGCATCAGATATGCATGTTCAGTATGATATATATTCAGTTTATCAGTTATGTTAGTCATGGAGTCATGTTTCAGCCATTGATGTTCAGGATGTGCTTCAGTCTTTCATTTCTCCCCTCTCAGTCAGCCCCATTCGAGGACAAATATTCTCAAAGGAGAGATATTGTAATACCCCAAACTTTTTTTTAAGTCAAATCTAGTCTCCAGAAGAGTTAGTGATGACTTTCTAAATGATTAATATTTAAATAAGAAGTAATTTCCATAATTTTGATTTTTTATCATATGGGAAATTGAATTAGCTTTCCAACAATACCAATTTTGTCCAAATCCGGTATCGGAGTAAAAATTTATGGACATTTTACTGAGAGCTGTCAGAACTGCCCAGGTGCAACGGGCAGGTTGATGGAACGTCGATCTAGTGACAGACCATCACAGCTAAGGCAGTAAGTAGATTTTCTGGCTAAGGTGCGACGGACAGGTTGACGGACCATCAAAATTTCGATGGACCATCGCCCAAGCCATCGCTACTAAGGCAGTGAGTCCCTATTCTGGTCCACGTTCAACGATCAGAATGACGGGCCGTTGAGCCAACAGTGGACCATCGCACGAGCCATCGCAGACCCCATTCAAAAATTTAAAGTAAACGGGTATTTATGTCTTTTTCCACCTATTTTAACCCCTAATTATACCAGACAATAGCTCATAACTTGCTTATTCATTCACAACATCCAATTAAGGTTTCTCTCAAAGATCAATCCCCAAGAACAAGAAACCCTAGGTGCTTAATTCCAAGTCAAGAATTCAAGCTTTTCTCCATAAATCTTTAATAAATCATCCACCCAGGTATGTCAAGGGTTTATTCATGGATTCCTTTCGGCCATGAAGACCAAGAATCAAATTTTTAAATTATAAATTGTGATTTTTATGTTATGGATTGATTATGATCATGTTGATGTTGTGTATGATACCCAAGTTGTAATCATTAAATGTGTTTTCATAAATTTATGCTAGCATGTGGATTGAAGTGTACTAAATTGTGTTGATTTATGCGACCATGATGAATTAATTTAATGTCCATGCCTAAGTTTATAGTTATGTATGCAAGGTGTTTGATAAAATGCCTAAAAGAATAGGAAATATATCTCATGACTCAATTGTGACCAAAATGATGAACCTATGTTTTACCCTTAGGTTCAAAATGACTTCCATGTTATTGTTATGCATTGAAATTGTTTGATGGATTGTTCATGAGATTAGCATATGAAATAATGACATGTTTATATGCTTTCCTATTCATGTACAAAACCATGATAATCAAGTACCTCATAAAATTCCCTAATAATTGTATTATGGATTGTTGATTATGGTCGTGAGTCCAGAAAGTGTCATGTCTTGTCAGTTTCATGCTATCGAGTCCTGGGGATATGTGTACCCGATAATTTAGCCATGTGCCTAGAGCCAGTGTTAGTTTTCAAGATACTCTCAGTCAAGCCATGTTCTGTAAAATTCAGTCAGTCTCATGACTCTGGAAAAACTCAGTAATCTCAGTCAGTTATCAGATCTCAGTAATATTCTGTTAGTCAATGAAACTCAATTAACTCAGTCTAGTCAGTTCGGTATAATTAATTCATTATCTAATCATATGGGAGTAGGATTCAGTACCGAGTGATCCCAAGGATGGGAACTCACCTACGAGTAGAGAGTGTGATTCTTAGAAGAAATCCTTGCATTTCAAAACTACGTAGCTAGCATAGGTTGAGACATCTAACCTGTTAGATGAGGGTTGATGAGGAGGCTTAACCTATTAGATGAGGGTACCACCGTTCTCCTTATAGTACTTGTTAGCTGAGGGATCACTCACAACTTGTCCTTACAAGTAGCGCGGTATTGACATCCTTCTAATTAGGGTTACAGATTAGACCCCAACTCAACTATATTGCTTTATTTGAGGCATGTCGGTTAGATGAATACTTCCCACAGTTATAGTCTCAGTAATAGAACTAGATAGTTTTATAGAATTTAGGAATGTCAGATACAGTCACCCAGTTCAGTACGGAACTCATCTAGTTCCATCAGCAACAGGACTGTCAGACACAGTCATTCAAATAATAGTATATCAAATATATGAAACTTATGTTATCAATATTCAGATTCAGTGATGTCATGATCTCAATCACAGTTAATGTATTCATGCTTGTATTCTCATGTTCATGTTATTCAGTCATTTAGTACTATTCATGCATATAAAACCCTTGCATTCAACCTACCTCACTTGTATACCAGTACATTCAATCGTACTAATGCATTTTCACTATGGTGTTTTATACCATAGGTTCAGAAGCACGAGCTCTAGAGCATCAATAGCATTCTAGTCTCAGCAATCAGAGTTAGCAGTGAGTCCTCATCCTTCGAGGATATGATCATTACTTTATTATGTCATTACTTAGTTTATTTCAGTAGTTGGAGTTTGTTGGGGACAGGTCCCATCAATTCCTTATTCATACAGTTTAGAGGCTTTCAGACTAGCATGTTCAGACAGTTATTTCAGTTGTTTTGGTATTGATATACCATATCTCCAGATATTATGTTTTATTAGATCTTTGAACCTTATGGCCTTTCCGCCATTATTTACGCATTTATATAGTATTATTATGCAGTGTATAGGTATAGATATCAGTCATGGGTTAGCTTATGGTCCTTCGAGGTCATGAGCACCTTGTGGCATTCTGAGTACCAGATTTGGGGCGTTACAATATTTTAGGTTCTGAGGTCCAGTCTAGCTGTCCTGCTAAATAGTAGATTATTGTCAGACATTCGGATTTGGTGAACCTCCCTTACTTCGGAAGGCATCTTGTTTACTTATGTTGATATCTTTGGGTTTTAGTTCATGGTCTGACCTGGGGGCCTTTTCTCAGTTTTAGATAGATTATTGTTTTCAGTTATAGTAGAGATTTCGTAGTCGTGTATTAGATGATTTGAGTTTTATTGAAATTATACCCGTATTACTCGGTTGAGATATTAAAGTGACCATGCTTCCATTTGTTTCTGCATTTCCTTACAGTATATGAATTGTGTATATGATTGCTAGTTAGATAAGGGTTATCGGGCCTTCATGGTTCGGGATACCCTTCATGGACAGGGCCTCTATTCGGGTCGTGACACTTAATCCTTACAATTTAGCAAATAGATATAACAATATCTAGTGCAATTGACCATAAAAGTTATAAAATACTTTTTCCCACCACGAGATGGTGTTAACTTCATTTCACAAATATCAGTGCAGATTAAGTCTAAGGAATTGGAATTTCTTTCAACAGACTTATAGGGATGCTTAACATACTTTGATTCCACACACATATGACATTTTGATTTATTGCACTCAAAATTTGGTAAAACTTTCAAGTTAATCAGTTTTTGCAAGGTTTTGTACTTGACATATCCTAAACGACTATGCCACAAATCATTTGACTATACCAAGTAAGAAGAATCCTCAACTTTCTTCATTTCAACAACCATTACATAAAGTTTGAAAAGGCCCTCATTGAGGTATCCCTTTCCTACATATGTTTCATTCTTTCTTATTACAATTTTCTCCAAAACAAACACACACTTAAACCTATTTTTAAAGAGAAGTGCTATAGACACTAAGTTTTTCCTAATATTAGGAACATAGAGAACATTGTTGAGAGTCAACACCTTATCGAAAGTCACTTTTGAGAATATCTTCCCACTTCCTTCAACCTTTGTTATTGTATTATTTATCATGAAGATCACTTCTTTGGGACCAATGGGATCATAAGTAGCAAAAGCTTCTTTGTCCACTCAAACATGTCTTGTGGATCCTAAATTAAACCACCATTCATTTGGATATCCAACTAGATTACTTTTAGTGATAATATCATATAGATTATTTATTTATTTCCTTAAGATTGTTAGTTTACGGGTACACAAGAATCTGTATTTTGGAAACAACAACTTCAACAAGGGCACAAGTATAAAACAAGAACACTTATGAAGTTAAGTAACACCCTCAACATAAGATCAAAAAGACCTTTCAAAGAAGTGTATTTTTCAGAAAATTAGATGAAACAGAATATTTCTAAGTCCCCTGACTTCATGGAGTGTACTTAAAGAAATAATTCTCCTCAAGTACCCGAGGTTATGGAATTTTCCTCCCAGGATAAAATGTCCTAACAATCCGACTGTAGTGGTACCTCAAACGATCGATTTTTCTTCTAACTCACTCAACGAATAGATGATCACAAGGAGTATTTCAGAAAAGAAGAAGTGTTTTTATTGTAGAGAATTTAGTAGAAGTGTTTTTATTGTAGAGAATTCCGTACCTAAACCTGTGAAAAAATGCAGGTTTATATAGCCATTAGGTGCCTCTTTTCAATGGTTCATTTGGAAAGATGTATCTTCTGGAACAGTCATGTTTGTTCATTGAAACAGTCACGTCTGTTTATCAAATCAATGTGTCTTTATACTAGACAGTCACAACCATCTTTATTCAGAAAGATGTATCTTCTGGAATAGTCATGTCTGTTCATTGAATAAGTTGCATCCCTTCCAAAGTAGCATTTAGCATCTCTGCAGTTTCTGCACTGCATGCAGGCATTTTAATGAAGGAAAAACTGTGGACTGGAAAATCATACATTTCAAATAAATATTGTCCAAAAAGATAGATCTCATTGACTGAAGCCGAAGCCGAAGCCGAGCGAGCGATGACGACGACAGTGTGAGGCACCTTTTGGTTCTTGCCTCACTTACCATGTGGGGTGAGTGTTTAATAATATAAACACTTGAAAGCTTTCTTCTCCCACCAATGTGGGAGAATTAGTAGAATTTTCACTTTTGAGTACACTTTCCATTTTTTAGTACAGTTTCCATTTTTGAGTGTTATCTCAATTATTTCCCTCAACTTGATTCCATTCATTTTCCATTCACACTTTTGATCTAGAACCCAAAAGAATTTTGGGTTCAAATTGCTAATACCAAGGTAAACCTGTATCAAGTAAACATATTTTTAGGTGTAGTATTTGGCTCTTTCCTTACTTCTGTCGTTAAGGGGAAATGATATGAAATAAGAGTTTATATTTTAAGCCTTTTATTTTATATTTTATTAAAATATAGGCTTGTTCTTGAATACCTTGTGTATGGATGTGACTTGGCAAAAATCTAGAGAGCAATCTACGACATGTTTTGAACTTTTATATCGACTTAAATTTATTTTTTTGTATATTGTTTGCATGTCAGTTACTCATCCAAACCCGAATCCGAAGACGAGCGAGCAAAGATGACGGTGAAAGGAACCTTTTGCTTCTTGCCTTACTATAACACCCTGAACGTTTGAGCTAAAGATAAAACAAATTGGACCGCTCTTTATATGTACTTATACCTGAATTTAGAAAATTTATTATATCTAGGTGTAAAGGTCATGTCTTAAGAGTAGGGGTGTTGGATATGAATTAAGGGTATAATAAATATCTAAATAAATTTGAGTTGAAAGGTCCTTTAATGATTAAGTTTTTGTATAAGTTCATACAAGGGTCAAACTTATAGAAGAATTTCTAATAGAATACTTAGAGTTACGTGACCCATTACCTATCAAATAAAAGATTTTTGAATCTTTTTCCAATGCCACCAACATCTCATAAATCAGAGTCTTGAGTAAAAAAGTTACGTGTGTTTGGCTAAGAACAATCAGCCTACCAAACAAAAATTTTCTATTTTTTCTTAACTCTTCACATTCTTGGGGATGATTTCGTCCCTTCCTTTTCCCATAACCCCAAACATTTTAAAGCCTCTTTCTTTATCAATTTTAAGAAATTTTTCAGCACATAACACCCCCTACTTTCCCCCCTAACACAACTATTAAGAATCCATGAGAATTCAATTCAAGAATCAAGTAAAATACCTTCATTCCAATCACAATTCTTCTAGCATTTTTGAGGTATGTAGGACTACCATCTTTATGTATTCTTCAAATTTCATGTTCACCTATTCAATTTTCTTAAGATAATCTCGGATCAAAGAAACTCTCATACTCCTATACCTCAATTAAACACATAAATATGTGTTTTCCAGATACTTTGGGTAAGAAAAGAAAAGTAACATCTTTCTTTGTTCATCATCTTTCATCCTTTTAACTGTTGATATTGTCTGAACCAATTGTATCTCTATAAGTATTTGTACAACTTGTTGTGTGACTGTTGCACTGGTTGTATAACTATTCCACCAGTTGTAAGACTGGTTCATTGGTTGCTTTAAATGATTTTCTTCCTGTTTCGCAAAATATTGACCTGTTGGCCTGTTAAATAGCTCTTTGAAAATTGAACTTCCCATATTGATATTGTCAGATTCTTAGATTGGGAGTTTGAGTTTACTTTTTACTATTAATAACTTCTTTATCTCCTATAGGGATCTCACGTGAATCTGTTTTCTAGAATCTCAGGCAATAGATGATTTGTAATATAATATCTTGGCCCAATCTTCCATGTCAAAATCTCATCCATGCCATCATGTGAATGTTTCTATTAAAGTTATAAGATATAACTTATGAAACTCCTAAAATTATAATTCTTGTTCCATAATCCATAAGAAGGTAATCTTTCCGCAACATTCATAAAACTCTTTGCATTGTGATCTATACATTATGAATTTGCAAGTCTTAGTATAATAGTACCAAATTCCCAAGAATCTCCCATTGACCTAATAAATACTTAATAATATTAATATGAATATTTTTACAAGAATGCTTCCAATCATGTACATGAATTATATCTTATCAAACCATGAAATTACCTATCATGACTCTCCAATATTGATAGTGTTAAGTCATAACGATGAACCTATTACGGTTAACTCTCAATATGAGCCTAAAGTGGCTATACATAATTATGAGCCTAAAAAGGTTAAACTATGAGCATAAGCCTAAAAAGACTAAACTATGAACATGAACATAATAAGACTAACATTTTGATTAAGAATTAATCAGATAAATAAGATAATGTCATGAGCATAAGGGAGTTAGTTAGATGACTGTGAAAGCATAGGTTGAAATGACAAATGCTCGAAATTATGTTTGCCAACATAGGATAGAGATTATTCTGCAAGACGGATAACTCTTTTTTTCATGAGTCCCGAAAAGGGTCTAACCATGAATACTTTCTAGCAAATTATGTCATGTCACGTCCTATGCTAGACAAGGTGTAGGACGACTTACCTAATCGGGCCGAGATCAGACTCCATGCGCTCACATGGCTGTTTATGACGGTTCACAAGTTTCCCCCACAAATAATCAAGGGAATTAAATATACCTTACATGGTCAATTATAATTTTAGTTTATACTCCTGTTTTCTTCACATACATTTGAATTTTATTGTCATTTCTAATCCCTTGATATACTACCCTCCTAAAATGGTTTGGTATACCAATACATTCCACGTATTGACCGTCTTTGGCACTATATCATTTCATGATGTAGGTTCTGGATCTCAAGTCTGCAGTCAGGTGAATCATTAGGATTATCATTTTCTGCTATTGGTGAGCCTCCTTTCTAACAGGAGAAAATTTAGATATGCCAATTTCTCTATGTTCTTTATAGTATCAAGGTATGCCGGGGCCTTTTCCCGACAGTTATTGTTAGTCATTAGAAGCTTCACGGGCTGGTTTATTTGTCAAATAGATCTTGTAATTCATAGTCTTATTTATCATGACTATTGTGTCTTCAAACGTTATGCGATATTAATGAACATTGATGAAAGACTATCTCCTTTTAAGAAATCTTCTTTTATACTTTTTCCTCTCTATTCATTATGTTAGTTATATGCTTATGTGATATGCCAGAACGTTCGCTCATACTAGCAATAGTATCGGGTGAGTGTCATGTCTAGGGCCTCATCTTGGAGCGTGACACTCACTTACCATGTGGAGTGAGTGTTTCATAATATAAACACTTGAAAGTTTTCTTCTCCCACAAATGTGGGAGAATTAGTAGACTTTCCACTTTTCAGTACACTTTTTATTTTTTAGTACTCTTTCCATTTTTTAGTGTTATCTCAATTCTTTCACTCCACTTGGTTCCCTCTATTTTTCATTCACACTTTTGATCTAGAAACCATCAAAATTTTGGGTCCAAATTGCTAATACCAAGGTAAGCCAGTATCAAGTAAATGCAATTTTAGGTGTAGTCTTTGGCTCTTCCCTTTTACTTCTGTCTGTAAGGGGAAATGAGATGAAACAAGGATTTATATTTGAAGCCTTTTATTTTATATTTTATTAAAATATAGCCTTGTTCTTGAATACCTGGTGTATGGATGTAACTTGTCAAAAATTTGAAGAGCAATCTCCAATATGTTTTGAATTTTGCATCGACTTAAATTTATTTTTTTGTATATTGTTTGCATGTCATTTGCTCGAGTCAATATTTTGACGTAAAATGGCTTTTGGCTAATTTGTCCAATAGAAAAATTATGAATCACATATGCAATATCTTTCTGTATGAACAACTGAGACTGGTTAATATACCTATCTGGTTAAATGTTTAGTAACATTATTGTCTTATTCTACAGATGTCTCTCAGTACCTCAGTAACCGATCATCTCTAATTCATAGAGTGAGTTGAATGTGTTTTCTGAAGAT
This sequence comes from Capsicum pubescens, assembly GCA_030864215.1. Taxonomy (NCBI): domain Eukaryota; kingdom Viridiplantae; phylum Streptophyta; class Magnoliopsida; order Solanales; family Solanaceae; genus Capsicum; species Capsicum pubescens. The sequence continues at coordinate 250,566,240 of CM061543.1, read as the reverse complement.
TTGGATGGTGTATTTTCGCATGAAAGACAAATTCAGATTGTTAGTTTTTGCCTATCCTAAGAATATTGAGAAATCTCTAAAAACACTCTGAAGAAAGTTCATATATGGAGAGCCAAAACATCTTTCATGGTCTAATAGGCAGTCTCTTCCCTTGATCAAATATGCATGAGTTAAACCCTTTGAGCCAGTATGAAGAAAGCACCCTGCTACAAGGTTTATGTTGACCATACTGACTGTGAATTATGGGGTAATGCATTCTACTAATTTTATGTATGAGTCATGCCATGAGAATATGAATGATAATGAGAAACAACAATCTTTCATGGATAACATTATGGAACATAGTGGAGGTATCGTCACAAATCTCTCAAATATGATTGATTGCATGAGCTTTTCAATAACCCGATGAATAAAAATGTCCTTGAAGATGGATTGGACTTTGATAGATTTGAACCTGATAACGCAAAAGGTTTGAAGGAGAAAAATATTTTGACACACAGGGATGGTTCAGCCTTATACTTACTTTGAGGAAGTCTAAAGAGAGAGCTAGAATAAAGAAAATTGAGCAAATCACCTTGAACTTATTTAAATGATATAGAGGCTTAATATGCTTAATACAACTGGGGTAAAGCAGGTGACATGCATATATATAGGGCTCAAATGACTTGAATCTCAAACTTCAATAAGACTACGAGCTGGTGGCAAGTTCTGTTTGAAAGGGGAACCATTGGAAAATAGTGCTGCTAGACTGTGGATGCCTTAGATCTTGAAAATATCACAATTGAAGTGAAAAATCAAAGTGAAGCTGCAGCCTGTGAACTCAAAGAGAATATTGTGGATGATTATTCACGCAGGAGGGATATAATATATATGGGCAGAGATTCATGTCAATGGAAAAAATTCAAATACTCTGACTCCTGTGATCTTAAAACATGGATTTCATCTCCAAAGAGTTTGGCAGACACAAGGGAGCTTCAAAATAACAAGGTGGAGGATCAGAATTCTTGTTCTACAGTTTCTGAGTGGAATCATACAACTACTTTGACAATTGTTTCATCAAAGATGTATACCAGGTTCTCAAACTCTATGGGCTGGAGAACCAAAAGGAGAGAAAATGAGTTATCTGCGGAAACTTACTTTGGTTGTTACTTGTTCTTGCTTTTGGCCTTGGGAAAATAGTACTATAGGATATGTATGAAGGGCCTTATATCAACTTATAAGAACTATTCTAGGAGGTTGACATAGAATAAAGAGTCAGGTGTAGTGGATAAATTTGTAAGAAAAATAAGTGGTTGGGGGTGAATTAAAAGTAGAAAACAATTAACGTCTTCCTTTGAGTGATGAATTAATCATAGTTCATGCTTTTCCTTCTGATTCTATGCAGAAGTAGATTAGAGAGGTTTACTGACACATCAATAGGTAGGTGTTATTTCTATTATAATTGTTTTAATTGAATATAATATTGTAAAAATTTGCCTGCTTCTGTCCTTTCTTCACTGTTTCTAGCTCTGATAGCAAAGGAATGAGAATTGGTGTTTGTTATTGCTGATAAGTAGGATAACAATTGTCGGTCTTTTGAAGTAATAATTTGTTGTTTCAAAAGGTGAAAGTTAGCTCTGTCAAAATTTTTACTAGTTTTCACTTTTCCAAATTCAATTTTAAATTGTATTTGAATCCTTATGGACAAACACTACTACTTTCACTAAATTGAAATAATTTTTTGGAAAAAGGTGAAAAATTCATGGACAAACGGCTACATAGAGTTGGAACTACTAGGGACCAATTTTGTAAATTTACCATGATGTATTCTGATTCTCTCTTATTTTAGGCCTTCATTACAGATTTCATCACTTATAGTAAGGCTTTTGTATTAATGGTAAATATTTCTGTGAATTTCTTGTGTTCAAATGTAGTAATAGATTGTTGTAGATTAATGTATAACTAAAATTTTTGGCAACAAAATAGGTTCTGTAAACAACACAATTATAAGCAAGTAATTCCCCTATTTGAAATGCAAATCAAGCATGGGATTTTAGGAAATAGTAGGGACCTATAAGAGGTACTATGTTTTGAGTTGCAAAGACTTAAGATGAGGGTGAGGAAAGATGACGGATGAGAAAGAGTAGATTTGGCATTAGGCAAATATTGTCCAAGAAATGTAGCCACATGTCTCATTCCTAGAACTATTTATTTTAGTTTTCTTAAAGTGATCTTACAATTGACGTTCATATGTTTATGGAATTACACAAAAGTTTATGACCTTTTGTACAAGGATGACACACAAAACTTGATAAATTTTTGAGGAATTAGAATTTGTGAATCTTGGACTGCTTCAATATATAAGTTCTCTTAAGTTGAAATTAGGCAGTTAGTTGTTGTCTTTTGACCTAAGTGGATTAGAAAATAACTCCCCACTGCTCCGTTGAATGAGATATCACTCAGCTTCTTATGTCTTGTGATTTGTTTCTAGTTCCAGCTCCGTGGTACAAATATTGATCTCTTCTATGATATTTTATTTAATAAATTTCACAATTTACTATATTGTCTAGAACTTAGGGAATTTTCACAAATTTTGGTAATTATAGACTATTCTGATAATCTTATTCAAAGGCTACTTTCTGTTTGTCTTATAAAATTTCATGTCATCCTTTAGATATGTTTTCCCCAATCTTTTGTACCCTTCATATAGTGCCCCTTTTTTGTGCCCTTTTCGTAGTGCTCTTTGGGTTTTTGGTGAAATATCAATAGTTGAGTAACTTGTCGGTTATAAAAACTGAGTTAAGTGAGTTTCTAAGAATATAACCCTAAGTTGAGTGATCTGATTTATAAAACAAATCTGTCGGACGATTCCATTATCTAATTAAATTTAGTTTCTTAAGTACAATGCAAGTAGGAAGACATCTTCTCAAATTGCATCAGTTGTCAAACTTGTAATTCTGCTGCTAATGTCTCCGTCATTGATCAATGACCTTGTATTATTGTCTTAGGAGCTTCAGATCATATTTTTGATGATAAATCCCACAGAAGAGCAATATCAATGAACATTTTTCAAATAATCATGTAGAAAAGTGAAAAGTAAATTAGAACCAAATCCAATTTATTGTATTATCTATAATCGATTATATTGTGTTAAAACACCAACTTTAGTGCACAAAGAAGTTGAAAAGGATATTATTAATATCAGTATTGTAAGGGATTATGATGATGACAATCCCCAAAAATATTCAGTCGGTTTTGTATTTTGTTTTGAAGAGGTGGAAAAACTTGGCGATGACACAATATTTGATAAGTTTTTTTAAGAATTTTGAATTGTCTTTGTACCTAATATACTATATGAATTCACATACACATTTAATTTTGAATTGTCTTTGTACCTATTATACTATATGACTCGACATACATATGCAGCGCACATGCGGTTAAACTAGTTCTAAAAACTTTGCAAACACAAATTACTTTTGCCCAATATCTTCGGTCTTGTATTTCTTGGCCAAAGCGTCCCATAATTCTTTTAAAGTTTTGCAAACACTATAAACATTATACAGACCATCATCCAGTCTATTTAGAATTCTTGCAAAAATAAATTTTAATGATTCCATTCCTCAGTTACCAAAAAATGTTCTTTCTCAGGTTTCTCATCCAACAAGATTGGAACATTCTCAGCAATAAACCTCTGCACACAAAGAGCGGTCAGATAGAAAACATATTCTATTCCTGCCTTTTAAATCCAACGCTGGAAAACTTTTCAAGCTTTTTTGTCCCAGTCATCGCAGGAGTAGTACGGCTTGATGATAAAGCATTTTTTTCCACAGAAGCAGAAGCCATAACATTATAAGTTGGTTCTACCATTTTTGCTCGAAAACACACAAACAAAATTTAATAAACTAGTGAACAGTAAAAGGTTCAGTCGATGAAATTTTTATATTCTTCGAATCAATAGAAATAAAACTTTTATAAACCCAATTAAGTTTTAATGTTCTTCAAACTTAGTTAATCAACGGAGTATAAAATCGTGACATTTTAATATCCAACCAAACCAGAAACAGAGATGAAGTCTTAATGATAAAAAAATTAATTCTTTAAGTTTGTTATTCCTGCAAACAAGAACCGAAAAAATAATAGAAAAATAAAGTTCTAATCCCACAAAAACTTGTGTTTCCTTATTGAATTTAATTCCCTCACAATTGACCAGGGTTTGGATTAATTCCTCCCAAGATAGAAGAGAAAACTATTCTACAATACTAGTAATAGAAATTGTTGAGCGAACTAAACAAATAGAGTAAATCACACTTACTATAGTTTCTTTGAAGAAGAAGAGTTTTTTTAAATTAATAATTCCGTGCCAATACCAGAGGGACAATCTGATATTCATATCAAAAAAGTGTTGCTTCTGTAAAAAAGCAGTGGTTCGTGAAGAGTTGCAACTTTTTAAAATAACGGGCTTATATGAGGACCCTATGTGGACCTGGACATGGTGACTTTCAACCCATGTCGACAATTGCACAACACAAAAAGTTGTGGCTAACATTGGCATTTGCCTCGGCACATGGACACATGCACTCGCATGTCCCTTTTTTTTCATTTTCAATTAGTTTATCTAAAGGTCGCGTCCATTCAAAGTGCTTTGTGACATACGTCTGCAAATAGAGAAATTTTTTCTTATCGTACTTTAGATTAAAAAAATTATTAACTCTCAAGTTTTAAATTAATTTTGTCCAAAATATAGTTTTTTAATCGATCTTTTGAGAAATCCAAATCCAAAAAATCCAAACACGAATACGAAGCCAGGACAAATGAGCAACGACGACGATGATGTGAGGCTTGTCTTCTTCTTGCATCACTAACAACATAAAGGAATACTTCTACATTTAAGAATGACAAATTTCATTTCGCCCAACAATGTGGGAGAACACTTTGTCCATAAAGTGAAGACACATTTTTAAATTCCCTCAATAATCTTCCCTCTATTTTCCATTCATATTTATCACTTTCCTTATTGAACAATAAGACCTCTCAGTGGGTGTTAAAAGTTGACACACTAATGACAGTGGCCCTTTATAGCAACAAATGGGCTGTAAGATTTTCAGTTCCCTTCATGGTTGAAGATATTGAAGTTACATATATTTATTTTGACATCCAATTGACTATAAACAATAAGGAGACTACACATCCTTGATAAGATGTTGTAACATCCCGTATTTCCAAGTTAGAAATTGAATCGTTGTTCCTACGTGTGCAAACTCTAATCTCATGATTTATATTTTTAATTCATGTCTCATGATCTTTATCAAAGTGTGGGAAGTATTTTCGAAGTGAAAAATGTTCATAGGAATCACTTAGAACAAAGATGAGCTAAGGGCCTTTGATTCGTCCAAAGTTTGATATTTAATTCTACAAGGTCAAATTTGAACATGTATAAATTTTGATATATGTGGAATTTTTCAGCTCAAGACCCACCAAATTGTACATAATTGAGTCAGTTTTCCAATGATACCAATTTCTCCTTAATCCGATACTCGAGCAAAAAATTATGACCTTTTTCATGAGAGGAAGTAAGGGAAGGAGATAAGCCTGTGCCGTGGGGGTTATTCTGCCGGGATAGATAAGGCGTCGTGGGGTCTATCGCCCCGGACTAAAGGGCGTGCCTCCTGGTCTATTCCTTCACTTTTTCAGCTTCTTAAGAGTCAAGGGGTACTTTGGTCTTTCTACTCAACCCCAAACGTCCAAAGGATGATTTATATCACCCAAAAGGGCATTATTAGCCCATCTTTTTCAAAGTCTACTCACCAAAAATGCTCCCTTTCTCCAAGAGAAAACCCAAACTCTTCCTCAAGAAAATAAGGAATTCAAGTTTTCTTCTCCAATCAAGAAGCTTAAGGTACATGGGGCTATCCTAAATCTCATGGGCATAGGTTTTATGATCTTAACAAGTTTTAAAGTTATATATGTATGTATATGTATTGAGTTGTAACAACCTTACTTATTATTTCCTTTTAATGAAGGGTTAATTGGTAATTATAACCAATTATTAATATTAATTAAGGAATTAAAAGGGGACAAGCCAAGAGCCAACTTCAGTGTCACATTAAAAAACTATAAATAGAACACTAGGGTTATTTGTTTGAACGTATTATTCTAAAGAAGCTCTAGGTTGCACAAAAAAAAAATAGAAAGAAAATAACAGAGAATATTTGAACAGCGTTAGCAGGCGTCCTCATAAAGTAATAAGGTACGAATTTTATCTATAATTATTTGGCATAAACGTATTTGGTGATACAACAGTAATGTGGTAATAACATTAAGTTGAGAATGGAAAGCGCGGACAAGTTGATGATTGCTAACATGATGATTTAATCATTAAATAATGATTTTGGGGTGGTTGAATTAGATAGAAATTTTGAATGTTGAAAGAGGCTACAAAGCCATGACATTTGTTGATAGCTTTGTGTCTGTAATATTAATTGATAAGGATTGCAACTTTAGTTAATAGTTGGTTTATTGATAATTGGTTGATTATAAGTTTAAAGGGAACTAACAGTGGTTTGGTTTTGGAAAGAATTGTGATATCAAGATGCATGGTTGGCAATTAGGCCACTGTTTGTGAGAATTTTTTTTTTGTCAATTTACTGAAGGTGCAATTGCATTTTAAATGGTGGGAGCATAATTCGATTAATTGGATTGAATGATAGAATTTAATATTTGACTTGCTCTAAAATTAGAGAGAATATTAGTTGATGGGGTGTCGACTTTATAAAACTTATTTTTGGTGTAGTTCAAGGTTCTTGAGTTGTGGGAGCATACTCTTGATTTACTTGAGAGGAGTGATTGAATTGTGAATTTGAGGTAAGTGAGACTTTAAACTTTGATGCTTGTATTTCAAACTGCTTTAGAAAAGTAGATATATATTTTATGCCTAGTCCATGTGTTGGAACAAGCGTGCGACTTGGTAGAATCAGTGGTAAAGTTTAGTGAGAGCGTCTTAGTGATAATATGTGAGGTGATGATGGGGTGTTGAACATATTTTTTGTTGCTGCCATTATAGTCTCTAGGGGCATACATAGTTGTGGTAATATATTTGGGGCATTACTTATGCTGCCGTAATATGTTAGGGGTATTACTTATGCTGTCGTAATATGTTAGGGGCATTACTTATGTTGTCATAATATGTTAGGGTCTTGTAAATTCTATCGTAGTAGACTTTTGGAGACATTATATATGCTGACGTGGACTTGTCGGGGTGTTAGGCTGATCACCTTTACCGCCATTTATGACAAGTCATGAGAGTTGGCTTAGTTGAGATATAGAGTGGTTTTTTTAACTTTCTTTGGATTTTATTGACATTGCATTATGAGAGACATTATGTAAATATTATTTGTGTATTTTGATGTGCCTTATATTTTCTAACACTTGTTCTTGAGGTATTAAAGTAGCGGGTCGAGGATCTTACCGGTTTATATTTATATATATAGTTCACTCCTTACTTGCATACATGCAGATATAGTTGCGGAGGGAGAGACTTATGGCTGATGGTTCTTACGTGTGGATTCTATCGCTAAGGTAAGCCTTTGCATTGTTTCATGGAGGGTATCATCCAGCTTTAGTTATTTTAGATTAAATTTCTTTTCGTTGGGTTTGCATGCCTGAAAGTCAAACTTATGTAAATTGGTTTAGATGCTCCATGGTCTAGTGTGGGATTTGGGGCTTGAGAGTTATTATCTAAGTATTGATGTTTTCAAAAAATGTATTACTATACTGGGTGGTTAACTTCTTTGCGTTTAATAATTATTTCATGATTTGGAGTTGCATAAGTTTTTATCCTAGTGTTTGTAGACATTATTAATATATGGAAAATTGGTTCTCTCGATAAGTGGTGTTAGCGGGAGCCAGTCACGCCTAGAGGTTGTTTTGGGATGTCACAAAGTTGGTATCAAAGCCAGGTTTTAGGTCCCGGGTCATGGAGCAGTGTTTAGTAAATTCTTGTTCAGGGTATGTAAGTTCCCATACTTATGAACTTGAGGCTAAAAAACATTTAGGAAGTTTCCCTTTTTTTATTCAGTATTCATGGATTGAGTTGAATTTAGTCTAACCTTTAAATATTGTTTCTTAGATGGTTAAGAAACGTGGTCCTTCCTATGCTAGTCGATCTAATGCACCTGCTGGACGTGGTGCTGGACAGGATCCTACCCATGGTGGTGATCGAGTTGGATCTCATCTAACTAGGCCTCAAACTAGGATGCAGACCGATGCTCATCCTAGAGTTGGGAATAGGGGCCAACCCCAAGTTGTGGCTTTTGAGCAAGCGCAGGACCAGGTTGATCGAGATACTCCAGTTGCAATGCCAGTTGTTGCACCTACTATTACATTTCCTATAGATGTAGTGGTAAGAATGTTGAATGTACTTGAGGCACTGGTACCTAATCAGGGTCAAAATCCAGCTCCTCAGGATACTTTGCAGACACAATCGCAAGTTCAATTGAATGTTGCAACTTCTCAGGAACCTCAACCAGTTGATCAGTCGGTTACAACTATGGGGAAACCCAAGGATCTTAAGAATTTTATGGATCTTAAGCCCCTAGAGTTAGATGCTACATAGTCTTCTATTAAGCCTCAAAAGTTTTTAGATCACTGTGAGAAGATACTAACTACCTTGGGATTAAAGGAAACTCGTGGTGTAGAATTTACCATTTTTATGGTCTCAGGGTCTCCCGAGGCTTGGTGGACTTCTATTTTGAGGGACAGATAAGAAGGCCTTCCACCGATTACTTGGTCAGAGTTTTCAGCTATGTTTATGGACAAATTTATTCCATTGAGCAAACAAGATGACATGAGATACCATTTTAATAATTATAACAGTCACTGAGTACAAAGCTAAGTTCACTGAGTTATCCTGGTATGTTCCATCATCGGCTGCAAATTAGAGGGAGAAAGTAAGACCATTTGTGGATGGACTAGAGGCTCAATATTATGGTCCATTGATATGGGATGCGCATAGTGGATCCTATTCTGAGGTGGTTGACACTGCTCACCATTCTAAGTCCTTTTATGAGATGGAAAAGATTAATTAAGAAAACAAGAATGCACATAACTAAGGTGGGTTTAGTGGTGCTCTATCTGGGAGAAAGAGTGGTTTTGATCATGGATAGTCTAGGCCTATGTAGTCAGAGTCAGTGGGTCAATCTGTAAGGAATAGTTATCCAACTAGACAGGGACAACAACAGCAAATACAGAGGAATGGTAGCAGTTTCTTTCAGTTAGGGCAGTGTTCAAAATATTCTAATTATGGCAGGAATCATAGTGGATATTGTTTTGGAGTTGGTGGTCCTTGTTATACATGTGGTGAAAGAGGGAATATTGCTAAGTTTTTTCCTAAGGGAAGTTTTAGTTCTAATCAAACTACTACACAGATACAGAGAGATGTTGTAGGTACTCATGCTCAAACCCACCTAGCTAAGATCGCTCCGCAGGATGCTCGTTATAATACCCCAGAAAATCATAAGCTTAACTCAGCCTTTTAAGCTTGATAAGGGGTCCCAGACTTAGAAAATTCTAGCTATGTATTCATACTTAGTATTATTTTGGCCTTCGTAAGTTGGAAACTCTATTTCACGACTCTTATGACCGTAAAGTATCGATCTTTAGATTAATTCATGAGCAGGAATGTCAGCAGTTGTTTTCAAACAAGTTTTGGATTTTTTGAACCTCATTTAGACCATGTTCGAGTGACCAAAACAGTGAGTTGATGCGACCTCAATGTGTCGCATCGTCCCTAGCATCGACAAATAATTTTTCCCTCAGCTTAGTGCAAATTCTAGTGAACCGACGCAGACTTGATGCGGTGAGTTGGCCATCACGTCAATTTCGACAATGTGGTGCGTCAGTCTGCGTGTCGACAGTTTGGTTTTCAGTCATTAAATGCCACATCCTCAGGGGTATTAAGGTCTTTTTCCCACGCCTATCAACCCCAAAACACGAGATGAAGCCCTCTTAGAGGGTAAATCCATTCACTAATCTCAAACTTCTCAAGAACAGAAACCCTAGGTGATCTAAATTCAAAAGCCAAGTATCAAGATTTCACCATTGTTATTCAAGAATTTAGCAACCAAGGTATGTGAAGTGTTCATCCAAGGGTTCCTTTCACCCTTGGCGTCCAAGAAACTCTTTCAAACTTCAAGTAGCTTGATTTCATGTTTTCCATGATTTGAAATCAAAGTGTATTCATGATTATTGCTATAATTGGGTTTCTAGATGATGATCTATTACAAGATTGATGTAGAATTATTTGATATGTGTGATTTATCATGTGAATTCATGTTGAAACCCATGGAATTATGAATTTGGAAATTTAATCATGATGCTCACATGTTGTTTAGTATTACGTCCATATACTATGCCATCCAAGTGTTTAATGAATTGCTCATGTGAATGTAATAATAAGATTATACCCTACTTGTATGTATACTATTTTATGCCATGCAAGTGTTTGATAAAATGCCTCTATAGATGCATTATGAATAAGTATGCATTTTTATGCTATGCAAGATCATGTGAAGCTTTACTTTTCATGCTATTGAGTCCTGGGGATAGTTATACCCGACAATGTAGCTGTTTACCTAGAGCCAGCGTCAGTTACAGAATAATCTTAGTCACGTCATGATCAATAGTACTATTAGTCAGTTACAGAGATCAAGAGAACTCAGTAGACTCAGTATTAGTCCCATCTAGTTCAGTATTCAGTTTAGACCTCAGTAAACTTAGTCAGCTAATAGAATTTAGTAGTATTCCGTCAGTTAATGGAACACAGTAAAATCACTAACAGTTCAGTCAATCGTAGTATGAACTAGGAAATTAGTTCAGTGTCTATTCAGTTCGGAGTAGGATTCAGTACCGAGCGAACCTAGGGAAGAGAACATTCCTACCCGTAGAGGGTTTGACCCTTAGTAGCAATTCCTACATTATAGAAATATGTAGCTAGCATAGGTTGAGATATATTTTTGCCAAATCAAGGTTGATACATCTCACACGAGTTTTCCTACCATCAAGGGTTGACGAAAGAGCTTCCTATCAGAGAGGGTTAACTCACAACTTATCTTTACCCGTGGCATGTTATTGACACCCTTATAACTGGGGTTATAGGTTGGACCCCAATATATTCAGAAAGGGGCATATTGGTTAGATGATTACCTCCCACAATTTTAGTTTTAGACTCAGTCTCAGTATAGAACTTAGTTCAGTCTACAAATTCAGTACAATCAGACACAGTCACTAGTTTAGTACGGAACTCAGTATAGTTACACAAAATTAAGACTGTCAGATACAGTCACTCAGCTATTATCTTCACAGTATCAGTAAACTTAGATATCAATAAATCAATAATTCAGAACTCATTGTCAGAGTTATCACGATCTCAGTTACAGTATATATATTCATGCATGTACTCTCATTCAGTTATATTCATGTCATTCAGTCGGTATTGTTCATGCATATGAACCCATGCATTTTATCCTACCTCACATAGAATACTAGTACATTTAAACTACTAACGCATACCTTTCTCTTACTCTATGATATCTTATATCATAGGTTCAGACACACGGCTCCCGAACACCCTTAGTAGATCAGATCTTCAGCAGTTAGAGTTAGTGGTGAGTCCTTATAGATTGAGAACATGATTTTTTTTTTAGTATTTTGATTTATCAGTACAATTTTTAGTAGTTGGAGTTAGTTTGGGGCTTATCCCATCAACTCCATGATTCAGACAGTAGAGGCTTTTCAGACTAGAGTATTTTCAGACAGATATTTCAGTTTTGGTATTATTATAGTGTATTTAGTTTTATTTTAGTATTGAACCTTATGGCAAGTTTTCACCTAATTTTTGTATATTTGCAGTATTACTATTCAGTTATTGCAGCAGGTACCAATCATGGGTTAACTTGTGGTCCTTTGGGATTATGAGCATCATGTTGCGTCTGGGGTATAGACTCAAGTTGCTACAAACTTAGAAATAGAGCCTAAGGTTCAATAGATTTCTAGGAAGTCTAAAAGCCACATCAAGTAGAGTCTTGTACATGGGTGTGTAGTGCACCACACTTATGGATAGGAGGCTACAATATGTTTTAGGAAAAGTTTCCCTTCTTTTAGTACTCATATCATGTGAGTGGGTATGAACTCCAGTTAAACTCTCTGTCTAATCCAAGTTTCTCTTTTGTTTACAGAATATGCCTCCTAAGAGGACTAAGGGAAGAGGAACGGGAGACTAGCCAAAACCCCAGCCCGTCTAGCCAGATCCTCTAGATGAACATGTCTCCCACGCTGAGTTCAAAGAAGATTTCACCACCCTAAATCATTCTGTGGTAGCTCAAAATTAACATCCAACTGCTATTCTGGCCATCCCAGTGGCCAATACTGTCACTTCCAAGATTAGGGATTTCACCCAAATGAACCCTTCATCTTTACTGGGTCTAAGTCAGATGAGGACCTTCAGGAATTTCTTGATCAAGTGCAGAAAGTTACAGATATAATGGGAGTGACTGTTGTTTAGAGCACTGAGTTAGCTGAATATCAGTTACAAGATGTTTCAAACTCATGGTTTAAACGGTGGAAAGCAGAAAAGGCCGAAGATGCAGGGCCCATAAAATGGGAGGAATTTGTCGTTGCTTTTCTGGATGGGTTCTTCCAGCTAGAGTTGATGGAATAAAAGGTTTTGAAGTTTATAAATCAGAAGCAGGGCAACCTGACAGTATAAGAGTATTCCCTCAAGTTTACTCAGTTATCCAGATATACCCCGCATGTAGTAGTAGATAGTAGATCTAATATAAGTAAGTTTGTATCTGGGGTGTCTAGCAGTGTGGTCATAGAGTGTAGGACCTCAATGTTGATTAAGGAGATGGACATATCTAGGCTCATGGTCCATGATCAATAGATAGAGGAGGCCACAAATAAAGAGAAGGAGAGGGAAAATAAGAGAGAGAGAATAGGTAGTTTCAACTTTGCTCAACCTAAGTTAGAGGGTAGGAATCATTCTCAGTTCCACACGAAATCCACAGTTCTTCTCCTTCCTCAGCTAGTGCTCATGTTCCAAAATTCAGAGATAGGGCATCAGGCCCTAAACCCCAGGGTAGTGTTAGCAGTGCCCGAACCAATCCCATTTGTCAAAAGTATGGAAGAAACCACCAGGGTATCTATAGAGATGGAAGTGATGTGTGTTTTAGATGTGGAAAGTCGGGCTACAGGGTCAGACAGTGTCCTCAGGTGGGTTTGCAGAGTCAGCATAACCGTCCCCCAGCTCAATCCGATTGCTCGAATCAGTAGGGTGCCACATCCAGTGCCACCAGTGGGCAACGCCCAAATAGACTCTACGCACTTTAGTCCCGACAGGATTAAGAAAGTTCTCTTGATGTGGACACTGGTACGTTACAAGTTTATCATTTACATGTTTATGCTTTACTATATCCAGGAGCTTCCTTGTCCTTTGTTACTCCTTATATAGATGTTGACTTTGGAGTCAGTCCCAAAATCCTAGTAGAGCCTTTCTTAGTCTCTACCCCAGTGGGTAAATCTATCATAAACCGGCGGGTATAAAGGAATTGTCCAGTTATGGCATCTCAGAAAGTCACTTCAGCCGACTTAGTCGAATTAGAGATGACCAATTTTGATGTTATTCCCGGTATGGATTAACTTCATTCCTACTGTGCCTCAGTCGACTACAAAAATAGAATTGTCTAATTTTAGTTTCTGAATGAACCCATCCTAGAGTGGAGGGGTAGTACTTCAACACTTAGAGATTAGCTTGTTTCTTACCTAAGGACAAGAAAAATGATATCTACGGTATGTGTCTACCATCTCGTTCAAGTCCAGGACTCTAGTTCAGAAACCCCTAATCTTGAATCAGTGTCAGTAGCATGTGAATTCCCAAATGTGTTTCCCCAAGATCTTCCCGAAGTTTCTCCTGAAAGGGAAATTGATTTCAGAATCGATCTTCTTTAAGATACTCGACCTATATCTATTCCTCCATACAGAATGACACTTATAGAACTCAAAGAATTAAAAAAATAGTTAAAGAATCACATAGATAAGGGATTCATTTGACCCAGTGTGTCCCTATGGGGAACACCAGTTTTATTCATACGTAAGAAAGATGATTCTCTCAGAATGTTTATTAACTACCGTCAACTAAATAAAGTCAAGGTCAAGAACAAGTATCCACTTCCCAGAATCAATGAATTGTTTGACCAACTTCAAGGTGCCAACTACTCCAAGATAGACCTCAGATCGGGCTATCATCAGCTCAGAGTAAGAGAATGTGACATCTCAAAAACAACTTTTAAAACTCGATATGGTCACTTCAAATTCCTAGTCATGTCTTTTGGTCTTATAAATGCCCCTGCAGCTTCATGGACTTGATGACCATATGTTCAAGAAGTACTTGGACATGTTTGTCATAGTGTTCATAGATGACATTCTTGTCTACTCCCGCAGTGAGCATGCTCATGCATACCATCTCAGAATAGTACTACAGACTCAAAGAAATCATCAACTATTCACCAAATTCAGTAAGTGTGAATTTTGGCTAAGGTCAGTAGCTTTCCTTGTCTATATCATTTTCGGTGATGGCATTAAAGTTGATCCCCAAAAGACCAAAGCAGTGAGAAAATGGCCTAGACCTATCTCTCCATCAGATATATGGAGTTTCTTGGGCTTGGATGGCTATTACCGATGGTTTGTTGAGGGATTTTCATCTATTGCATCCCCTACATCCAGATTGACTCAAAAGAAAGTCAAATTCCAATAGTCTAATTTTTGTGAAAAGAGTTTTGAGGAGTTGAAAACTTGACTCACTACAGCTTCAGTTTTTTCCCTGCCATATGGTTCAGATTGGTTTGTGGTATATTATGATGCCTCTAGAGTCGGTTTGGGGTGTGTTTTGATGTAGAGAGGTAAGGTCATATCCTGCGCCTCTAGACAGATTAAGCCCCATAAAAAGAACTATCCTACTCATGATCTTGAGTTAGCAGCAATAGTTTTTTCCTTAAAGATTTAGAGGAACTATTTATATGGGGTGCATGTTGATGTGTTCACTGATCATAAGATCCTACAATATATGTTCTCTTAAAAAGATCTAAACTTCCATCAGATAAGGTGGTTAAAGTTATTAAAAGACTATGACATGAGCGTCCTGTATCTTATGGGTAAATCTAATGTAGTGGCTGATGCTCTCAGTAGGATGTCTATAGGTAGTATTTCTAATATGGAGGATGGTAAGAAGAAGTTAGTTCAGGAGGTTCATCATCTTGCCCAACTAGGTGTTCGCTTAGTCGATTATGCAGAAGGTAGTGTATGGGTGAAGAGTAGTTCAGAATTATCACTGGTTTCCGAGGTAAAGGAAAAGTAGTATAGGGATCCCAGTCTAGTCAAGTTGAAGGAATCAGTCAGAGATTAGAAAGTATAGGTCTTCTCCCAAGGAGAAGATAGTGTCTTGTATTTTCAAAGTTGGCTATGTGTGCTAGGTATAGACGACTTGATATAGTAAGTTCTTGCAGAAGCGTGTGGTGCACGCTACTCTATTCATCAAGGGGACACTAAGATGTACCATGATTTGAGGGATATGTATTGGTGGAGTGGGATGAAAAGAGACATTGCAGAGTTTGTTGCTAAGTCGCCAATATATTAGCAGGTTATGATCGAGCATCATAAACCAAGTGGTTCCATACAGTAGTTTAGTATTTCTACCTAGAAATGGGAAGAAGTGAGCATAAAATTTGTGATGGGTTTTCCTCGAACTCGTCGCCAGCATGATTCAGTTTGGGTCATTGTAGACAGGATGACCAAATCAGCTTATTTCCTACCAGTCCATACCTCTTGTTCAGCCGAGGATTACACCATACTCTATATTAGGGATTTGGTTATATTGTACGGTGTTCCACTGTCCATTATCTCATATAAAGGTACCCAGTTCACCTCTCATTTCTAGAAGGAATTCCAAAAGGGTCTTTGCACCCGAGTTGACCTCAGTACAACCTTTCATCCTCAGACAAATGGTCAAGCAGAAAGGACCATTCAAACTTTAGAAGATATGCTGCGAGTGTGTGAGATAGACTTTAAAGGTAGTTGGTATGACCACTTATATTTGATTGAATTTGTCTATAACAACAGCTATTATTCCAGTATTCAGATAGCTCTGTTTAAGGCGCTTTATAGGAGAAGGTGTAGATCTCTCATTGGTTGGTTTGAAGTAGGTGAGGCAGAAGTGGTAGGGCCTGACTTGGTATTCGATACCTTAAAGAAAGTCCAGTTGATTATGAAAAGTCTTAAGACAGCTTAGAGCCGATGGAAATCGTACGCAGATATGCACAAAAAGGATCTCAAGTTTGAGATTGGTGGTTTTGTGTATTTAAAAATCTCTCCAATGAAAGGAGTGAAGAGGTTTGGCAAGAAGGGGAAACTTAGTCCTTTATATGTCGGTCTTTACCAAAATCTCAGCCATTTCAAATAGGCAGCTTACGATCTTGAGTTGCCTTCAGACTTAGCTTCAGTGCATCCAGTGTTCCATGTCTCCTTGCTTAAGAAAATGCATAGGTTACCCAACAGTCGTAGTCCCAATAGAGGGCATAGGTATCCAGAACAACCTCTTTTATGAAGAGATCCCAGTTGAAATCCTTGATTATCATATTCGCAGACTAAGGAATAAATAAGTCCCTCGTATCAAAGTACTTTGGGGGAATCAGTCCGTGGAGGGAGCTACTTGGGAATCAGACATATGGACCAAGTATCCTCACTTCTTCTCCGTAAACATAGACTCAACCCAAGGTAATATTTTCCTTTGAATTTACTTAGTTATGCATTCACGAATCAGTTTAGTCATTTACTCATGCATCAGGCATGCATGTCCAGTATATAAGCTCAACATATCAGTAATCCTAGTCAAGCATTCATGAATCATGTTCAACTAAGTACTTATGCATCAGATACGCATGTTCAGTATGATAATTCAGTACATCAGTAATTTCAATTATGAAATTATGTTTCAGTTATGCATGTCCAGTGTCTAAATCCAGTCTATCAGTATTCTCAGTTTAATCAGTCACATTTGAGTACGAATGTTCCCAAGGGGATATATTGTAAGACCCTACAAAATCCTAAGATCAACTCAGTCTTTTAAATTTTCTAAGGGGTCCTAGACTTAGAAAATTCTAGATAAGTATTCAGACTTAGCATTATTTTGGCCTTTGTAAGTTGTTAGCTCTATTTCAAGACTCTTATGACCATAAAGTATCGATCTTTAAATTGATTCATGAGCAGGAATGTCATTAGGTATTTTGGGACAAGTTTCAATTTTTTTGGACCTTGTTTATAGCATGTTTGAGTGACCAAAATAGTGAGTCGATACGATCTCGACGCGTCGCATTTTCCCTCGCATCGGCAAATAATTTTTCCCTTAGCACAGTGCAAATTTTAGTGAACCAATGCAGACTTGACATAGTGCTTTGGCCATCGCATCGATGCCAAAGACTCGGCGCGTTGGTCTGCACATCGACAGTTCAATTTTCAGTCATTAAAAGCCATATCCTCATGGGTATTAAGGTCTTTTTCGCATGACTATCAACCCTAAAACATGAGATTAAGCCCTCTTAGAGGATAAATCCATTAACTATTCTTAAACTTCTCAAGATCAGAAACCCCAGGTGATCTAAATTCAAAAGCCAAGGCTCAAGATTTCACCATTGTTCTTCAAGAATTTTTTAATCAAGGTATGTGAAGTGTTCATCCTAGGGTTTATTCCACCCTTGGAGTCCAAGAAAATCTTTCAAACTTCAAGTAGCTTGATTTCATGTTTTCCATGATTTGAAATCAAAGTGTATTCATGATTATTTCTATAATTGGGTTTCTAGTTCATGACTTATTATAAGAGTGACGTAGAATTATTTTATATGTGTGATTTATCATGCGAATTCACATTGAAACCCATGGAATTGTGAATTTGAATATTGAATCATAATGCTCACAAGTTGTTTAGTATTATGTGCATATACTATGCCATCCAAGTGCTTAATGAATTGCTCATGTGAATGTAATAATAAAATTATACCCTACAAGTATGTATACTATTTCATGCCATGCAAGTGTTTGATAAAATGCCTCTATAGATGCATTATGAACAAGTGTTTATTTCTATGCTATTCAAGATCATGTGAAGCTTTACTTTTCATGCTATCGAGTCCTGGGGGTATTTATACCCGACAATTTAGCTGTTTACCTAGAGCCAGTGTCAGTTATAGAATAATGTCATTAACATCATGATTAGTAGTACTCTTATTCAGTTACAGGGCTTAGGATAGATCAGTAGACTCAGTATTAGTCCCGTTTAGTTCAGTATTCAGTTCAGACCTCAGTAAACTCAGTCAGCTAACAGAATTCAGTAGTATTTTGCCAGTCAATGGAACTCAGTAAAATCTGTAAGCATTCAGTCAAGCTTAGTATGAACTAGGAAATCAATTCAGTGTCTATTCAGTTTGGAGTAGAATTCAGCACCGAGCGAACTCAGGGATGAGGGCATTCCTACCAGCATATAGTTTAACCCTTAGTAGCAATCCCAGTATTACATAACTATATAGATAATGTAGGTTAAGATATCTTCCTGCCAGATTAGGGTTGATACATCTCACACGAGTTTTCCTGCTGGCGGGGCTTGACGAAAGAGCTTCCTGTTTGAGAGGATTAACTCACGGCTTATCTTTACCCATGGCACGGTACTTACACCCTTCCAACTGAGGTTATAGGTTGGACCCTAATATATTGAAAAATGGGTATGTTTGTTAGATAATTACCTTCCACAATTTTAGTTTCAGACTCAGCCTCAGTATAGAACTCAGTTCAGTCTACAGATTTAGTACTGTCAGACACAGTCACTTAGTTTGGTACGAAACTCAGTATAGTTTCATAGAATCAAGACTATTAGATACAGTCACTCAGTTATCAGCCTCACAGTATCAGTAAACTCAAATATCAATTAATTAGTAATTTAGAACTCAGTATCTTGTGTTATCATGATCTCAGTTACAGTATACGTATTCATGTATGTACTCTCATTAAGTTATATTTAGGTCATTCAGTTGGTATTGTTCATGCATATGAACCTATGCATTTTAACCTATCTCACTTAGCATACCAGTACATTCAAAGTACTGACGCATGCCTTTATCTTTCTCTATGATGTCTTATATCATAGGTTAAGATGCATGAGCTCCCGAGCACCCTTAGGAGATCAGATCTTTAGTAGTCAGAGTTAGTGGTGAGTCCTCATGTTTGAGGACATGATTATTTTCTTTAGTATTTTGGTTTATCAATACAGTTTTCAGTAGTTGGAGTTAGTTGGGGGCTTTTCCTATCAACTCTATGATTCAGACAGTAGAGGCTTTTCAGACTAGAGTATTTTCAGACAAATGTTTCAATTTTGGTATTGTTATATCATATTTAGTTTTATTTCAGTATTGAACCTTATGGAAATTTTCCACTTAATTTACACATATTTGTAGTATTACTATTCAATTATTGTTGCAGGTACCATTCCTGGGTTAGCTTATGGTCCTTCGGGATTATGAGCACCATGTAGTATCTAGGGTACAGGCTCAGGGCGTTACACTCATGGGCAGGGTCGGTAGGGTGCTCAGGGTTCTCAGACATCAGGTAGACCACCAAGATTCTTTACTATGGCTAGACAAGACATCAAGGCATCTAATGTAGTGGTCATAGGTATTATCACTGTAAACTCTAATGAGGCTTATTCTATTATTGATACTGGTTCTACGTATTCGTATGTGTCCCCATATTTTGCTTTATTCTTAGAGAGAAGTATTGAGACTCTTGTTGAGCCATATATTATTATGACCCCAGTGGGGTAGACCTTATCAGTTGATAGAGTTTATAGAGATTATGTGATATCTGTTTAGGGTAAAGACACCATAGTTGATCTACTTGTGTTGCTAAGAATTAATTTTGATGTGATTATGGGTATGAAGAGGTTGACGTCATGTTACACTTTGTCTGATTGTTATTCTAAGCTTATACATATTGATATAACTGGAGAACCACCTTTAGTATGGAAAGGTATAACTCTTGTGACTTAAGGAAAGATAATATCTTATGTAAAAGCCCAACGAATTATTAACCATGGTTGTTTGGGTTTTATTGCTATCGTTCAAGACACTTGAGTAGAGAAAGTTTCTTTAAATAATGTTCCCATGGTTCGGGAGTTTATTGATGTGTTTCTAGATGATTTTCCTAGTTACGTCCATTGACAGAAATTAAGTTCAGTATTGATTTTGTGCCAGGGAATCAACTTATCTTTATTCAACCGTACCGTATGGCTCCTGCTAAGTTGAAGGAATTGAAGGTTCAACTCCAAGAGTTACTTGATAAGGGATTCATCAAGACTAATGTGTCACCTTGGGGTACACCTGTGTTATTTATGAGAAAAAAGGATGGCATGATGAGAATGTGCATTGACTATAGACAATTAAATAAGGTAACAATCAAGAATAAGTATCCCTTACCCCGAATTGATGATTTATTCGATCAGTTACAGGGTGCTACTCACTTTTCTAAAATTGACTTGAGTTCAGGTTAACATCAGCTGAGATTCAAGGCCAAGGATATCACTAAGACAACTTTTTGGATCAAGTATGGGCATTTTAAATTTCTAGTGTTGTCTTTTGTATTGACTAATACACCTGCAACATTTATGGACCTCATGAACAGGGTATTCAAGCCATACTTAGACCATTTTGTGATTGTGTGTAACACCCCGAGTCTAGTACCCCGGATGCTACACGGTTCTCATAATCATGAAAGACCACAAGCTAACCCTTAACTGATACCTATAACTGAGCACAACATAATATATTGAAAAATGCGGAAAACTGGCAGAAACTTTCTATAAAGTTCAATACTAAAATAAAACTGAATAAATTTCAACAATATCAAAACTAAAATAATTGTCTGAACAACTAGTTTGAAAGCCTCTAAACTGTCTGAACTGTGGAGTTGATGGGACAATCCCCCAACAAACTCTATCTACTGAAGAATAATGAATCTAATGCAATATGATCAAATAATATAACCATCCTTGAATGATGAGGACTTACTGCTAAGTCTACTGCTGCTTACTGAGTCTGAACTGCTAAGGGTGCTTGAGATCCTGTGCTTCTGAACCTATGGTATAATACACCATAGCATAAAATAAAAGTATGGCCAGTATGTGAGAATGTACTGGTATGCTAGATGGGGTAAGGCTAAATGCAAGGGCTCATATGCATGAACTATACTGATGAAATAATCTAGGTATGCTGAATGAGGATACTTTTATGAATGCATAAATTATAACTGAAATCATAGTGACACTAAAAACTGAGTCCTGAATGTTGATTTACAAATATCTAAGTTTACTAATGTTGGGATACTGAATAACTGAATCTACTAATATTGATATCTGAGATTACTAAAACTGATTAACTATATCTGAGATCAGTCTTATCTAATAGGTGATCTCTGAATCTATTAGTACTTGATACTAACTGACTGTATTTGAGATCAGTCCTATCTATTAGGTGATCTCTGAGTCCACTGATAATGCTAATGAGTGACTGTATCTAACAGTCCAGAATCTGAGCTACTAAGTTGAGTTCTTTTACTGAGACTGATTCTAAAACTGAGACTGTGGGATATAGTCATCTAACCGACATGCCCCAAATATGAACTAGTGGGGTCCAACCTGTAACCCCATCTAGACGGGTGTCAGCACCATTCCATGGGTAAAGACAATTGCTATGGGGTCAGTCCTAATCTAGCTGGTGACCCCTGAGATCAGTCCTGTACTAGCGGGTGATCCCAGAGTATGTCAGTCCTATCTTATGGGTGACATCTCATGCCTACTCTGGCTACATATTTTTTGAACTTAGGGATTTTTTCTAGGGATCTCAGTCTTATCTAGCAGGTAATCCCCCATCCCTAGGTTCGCTCGGTGCTTAATTCTACTCCCAACTGAAAGACACTGAATTGATTTCTTAGATCATACTAGGCTTGAATGAACTATTACTGATCGTACTTGTTTGACTAAGCTAAACTGGATTCACTGAGTTCTGTTGACTGACGAAATATTACTGAGCTCTGAATTAATTACTGAACTGAAGCTGGAATGCTACTGATACTGAGATTTTTGAGATTTCCTAAGTTCTATAACTATCTAAGTTCTACTGAGTTTTGTAACTGACTAAGAGTACTACTAATCATGGAATAACTGAGATTATCGTAAAACTGACACTGGCCCTAGACAAGCAGCTAATTTGTTGGGTATAAATACCCCTAGGACTCGATAACATAAATAATACAAGATAGGACAACTCATATATAACATAGTAATAGGCTATCATTCACAACACAATCACTGAGGCATCTCTTCAAGAACTTGGAAGTCATAAACATGCAAATGTATAGGGAGTGCATACTATGATCTCATAATTCATTCAATAAGGAATGCACATTAGTAGGAATGCATGCAACATATCATAATTCATTCACTATGGCCTTTCAACAAACACTTGGCATGCATTAACTTATACAAAATTGGGGATTTCTTGTCAACATGCTATAATGACTCTATTTCCGTCACATAAGAATTTTATCAAACATATGGGGACCATGCTTTGGTCATACAACATTCAACACACTCCAGTAACATGGTTACATCAATCAACATCCATCTTGTAGGGTTTATTATGAATATCATGAAATTCACCACATACTAGAATCAATTTTTGAAACTTGTAGTCTAAATCATGAATTAAAACTCAACAACACATAATCATGAACTTCAATTCACATAAATCATGAAAACTCATAAATACACAAACTTTATAATTTTAAAAAGGATTCTTGAACTTCTTGGGTGAAAGGAACCCAAGAATCAACATGTAACATACCTTAGTTCTTGATTCTACGAAGATGGATGGTGGAATTTCTTGAATTTGGATCTTCAATTGAAAACCCTAAGCGTGTTCTTGAGGAAAATTGAGAGAAAACTAGTATATGTGGGTAAACAATAGCTGAATCTCGTGTTATAGGGTTATATAATAGTGAAAAAGACTGAAATAACCCTGGGGTCGAGGCTATTTTAATGACTGATAACTGGGTACTGACACGTTGGTTGATGCAGCGCATTGATGGCATCGACGCGATACCGATACATCATGTCATGATCGCGTTGAGCCTCAGTACTTTTGACTGGCAGTCCTGGGAAAATATTGGCCAATGTGATAGGCGAAATGGCGCGCCATGATCGCGTTGGTCCACTATTTTGGGCACTAGAACTTGTTCTTAACGAGGTCCAAAAAATCTAAAACTTATCCGATAACCCCTATTGACATTCTTGAGCATGGATTAACTTAAATATCAAACCTTTATGGATGTAAAGGTCACAAAATAAGAACGCCAAGTTTTGAAGGCTAAAATAGACTAAGTCTTAACACTTAGCCGAAATTTTCTAAGTGTTGGAGCTTCTCTTGACATGCTTTAAAGAGCCTTAACGACTAGAAAAATTTGCAAGGTCTTACATTATCTTCCCCTTGGGAACATTCGTCCTCGAATGGAATTAACTAAGCTGAGATTTCTAATAGACTGAACTTACTTAGGGGACGTGAACATCTGTAACATGACTATATCACTGGAACCACTAATATACTGAAATCTCATAGTGAACATTCATATCTGATGCATAGATATCTGACTGAGTTGATTCTCATGAAAGCATGACTGAATATGTAATGATAACTGATATTAAGTTTGTAAGGGAATCTGAGCATGAAACTGAATGGATTTATAGACATGAAAGCATTGGGTAATTCTAGGGTATCTCCCCCTTAGGAAACTATGTCCCCCCCCCTAAGAAAACTTACTTTACTAAGATATTAGGAAAACTGAGGCGATGCACAAGGCACCCATGAACTAGATCATAACTAAACCTCGAGAGTCTAAAACTAATGTATGAATCATGAACTAAACTTAACTTGCAACTACTAGGAATTTCTATCTTGGAATAGTTACCTTCCTGAAATTTCTGATAGTATGACTAAATGGAAAGATGGGAAACAAACTATACGAATCTAACTGCCTGACTGCTAAACTAACTTGCTAGATTTACTAACTAACTCATGCTGAAAACTTAAGCTCAAATGGGAGAAAAGGATCTAACAATGCATATTATGAAGATAAAGGACTTATAACCTACTCAAATCTATATTAGGGGAACCTTCTGGATTATGATGCGTCTGGAGTGCATAAAATCTATTCTGACGTTGACCACTAGTGGTACTGGTAGTGATGCCCTGCTGACGCAATTCTTTACCCCTCTGAGCCAATACTCTATACTCCCGTTTCCTTTGATCTAGCTTACTACATCTAAAACATACCTTGTTGTTCACTCTACATACACCTAGGTGATTCTTGCCACACTCTTCACAAAGCGGATAGGTACGCTCACTTCTTACACTAACCTGGGCTTTGGAGCCTGGCGCTCCATCATGACTAACATTCCTGAATTTTAGTATGGGTACACTAGCTGAGGATGGACCTAGGACTGAAAACTTCTGACTATACTGAGAACGATCACCCCCTTGTGACCCTAGCTGAGAATAACTAAAACTACCTATTCTGGTCTTCTTACTTACTCTCTCTCTTTCCTTAGCTTTCTATGCCTCAATCTACTAAGCGTGCATCATCAATCTAGAAAGTTCCATGTCTCTATTGAGCATAGTAGTCCTACACACATTAACCACTACCCCAGACACACCGGTCATAAACTTACTCATGCTTGCTCTAGGGTCAGCCATTTGATCAGGGACATTCTTAGATAATTTGTTGAACTTGAGACAATACTCTTTCACTATCATGGTGCCTTGTATCAAGTTCATAAACACTTCTATCTTAGCTTCTCTTATCTTTAGTGGAAAAAACTTATCTAAGAACGCATCCTGAAATATCTGTCAAGTCATGGGAGCTACATCCTCCCCTCTACCCTTTCTCCATATCACTACCCAATCATAAGCAACATCCTTCAGCCTATAGGATGTCAATTCTACACTCTTCTCTTCAGAAACATGAATGACCTGGGTTATCTTCTTTACCTCATCGAGATAAAGCTGTGGTTCCTCATCTGCCTTAGACCTAAAGAATTCTGGCGGGTTCATTCTCATAAAGTCTCTGATTCTGGCTGCGACTAGCCCCTATATTGTTAAGGTAGGGCTACAGCCTGATGGTTACCTTGAACAATAGTTGTCACTGATTGGGATAGAGCCTGAAATGCTGCCCAAAACTCTGCATGTGATATATTCTCATTCAAAGGATCTACAGACTGAGGTGGTTGGTTATTATTCCTACGGGAATTATCTTTTTGAGGAGGTATACTTTGTAAATAAAAGGAAGAGGTGGATTAGACTAATAATTAGCTCAAACTCATGCTTACTCGCATGACAAGAACACTGAAAGAAGGGAAATTATTCCTAAAACATCTTATAGCCTCCTATACATAAATGTGGTGCGCAACACACCCTTGTACAAGACTCTACTAGATGTGGATTTCAGACTTCCTAGGACACTATTGAACCTTAGGCTCTGATACCAAGTTTGTAACACCCCGAGTCTAGTACCCCAGATGCTATACGGTGCTCATAATCTCGAAGGACCACAAGCTAACCCTTAACTAATACCTGTAACTGAGCACTACATAATATACTAAAAAATGCAGAAAACTGGTGGAAACTTGCCATAAGGTTCAATACAAAAATAAAACTAAATAAAGTTTAACAATATCAAAACTAAACCAACAACCTGAACAACTAGTCTAAAAGCCTCTAAACTGTCTGAACCATGGAGTTGATGGGAAAATCCCCCAACTAACTCCATCTACTGAAAAATACTGGATATAATGCAATATAATGAAATAATAGAACCATCCTCGAATGATGAGGACTCACTGCTAACTCTACTACTGCTGATTGAGTCTAGACTGCTAAGGGTGCTCGAGATCCCGTGCTTCTGAACCTATGGTATAAGATAGCATAGCACAAGAGAAAAGTATGCGTCAACACATGAGAATGTACTAGTTTGCTAGATGGGGTAAGGCTGAATGCAAGTGCTCATATGCATGAACTATACTGAGTAAATAATCTGAGTATGCTGAATCAGGATACATGCATAAATGCATAAACTATAACTGAAATCGTAGTTGCACTGAATACTGAATCTCGAATGCTGATTTACTGATATCTGAGTTTACTAATGTTAGGATACTGAATAACTGAATCTACTGATATTGATATCTGAGGTTACTAAAATTAATTAATTATATCTGATATCAGTCCTATCTAATGGGTGATCTCTGAATCTATTGGTACTTGATACTAATTGACTATATTTGAGATCATTCCTATCTAGTGGGTGATCTCTAAGTCCACTGATAATGCTTATAATTGACTGTATCTAAAAGACCCGAATCTGATCTACTGAGCATAATTCTTTTACTGATACTGATTCTAAAACTGAGATTGTGGGATATAGTCATCTAACCGACATTCCCCAAATATGAACTAGTAGGGTCCAACTTATAACCCCAGCTAGAAGGGTATCAGTACCATGCTATGGGTAAACACAACTACTATAGGGTCAGTCCAAATCTAGTGGGTGACCCCTGAGATCAGTCCTGTACTAACGGGTGATCCCAGAGTATGTCAGTCCTACATAACGGGTGACATCTCCTTCCTACGCTGGATACATAGTTTTGGTACTTAAGGATTACTAATAACGCTCAACTTACACGTCAATTTAGTGCAAGGTAGTCGTCGTCAATATATTTACCCAACCTTGGAGTCAGGGTCGAATCCACGGGGAATAATGTGAGTGGCGATTAAACTAATTTGAGACTATAGCTACAAGTTGAATTCAAACCAATGATGTGAAAATATAATGTGGGGTTTTTTAATGATTAGCAAATAATTGTTGGTCACTCTAGTTTCAGTGTTAGTAATCAAGAGTTTATGAAATAACAAGAATTATATTCACTAGGGCTTCCGGTATATGACAGATGCTAAAAGTTGTTCAAGATTTTCATGGTGGGTAGGATAACAAGCTATATTTATCGATGTTATGCTTAAATGTCTCTCGACCTACTTAAGTGTATAATTCCCTAATTCTCTCAGACTTAGGGAATTTCTATTTACTGCCCAGATTTTTCCTTAGGTTAACCAACCTTGTTACAGCGCTGATTATTAAACGAAGTATTTTCGAGTTCCTATTGATAATTCACTTCCTACTATATTTGATTTCTTTCTCAAGAAAATCAAAGAAGGTGTGTCTACTATTTGCAACCAACAGACGTTAATTAAATCTTCAGAATTAGCAAGAAATCCTACTACCTTTTGAATCTTGAATACTTGGAACCTCATCATGACCTAACCCTAGATCCCATAACTCAAGTTAATGGAGTTTAGCCACTCATGATGTAACGAACGAAATACATAATTGAATTTTTCATTTGAAAGATAAACTTACAAACATGAATGATAACTAGTGAATCACATATTAGATCAAAAAGGAAAAATTCCAAAATACTGATAATAATCTCTCCCAAGTATTTGCTTTTTCAAGCCAAGAAACTCGAGAGAGAAAATATCAAAATAGGACTCTTAAAACTCAAGTGCCAACCACCCCTATAAAAACCCTAAACAATGCTTTTTATAGTTAATCCTAAATAAGGAAATAAAATCACAATGTTTAGAAAATCCTTCGGAATAGGTGACGGCATTTGTGACGGCGTGTCAGGGTCCTGACGACTTATCAGGAATGTCGTCAGGCTCTCAAACATTCTTGGCATCTTCTACTTTAACTGAAGACAAAGCTTGATGACTTATCACATACGTGATGACATATCAGAAATGTCGTCACTTCTTCATTCAAAATTTAATTCTCTGCCTACACTTGACGGAAACTCTAACGCCTTATCACAGTTGTGACGACATGTCAGAAATGTCGTCACAATTTTACTTTAATCCTTCTAACACTGCAACACCTGACGTGATTTCTGATAACTTATCACAGGGCTGACGACATATCAGGAATGTCGTCATCCATACTTCCAGTTCTTTTGCATCAGTTTTCAGCTCTTTTGCTTTTATTTCCTTAAATTTCCCTTGCATCATGACTTTTACTGCAATATCAAAGTAAAATAATCACAAATGACAAAAGTTGCTTAAGACTTCGCAATTATTCTTAGTTAAAAGCCTTAAATGTGTTAGCGTTTGCTCACACATTAACACCCTCAACTTAAAATAATTGTTTGTCCTCAAGCAACTAAAACAAAACACTACGATGCTTAACCAAGAGACACATAAGATACCTATGACAGTTGATCATCAATTTTAGTTCAAAACACATTACTTTCTCCATTTTCAATCTCTTTAAACCCAGCTGTGTATATCCATGAAGATCAATAATATGACATAAAGGAATCAAGATATGGTATCAACTTAGCAACAATAACCATTCCTATATACAAATTATACTACCTAAACAAATAGGCAACTAGTAATGCAACCGATGTGCCCTTACAACAAAGAAGTCCATCCTCACTCATATATGAAATCAAGCATGTAAATGCAGGGACAGTCAAGAGACAGTTACTCTCAGTAAGAAGTTCCAGTCAATGTATGCCAAATACCATAAGCTTTCCCTTATTTTCATTACCGAAGCTTTCAGACAGTTAAGTTAGGATCACTATAGGACTTTTCTTCAGTTTGTAATGTAGGCTTGGGGCTGGTATGATACGCAAGGATATTTAAAGTAACTAAGCCTCCTAGGCACTACACTTTTTATTTTTTTTGGGGTATCACTTATCAACCTTTACCTTATTTCTCCCTTTCTTGATTAAGCAAATTCAGGATGGGTGTGGTCATTTAATCAATGATTTTCTCTTTTGCACAACTTTTCTTTTCTCATTCTTTTTCTACCACACCCAGCCTTGTATATATATATATATATATATTTACCCTTCTTTGTACTCACTTTACATCACGCACCCCTATGATAGACACCCTCAACTTAGGCTATTTGCATAAGTCAAAGTGCACAATATTCAAGGAGGATCAGGGCCAAAATATGTTCATTGTGATTCAAATGGGAAGGTGATAGATATAATAAAAAGAATAGCCATTCAGGCACAAAATTAGGATCAAGGGATATTATTCACACATGGAAGGTCATTTAGGAAAAAAGTGGACTAATATCAACAACGACCTATGATCCTTTCCTAACTGCTATCCTACAACCAAGGCAAGACCAACCGGGAAAGTTCTGGATTTAACACACAACGAGAACTAGATAGCATCTCACATACATGGCACAAAGGTACATCACAAGCTACTACCCATTCATTTCATGCAGTTGTTAGCAATGATTATCATGTCTCTAATACTAATGCCATAAAAAGATTCACAATACTCACATATAGATGCTCATCACACAGTTACCAGATAGACAATTGGAGAGGTATTTATCATTCCAAAAAAAATCAACAAAAATATGTCAACTGTCCTAGATACTTATTTTTCCCCCAGTTAACCACAACACATCACAAAACATACACAATACGCCTAAACATGTCGAATCTACTAGGAACAAAACTCTGAGAAAAAGAGGCATGACAACAAAAACCCCAAGAGGACATCAACACCCACAAGTAGCTCCACCCTCAACTTAAAATCATGAAATATCCCCAATGCGTTAAACCAAAATGAGAGAGTTAGAAACATACTTGTGGCACCATGGGTGCGAAGATCTAATGTCAATTACATAATACGAATACAAAAAACAAAATACCTTGGGTTGCCTCCCAAGAAACACCTAATTTAGTGTCATGGCACGACAATATTTAGTCATCCTTTATCCCTCCACTTTGATGATTTGAATTATCGAACCATCTTTTGATCTTTACATCTTTTAGGTCCATTGGGAAAATGTGAGGGCATGATAAGGAATGTTCTATCACGCCACTTCGAAGACTTGAACCGCTTGCCCAATTTTGCATCATACTTTTGTATGGGCTCATTGGGCAATAGTAAGGATGTTAAAAAGACAGTAAATGGACATCGATCTTTAAACTTCTTGGCCTTAAAGATTGGGGTTGTAGTATACCCTTTTGGAATGATAAACTCCAAAATGTAAGAATTTTCTTCCTCATTTTCAATATTCATCATTTTCTTGGGTGATTCGACTTTCATCACATTCACCAAGCATAATGTTGAAAAGTGGTTCGAATGAGGAGTAACTCAATTTTGGAGTAGCATCCATAATAGTATATTTACCCCAAAATGGACTAGAATCTTCACAAGAATTATGCTTGATTTCTTCTTTCGACTCTAGTACCATATCCTCATCTTTGGCATCTTCGTTCATGAATGGTTTTGTTGGTTGGGAAATTACCAAGGGTTGCTCAACATCAAGCTCAACATCACAATAGGATTCTTGCTCCTCATTTTCAAACTTTTTGATTATTCTAAATGATTCAACATACAAGATATCATCTAAACATAATGGAGAGGAGTGCTTTGGATGATTGACCTCGATATCCATTTCCCCTATCCTTTCTCTTTACTTGTTAAATTCCCTAATGTCTTGACATATATCACATATGATATCATTCATTGTGTCCATACGATCCAATATTATTTGAATCATAGCTTCAATGCAACTCTTTTCGGTGCTTCGTTCTTCCTGTTCTTGACCATAAAACCTATTAAAATCATAAGAACAACTAGAATTTGGGTTAGCATATCGGGGGAGGGGGAATTTGGGAAATCACTCCAATGTCCATCTTTAGCACCACATAAAAAACAATCATAATCCCAGTAGGATGGAGATGTTGAAGACATCTCTCTCCAGGGAGAATATCTACAATCTTGCCAAAAGTGAGGTCCATCACAATATGGACATCGATCATCAAGATACAATTTCCAACCACCAAGATCATGTTCATTCCAAGATGCTATAGTAATAAGTAAAATAAAATAAAAATCTACCTAGCACCAAAAATAAAAGAAAATTAAAAACAAATATTTACAAGTTTAAATTCAAGCAAGTGGGCTAAAATTCCAAACCAACTCAATACGACAAATTTTCCCCAGCAACGGCGCCATTTTTGATAACGCTCAACTTACAAGTCAATTTAGTGCAAGGCGGTCGTCGTCAATATATTTACCCAACTTTGGATTCGGGGTCGAATCCACAGGGAACAATGTGAGAGGCGATTAAACTAATTTGAGACTATAGCAACAAGTTGAATTCAAACCAATGATGCAAAAAGATAAAGTGGGGTTTTTTAATGATTAGCAAATAATTGTTGGTCACTCCAGTTTTAGTGTTTGTAAATCAAGAGTTTATGAAATAACCAGAATTATATTCACTAGGGCGTCCGGTATATGACAGATGCTAAAAGTGGTTCATGATTCTCACGGTGGGTAGGATAACAAGCTATATTTATCGATGTTATGCTTAAATGTATCTCGACCTACTTAAGAGTTTAATTCCCTAATCCTCTCGGGATTAGGAAATTTCTATTTACTGCCCAGATTTTACCTCAGGTTAACTAACCTTGTTACAACACTAATTATTAAACGAAGTATTTCCGAGTCCCTGTTGATAATTCACTTCCTATTATATTTGATTTCTTTCTCAAGAAAATCAAAGAAGGTGTGTCTACTGTTTGCAACCAACAGACATTAATTAAAACTTCTGAATTATCAAGAAATCCTACTACTTTTTGAATCTTGAATACATGGCACCTCATTAAG
Source organism: Capsicum pubescens (assembly GCA_030864215.1). Taxonomy (NCBI): domain Eukaryota; kingdom Viridiplantae; phylum Streptophyta; class Magnoliopsida; order Solanales; family Solanaceae; genus Capsicum; species Capsicum pubescens. Next base: position 250,534,357 of record CM061543.1, on the reverse strand, counting down.
ACCTAACCCTAGATCCCATAAATCAGGTTAATGGAGTTTAGCCACTCATGATGTAACGAACGAAATACATTATTGAATTCATGATTTGAAAGATAAACTTATAGAGATGAATGATAACTAGTGAATCGCAAATTAGATCACAAAGAAAAAATCCCAAAGTACTGATAATAATCTCTCCCAAGTATTTTCTTTTTCAAGACAAGAAACTCGAGAGAGAAAATATCAATATACGTCTCTTAAAACTCAAGTGCCAACCAACCCTAGAAAAAAACTAAACAATGCTTTTTATAGTTAATCCTAAATAAGGAAATAAAATCACAATGTTCAAAAAATCCTTCGAAATAGGTGACGGCATTTGTGACGGCGTGTCAGGGTCCTGACGACTTATCAGGAATGTTGTCAGGCCCTTCAAAATTCTTGGCATCTTCTGCTTTAACTGACGACAAAGCTTGAGGACTTATAGATACGTGACGACATATCTGAAATGTCGTCACTTCTTCATTCAAAATATAATTCTCTGCCTACACTTGATAGCAACTCTGACGCCTTATCACAGTTGTGATGACATGTCAGAAATGTCATCACAGTTTCACTTTAATCCTTTTGCAACACCTGATGTGATTTTTGATAACTTATCACAGGGATGACGACTTATCAAGAATGTCGTCAGCCACACTTCCAGTTCTTTTGCATCAGTTTTCAGCTCTTTTGCTTCTATTTCCTTAAATTTCCCTTGCATCATGACTTTTACTTCAATATCAAAGTAAAATAATCAAAAACAACAAAAGTTGCTTAAGACTTCACAATTATTCTTAGTTAAAAGCCTTAAATATGTTAGCGTCTGCTCACACATCAATTGTTTCTAGGGATCTTAGTCCTATCTAGCGGGTGAGCCCCCATCCCTAGGTTTGCTCGGTGTTGAATCCTACTCCCAACTGAAAGACACTGAATTAATTTCTAAGATCATACTAGGCTTGACTGAACTATTACTAATCGTACTTGTTTGACTAAGCTAAACTGGATTCAGTGAGTTCCATTGACTGACGGAATATTATTGAGTTTTGAATTGATTACTGAACTAAAGCTGGAATGCTACTGATACTGAGATTGCTGATATTTTCTATGTTCTGTTATTATCTGAGTTCTAACTTTTGTAACTAACTAAGAGTACTACTAATCATGGCATGACTGTGATTATCGTGAAACTAACACTGGATCTAGACAAACAACTAATTTGTCAGATATAAATACCCCCAAGACTCTATAACATAAATAATACAAGATAGGACATCTCATAAATAACATGGAAATAGGCTATCATTCACAACACAATCAATGAGGCATCTCTTCAAGCACATGGAAGTCATAAACATGTAAATATATAGGGAGTGCATACTATTATCTCATAATTCATTCAATAAGGAATGCACACTAGTAGGAATGCATGCAACATATCATAATTCATTCACTATGGCCTTTCAAAAAACACTTGGCATGCATTAACTAATACAAAATTGGGGATGTATTATCAATATGCTATAATGACTCTATTTCCATCACATAAGCATTTTATCAAACATATGGGGATCATACTTTGATTATACAACATTCAACACACTCCATTAACATGGTTACATCAATCAACATCCATCTTGTAGGGTTTATTATGAATATCATGAAATTTACAACTTACTAGAATCAATTCTTAAAACTTGAATTCTAAATCATGAATTAAAACTCAACAACACATAATCATGAACTTCAATTCACATAAATCATGAAAACTCATAAATACACAAACTTTATAATTTTAAAAAGGATTATTTAATTTTTTGGGTGAAAGGAACCCAAGAATCAACATCTAACATACCTTAGTTCCTGATTATATGAAGATTGATGGTGGAATTTCTTGAATTTTGATCTTTAATTAAAAACCCTAAGCGCGTTCTTGAGGAAAATTAAGAGAAAACTAGTATATGTGGGTAAACAATAGCCGAATATTGTTTTATAGGGTTATATAAGAGTGGTAAAAAGACTTAAATAACCCTAAGGTTGTGTCTATTTAATTGACTAATAAATAGGTACTGACGCGCTGGTTGATGTGGTGCGTCGATGGCATCAACGTGATACCCGATGCGTCGCTCCATAATCGTGTTGACCCTTTGTACTTTTGACTGGCAGTCTTGGAAAAATATTGGACAGCGCAATAGGTGGCGCAGAGCGCCAAGATTGTGTTGGTCCACTATTTTGGGCATTAGAACTTGGTCTAAACGAGGTCCAAAAAATCCAAAACTCTTCCAGAAACCCCTATTGACATTTTTGAGCATGGATTAACGTAAATATCAAACCTTCATGGATGTAAAGATCACAAAATAAGAACTCCAACTTTTGAAGGATAAAATAGACTAAGTCATACTACTTATTTAAAAAATTTCAAGTGTTGGAGCTTCTCTTGACATGCTTTAAAGAGCCTTAATGACGAGAAAAATTTGCGGGGTCTTACGTTGTGTTCATTGATGATATTTTTGTATACTCTCAAAGTGAGGCATAGGATGGACAACATCTGAGAGTTGTGTTGCAGGCACTTAGAGAACAAAAGCTTTACGCCAAGTTCTCAAAATGTGAGTTAGGTTGGTCACGGTTTGTTTTTTGGGGCATGTGGTGACAAGAGATGGTATTCATGTTGATCCAAAGAAGATTGAAGCAGTTTGATATTGGCCTCAACCTAGGAGTGTTACAGATATACGTAGCTTCTTGGGGATAGCTAATTATTATAGGAGGTTTGTAGAGGGTTTCTCAAAGTTAGCTTCTCCATTGATGTGCTTAACTCAAAAAGGTATGGTGTTTCAATGGTCAGATAAATGTGAATAATTTTTTTAGAAATGAAAAACGAAATTGATTTCAGCCCTGATTTTGACCTTACCTATGGTAGAAGGTGGTTTGACTATTTATTGTGATGCATCTCGAATTAGGTTGGGTTGTGTTTTAATGCAGAATGGTAAAGTGATGACATATGCTTCTCGGTAGCTAAAGGTCCATGAGAAGAATTATCCAACTTAAGACTTGGAATTGGCCGCAGTTGTATTTGCACTCAATATTTGGTGTTATTATCTTTATGGTGAGTCTTGTGAAATCTATACTGATCACAAGAGTCTGCAGTACTTATTCAAGCAAAAAGATCTGAATTTGAGACAACGACGGTGGTTAGAGTTTCTTAAAGATTATTATTTCATAATCATTTATCATCCTGGGAAGGCTAATGTAGTAGAAGATGTTTTGAGTAGGAAGTCTATGGGCATCTTAGCCCTATTTTCTACCAAAAGGAGACCTATAGTTATGGATATTCAGTCTTTATCCAATTAAGGAGTTTAAATTGATCATACAGTTCCTGGAAGGTTTGTTGCAGTTATGTTGGTCCAGTCATCCTTAATTGGGCAAGTTAAGGCTTGCCAATATAATGATCCCTATCTTGTTGGGATTGAGATCGAGTGTAGAATGGCAGTGTTAAGTCTTTCACTATTGATGGTGAAGGTGTGTAACATCGTCATGGAAGATTGTGTGTTCCCATTAAGGGTGATGTGAGGCAACTAATTCTTGATGAGACTCATAGCTCATGATATTCTATCCACCCTGATGCTACAAAAATGTATCAAGACTTGCATGGGTTGTACTGGTGGAAAGGTATGAAAATTGATATTTCGAAATATGTCACTAGTTGTTTAAATTATTAGCATGTCAAATATGAACATAAAAAACCTGGTGGAATGATGCAAAAATTGATTACTCCAGAGTGGAAGTGGGAAAGGATTACTATGAATTTCGTTGTTGGGTTACCAAATACTTTTAGGAAACACGACTCAATTTGGGTGATAGTGGATAGACTTACAAAATCTGCCCATTTCATACCAGTTCGGGTGACTTATACCGCAAAATAGTTAGCAGAAATTTACCTACGGGACATAGTTCGGCTTCATGGTGTTCCTATCTCAATCATTTCTGATCGAGGTGCACAGTTCACTGTTGAGTTCTGGTGATCTTTTTAGAAATCATTGGGTTTGCAAGTTGAGTTGAGTATAACTTTTCATTCGCAGATCGACAGGCAGTTTGAATGAGTTATTAAGATCTTGGATGACATGCTTAGAGTTTGTTCTATTGACTTTAGGGGCCATTGGGATAACCAGTTGTCTTTAGCAGAGTTTACTTATAATAATAGCTATCAGTAAAGCATTCAAATGGCACCATATTAGGCTGTATATGGTCGCAAGTGTCATTCACCGGTTGGCTAGTTTGAGTCTAATGAAGAAAAGTTATTAGGTTAAGATTTAGTTCATCATGCATTGGAGAAGGTTACGGTGATATGAGACCGACTTACGATGTCACATAGCAGGCCGAAGTCCTATGTAGTTAAAAAGGTTCATGATCTGGAGTTTAAAAAAGGGGAAAAGGTTTTTTTGAAATTTTATCCCATGAATGGAGTTATGAGATTTGGCCGAAAAGGTAAACTAAGTCTTAGATACATTAGTCCTTATGAGATTTTGGATAGAATTGGAATGGTGGCATGCAGACTTTCTTTACCTCTGAGATTGTCTACTATTCATCCTGTGTTTCATGAGTCTATACTTAGACGGTATGCTTGTGATGATAGTTATAAGATCTATCCATAGGATGTAGAGCTTAATGAGAATCTGACTTATAAGGAAATCCCGATAGTTATTCTTAATAGGCAAGATCGAAAAAGAGAGCTTCAGTAAAGGGATTATAGCGTAATCATCCAACCTTGGAAGCTACTTGGGAGTCCGAAAAGAAGATGCGAGTTAGATATCCTCACTTATATGACATTGTAGGTATGATTCTATACCTATTCGAGGATGAATTTTATTTTAAGTGGGAAGATTGTAATAGCCTTACTTATTATTTCCTTTTAATGAAGGGTTACTTGGTAATTATACCCAATTATTAATATTAATTAAGGAATTAAAAGGGGACAGGCCAAGAGCCTGCTTCAGTTTCACGTTAAAAGCATAACAAATAGAACACTAGGGCTATTTGTTTGATCCTATTATTCTAAAGAAGCTCCAGGCCGCGCAGGAAAAAAAAGAGAAGGAAAGAAAATAACAGAGAATATTTGAACAATGTTAGCAGGAGTCCTCATAAAGTAATACGGTATGAATTTTATCTATAGTTATTTGGCATTGACGTATTTGGTGATACAATAGTAATGTGGTAATAACAGTAAGTTGAGAATGGAAAGCGTAGACAAGTTAACGATTGTAAACATGATGATTTAATCATAAAATAATAATTTTGGGGTAGTTGGATTAGATGAAAAATTTGAATGTTGAAAGAGGCTACAAAGCCACGATATTTGTTGGCAGCTTTGTGTCTGCAATATTAATTGATAAGGATTGCAACGTTAGTTAATAGTTGGTTTATTGATAATTTGTTGATAGTAAGTTTAAAGGGAACTAATAGTGGTTTGGCTTTGGAAAGAATTGGCATATCAAGATGCACGATTGGCAATTAGGCCACTAGTTGTGTGAAATTTCTTTTTTGTCAATTTACTGAAGGTGCAATTCCACTTTAAATGGTAGGAGCGTAATTAAATTAATTAGATTGAATGATAAACTTTAATATTTGACTTGCCCTAAAATTATAGAGAATGTTCGTTGATGGGATATCGACTTTATAAAACTCATTTTTGGTGTAGTTCAAGGTGCTTCAGTTGCGGGAGCATACTCTTGATTTACTAGAGAGGAGTGATTGAATTGTGAATTCGAGGTAAGTGAGACTTTAAACTTTGATGCTTTCTTTTCAAACTGCTTTATAAAAGAAGAGATATATTTTTCTGCCTAGTCCATTTATTGGAACAAGTGTGTGGCTAGGTAGAATTGGTGGTAAAGTTTAGTGAGAGAATCTTAGTGATAATATGTGAGGTGATGATAGGGTGTTGAATGTATTTTTTATTGCTTCCGTTATAGTCTCTAGGGGCATACATAGCTACCATAATATGTTAGGAGCTTGTACATGCTGCCGTAGTAGACTTTTGGGGGCATTATATATGCTGTCATGGACTTGTTGTGGTGTTAGGTTGATCACTTTCACCGACGTTTATGACAAGTCATGACAGTTGGCTTAGTTGAGATATAGAGTGTTTTTTTTAACTTTCTTTGGATTATATTGACATTACATTATGAGAGACATTATGTACAAACTATTTGTGTATTTTGATATGCCTTGTATTTTCTAACACTTGTTCTAGGGGTATTAAAGTAGCGGGTAGAGGATCTTACTGGTTTTTATTTATATATATAGATCACTCCTTACTTGCATATTTGCAGATACAATTGCGGAGGGAGAGACTTATGGCTAAAGGTTTTTACGTGTGGATTCTATCTCTAAGGTAAGCCTTCACATTTTTTCGTAGAGGTTGTGTTCCATATTTAGTTATTTTAGATTATATTTCTTTTCGTTGGGTTTGTATACCCGAAAGTCAAACTCATGTAAATTTGTTAAGGTTCTCCATGGTCTAGTGTGGGATTTGGGGCTTGAGAGTTATTATCTAAGTATTGTTGTTTTCATAAACCGTATTAGTATAACTGGTTGGTTAACTACTTTGAGTTTAATAATTATTTCATTATTTGGAGTTGCATAAATTTTTATCCTAGTGTTGGTAGACGTTGTCAATGTATGGAAAATTTGTTCTCCCGTCAAGTGGTGTTAGCGGGTGCCAGTCACGCCTAGAGGTTGTTTTGGGACGTGACATGAATCTTGGAAAATTATTTTAAGAACATGCATCATGAATCAAATTTGATGAAAGTACATAATCGTCATGGGGTTTGTTCCATAAAACTGATTTTTGATCTTGTGCTTATGTGATTTGAATTTGAAAGGTAATTTACGAATGTGAATTGTGAAATTCCCTTTTCCCCATGATGAAATTTATGGACTTTGTATGGTATGAATTGGGAATTTTTTTCAAGAGCATGACTTAAGAGCCCCTTTTTTTTATCATGAGATTTATGTATAACTAATGTTGGGGTTGGTTTGTGAATGATGGAAATTCTTGAGTTTAAATGCCTCTTTAACCATTATGAATTGTCATTTGCATGCTTTCAAAAGGGGTATTTCTTATGCTAAAGGCTTTTGTGTCTTAACTAAAAGAAATGAATTTGTTGAATACATGAATTGACCACCACGTGTTAAAGTCTTGTCAAGAGAGTGTTTTGTATAAGTCTTCATATGCTTTTGATAATAAGAACTCTCTTGTGATTTAATAAATCTTTTAGTGGTCATTTACATATTTTGAATGAGAAGGGCTGTGGATTTGATATGATATGAATGACTTGAAAGTCTAGGAATGACGATACCCGATGGTGATATGCCCATATCAAAATAAGTATTCAATGTTTGAAAAACATGAAGCATTATTTTAAAGGACTAAAATTGGGATTAAAGAGAGTTAGATGGTTACCCGAAGAAGGCTCGAGTTTAGATAAATTACAGCCCGAAACTGTGTTTTGTCGATGTGGGACTTATGATATATTATTGTACATAGGAGGATAATTAGGACATCTCACATAGGGGGATTCCTACGGTATGCTCACATGGGGGGTATTACCAATCGCATGAACTCCAATAATTGCAGCTAACTTGGATTGGGGGCTTGGCTGCCGAGTCAACGGAGGATTCCATATGGACTGAGGGATTATAGAAATGTAGGGTGTACCATCTAGCTCAGAAGTATGATAAAGAGTTGAGTCATGATTACAAGGAAATGTTTTGAATCTCATCAAATTATGCCCATGTATTTTAAATTGTTTTATGCTAACATGATTTTATGAAATGCTCTTATCTATGTTGTATAAAATATATTTTGTTTTTGGATTGTTCTATATACCAGTACCTTTGTGTATTGACCCCATACATTTTAGATTTTGCAGTATAGTCCAATGGTTCATAACATCAGTATAAAACTTGGGGTATGACAGAAATAGGTTAGAAATCCATCATTCGCGAGGCATTTACTTATATGTGGAGTCTTTCAGTATATGGTCCAGCTGGGGGCTTTGTCCCGGTCTAGATAGTTAGTTTTTATTTGAGGCTTCATAGACGAGAGTTAAGTATTTTATAGCCATATTTTGTTGACATAGTTTATATTGTAAATTTTCATTGAATTTTCAGTTCACTTCCGCACTTTGATTTATATTTGAATTATGCTTATAATTACATGTTAAGGGGCTTCTCGGGCCTTCGTGGTTCGGGATTCTCGTCGTGGCTAGGGCCTCGGCTTGGTTCATGAAAATCTTGGTGTCAAATCATGGTTCATGTTCCTAATGTGTCTATGAAGCCATGTCGAGTAGATTCTTTTTTATGAGTGTGAAGCGCGATACACTTATAAGAAGGAAGCTATGAGGCATTTAGGAGATGTTTCCCCTTTCTTTCATACTATAGATTTTGCCATTTTGTTTTCCATATGGAAATTATCCAAATTCCATCTTTACTCTAACTTTATTAGGTATGTCTCATTGTCGAGTCGATTCAAGTGCAGAATTTCAGAGTCAAAATGATGTGGTCCTTTCAGATTAAGTCATAAAAAATTATGAAATAGCACAAGTACTTGAGAAGAGTCCATTAGTGATTCAAGGTATATTTATTCGAGTGTATACCTTTATCCTGATGAAATCATGCTTTTCAATCTGAGGTATGAAGTGTATTCAGTCCCTTTAAAAATTCTTATTGTAGATGTCATGCTTAAGGGCAGAGATATATGGCAAAATGTTGGAACAATATTTCCACCCGAGTAGTAGTATATGTTAATCTATCATGACCATTTGGTAGTAAGATGGTACAGAAGTTAGTGATATGAAGTCACAAGTCTAGAAGTTAGAGTGAGGGTGACTTTTACATAAATAAGCAGTTTTAGTCGTATAACCCTTAATGGAGGGGTGGTTTGCTCTTTTATGGTGATTGGTTAATGTTGTAGAAAGATTTGTAGTTTGTATGGTAGTCTGTGAAGGAAGTTGTTGGCTATGATTGTTCAACAACAACAAACCCAGTGTATTCCCACCAATTGGGGTCTGGGGAAGATATAATATATGCAGTCCATACCACTACCTTCGAAGAAGTAGAGAGGCTTTTTCTGATAGACCCCCAGCTCAAGATAAAGAATAATTAGCAAGATCAAAGTGATACTTGAAAATAGGATTGGTGGCATAACCGGAATAAGAAATAAGGACTAATAAAAATTGAAATACGAGAGACATGAAAATAAGAGTAATATGAAAATAAGAAATAAGAAAACGAAATCCACCTAGTAATAGTATAAACTAGCAGCTCCTACCAATGGATACAGTCCTAGGGTTACGAACCCGTCTACGCAAGAGCTCCCTAACTACAAGATTCAACCCACCCTCGCACTATCTTTCTACCCTTATCCGCCACCTTCACACCTTCCTATCTAGGTTCATGTCCTCATTTAGGTGTAATAACTCCATGTCATGTCTAATCACCTCTATCCAGTATTTTTTCAGCCTACCTCTACTCCTTATGAAACCATCCAAAGCTAGACTCTCACACCTATGAATTGGGGCATCTGTGCCTCTCCTCATCACATTCCCAAACTATCTCAGTCTTCCCTTTTGCATCTTGTCTTCCACCGATGCCACTCTCACCTTCTCTCGAATAATCTCATTCCTAACTCTACCCCCTCTAGTAAGTCCACACATCCAACACAATATTCTCATTTCTGTTACCTTTAATTTTTGAATATGGGAGTTCTTGACTGGACAACACTCCACACCATGCAGCATGGTTGGATGAACTACCACTCTATAGAACTTATCTTTAAGCTTTAAAGGCACCATCTTATCACACAACACTCCCGAGGTGAGCCTCCACTTCATCCAACCTGCTCTAATACATTTAGAGACATCCTCATCAATATCGTTATTCCCCTGAATCATAGACCCGAGATACTTAAAACTATCCCTCTTACAAATATCCTGGGAATCCAACCTCACCACCACTCCGTCCTCCTACTTAGATTCACTAAACTTGCATTCCATATAGTCCGTCTTGGACCTACTCAACCTGAACCCCTTAGCTTCAAGAGTTTACCTCTAAACCTCTAATTTATTATTCACACCCCCCATGTCTCATCAATCAACACTACATCATCTACAAATAACATACACCAAGTCACCTTATCTTGAATACTCCACATCAACACATCCATCACTAGCGCAAACAGAAACAGACTAAGAGTCTATACCTGCTGCAACCCTATTTCAACCATAAAATATTTTGAGTCTCCTCCTACAATCCTCACCCGAGTCTTCCCTCCCTAGTACATGTCCTTAATAGCTCTGATGTATACCTCTGGGACCCCTCTCACCTCCAATTATCTCCAAAGTACCTCCCTAGGGACTTTGTTATACGCCTTCTCTAAGTCAATGAACACCATGTGTAAATCCCTCTTCATATCCCTATACTGCTCCACCAATCTCCCCACTAGATGGATTACGTCTATCGTTGAGCGACCAGGAATAAATCCAAAATGGTTCTCTGAAATGGACATGTCCCTCCTCAATCTCCACTCAACCATCCTCTCCCAAATCTTCATAGTGTGACTTAACAGCTTAATACCCCTAGTGTTGTTGGAACTCTGAATGTCACCCTTGTTCTTATATAACAAAATCATTATACTCCATCTCCAAGCCTCAGGAATTTTTTCAGACTTAAAAATGTTGTTAAACAGATCAGTCAACCACCTTAAACCTAATCCACCATAATACTTCCAAAAATCCACCAAAATTTTGTTTGGCCCTATTGCCCTACCCCTACATGTCCTACTAATAACCTCTCTAACCTCCTCAACCCGAAAACATATGTAGTAGCTGAGAAGGTATGTAGTTGATTTTAAGGTGTAGTAGTAATTCCAGGGAGAGGATGTGATTTTAGGTAGTAGTTAAGTAAAATGAGGTATTTGGGTTGCTTTCCCAATTTGATGGACTAGTATAGTATGTGGCATGCTTTATCGGTGATATATAATTGATGCTAGACTATAGGCTTGAACTATAGATGTGGATTGTGGTGATAAGTATAGTAGCCTAAGATTAATAATGCATGTTTTGTGGGAACGAATTAGAAGGCTTGATGCGATATGTGAAATTTCCTAGGTTGGCAACTTGTTGAAAAATGAGTGAATAATTATGATATATATATATATATATTCAAACTACAAAAAATGGGTAATACTACGGGGGTTTATTTGCGGGGTTATTTTAACCTCCGTAAAATTATATGAAATGTTGGGGTTAAAAATTTGCCGCTAAAATTTATAAAGTTGTGGGTGTTTTAGACCCCCGCAATTTTCTTGTTGCATCTTGTCTTTCTCTTTGATAGGATTTCTTGATTTATGGTTTATACCCTTGATTGCTGACCGAAGTAATAATCTTTCTTGAAGCCATGAAGGCAATTGATCATATCATCAATTCTACTGCAAAATCAAATTACATGTTAGTTGGTCAGATATAGGTTCTCATCGTCTTCAGGGGCCCTAATGGTGCTGAAGCTGGAGTTGGTGCACAACACTCTTAGGTATGTCATTAAACTAAACATAACTTCTTGTGTTTCCTAGAGCTGCTCTTGAAGTTCCTCTAAGTTAGGTTAACCAAGCTAAGCATCATGTATCTGGTCAATATCTTGTCTTTGTCTGATACTGAAGATTAATGTGTGTCAATGTATAGATCGTCGGATAAACTAGAAGAACTACAAAATAATGTAATATTGATGTTTTATACTGTTTTCTTGGTTTCTATTGGGTGCAAAAAGTCATTGCCTACAGTTAAATTTTTTGTGCATAAAGGATTAATGAAGCGACATGACAAAAACTTGTGAAACAATCCCGTACTTTTATCTAACCACAATCCTTCTTGTTAAAGTTATTGTGACATTACCGTCAGAGTAATTGGATGTTAGCGATTTGGTCATTTTTAACATTGTTACATTTGTTTAGTTTCCCAGAAATAACCTATCTTTTCTGATCTTTACCTCTTAGAGTTATTGCTTATGAGCTGGTATTAGTTTGTTGAGCTCTATTTTGCTAAAACTTGTTTCGATTTCGTGTTCAATGTTTTATCTTTGATATAGAACAGGTAGGTTGCTCCTGGCACGTTCATATGCCTGTTATTTTTTTGTTCCTCCACACCTTTGTTGCTAAGCTGTTGTGTATTTGGAGAGTCAAATTTTTAGATGCTTAATATAGTTTCTGTGAGATTGGCTTTATATTATAGATATAGTTATCTATGTAATTATTAGCTTGTATTAATACCTACTGATTTAGAGGTTTTCTATCTATTCAAAGCAAAGATTCCTTTCAAGTGTAGGTTCAGCACCCTGATTTGACTGGTATTAGCCATCTTCTTGTTGATGAAATCCATGAAAGAGGCATGAATGAAGATTTTCTCTTGATAATTTTACGTGACCTACTTCCGCGATGACCTGATTTGCGTCTCATTCTGATGAGTGCAACTATTAACGCATAGTTGTTCACCAAATACTTCAGAAATGCACACATGATTCATATACCGGTACTTCATTTTACTCTTGTGTAAAGGCAAATCTAACATAATGTTCTGCGTCTAATTTTCTTAGGCTTAATTTTCCAGGGTTTGACATATCCAGTGGCAGAGATGTTTCTTAAAGTCATGTTTGAGAATAAAATTGGAGATCTTCGGCTTGCTGCAATTCTACAAAAATCACATGATGCTCATTGTGTTGGTATAGTTCTTACACTTATTTTAATGCTTTTAGTAATGTTTTGTTCTCCTTTTTTCACATAGAGTTGCACTTTGTTTTGTTCTTATATGTTTAATTGAGCAGTTTTCTATTGACATCACATTGAGTATTTCAATGCTTATAAGCTAGAGTACTAATGAATTTTAGTATTTTGGCGTTGATTTTTTTACGTGGTGAAACACTCAAATTCAATCTTCCTTAAATGGTATATGTTGTGTGTGTATATATATAAACCAAACTAAAAAATGAAAATTTTAAATTTCTCAATCTAAAACCAAACCAAATTAACTTTGATTTCGTATTTTGGTTTGTCTTAATATGCACACCCGTAAGATAGAAAGGAAGAGGAAAATGTTCAAAGCTTCCTTTTCCTTTTTTTTAAAAAAAATTCGATAAGCAGTAAAGTCTTAGAGAAGAATGTCTCACAGCCAAACGAGATAGTAGATACAATTTCTCTCTTACACATTTTGAACGATTGTAGTTGAATTTCTAAATATTATCAAAGTCCTAAATGTTGGAGTATGTTTTTTTTATTTTGGAAAAAAGATCTAGAAAATCAAAGTGGTATATTTATAGTTAACTTGAAAAGGAATCTTTACGTAATTCATATACAGAAGGACTTAGAAACCAAAATGTAATGGATTTTGAAGTCCTAAATATTGGAAAAATTATTAAATAATGACTCTGTCCAATATGAAGTCTAACTTTAAAGGCAAAAAAGGTGAACAACATTTTTCTAAGGGTCTTTGTGCTTTTAAGTATATATAGATTACAATACCATTAAGGTAGAATTCTTATTGTATTCCTAATTTAAGCTTCTATGTTTTTGCTAACTTTACCAATAAAAAGAAATGTTTCTGATTAAGGCAGAATTCTTATTGTATTCCTTATTTAAACATCTATGTTTCTAACAAACAAATTCTGAACTTGGGATGTTCGTGTCTTGGCAAGCACATCATTTACTTTAGTAAGGAAAGAATGGTTTTCAAAAATACGACTGCAAGCCTACAAGATGTTGTAGGTTACATTATGATAATTTTGCATTTAGCTCTTAGCTTTTTATCCTTAGTTAAGCCCCCTAAATAGCTGAGATTTTTTTTATCTTACCTTTCTTCACAGTGTTCAGCCAGTAGCATTGTTCACTAATCACTTCATTCAGAATTTGACACAAATTTACCAAGTTATGTTGGGTTGTGGAGCCTGATTAATATGTGATGTACTATCATATATTAATATTCTAGGTTGTAACTTTTTTATTCTCATTTCTCTATGTAATTGTACATACTCTGAATCATCAATATAAATAGCCCGTTCGCCTTGGAGTTAACCAATGGGTATTACCACATAATTCATTCTTATGCTTCTCTCTCTCTCCTCACGAACTCTCTCTTGTTTTCTTTATTGTCTTCGTCGATCTAGTATGTGTGAATGTGAATCAATCCTAACAACTGGTATCAAAGCGTAGGAGATTCATCACGATCACTGAAAATGGAAGGATCGAAGCTTGGAAGTGAGAAGTTTGATGGATCCAATTTTGGTTTCTGGAAGATACAGATCGAAGACTATCTGTACCAAAAAGATCTTCATAAGCCCTTGACCAGGGTGAAGTCGGCATCCATGATGAAGGAGAAGTAGAAGATCAAGGATCGGCAGGCTCTAGGGTTGATTCGGTTGACTTTGACAATAAATGTGGCGTTTAACATCATCAAGGAGAAGACCGCGTCCGATCTGTTGAAGGCACTATCAAATATGTACGAAAAAACATCTACAATGAACAAAGTATATTTGATGCATGGATTGTTCAATTTACAGATGTCTAATAATGGATCTGTTGCTGATCGTATAAACGAGTTCAATATGATTGTTAGTCAACTGTGTTCTGTGGATATTAATTTTGAAGATGAAAATAAAGCATTAATTTTGATGCCATCTCTGCTCGAGTCTTGGGATACTGTTGTTGCTGTGATTAGTAGTTCCCGTGGATCTGAGAAACTGAAGTTTGATGAAATTCAAGATATTGTTCTTAGCGAAAGCATTCACAAAAGAGAAATTAGAGAGTCTCGGGTAGAGCTCACAGTGTTGAACGAAGGGGGAGAGACAAATCAAAGGGTCAGAACACACATGGCAAAGCAAAATTAAAGAATCGTGGAAAATCTCCACAAAAACCCAACGTGATATATTGGAATTATGGAGAGAAAGGACACTTTCAGACAGATTGCAAAAACCCAAGAAGAAGAAGAATAAAAAATCTGGAGATGATAGTGATTTTGTTAATTTGGAAGAAGACATTGGGGATGCTCTAATCCTTAGTATGGATAGCCCGGTTGAATCCTAGATATTGGATTCTCGTTCATCTTTTCATTCATCTCCAAGCAAGGAATTGTTCCAAAATTTCAAGTCTGGAAATTTTAGAAAGGTGTATCTTACTGACAACAAGCTATTGGTGATTGAAGGGGAGGGGGATGTCTTCATAAAAACTCCAGCAGGAAATCAGTGGACATTGGAGGATGTCAGATATATTCCTGGTCTCAAGAAGAATCTGATCTCTATTGGTCAGTTGGATAGCACAGGCTACGTAGCAGAGTTTGGGAAAAGTTCATGGAAGATTGTGAAGGGTGCTACGGTTGTAGCATGTGGCACAAAATCTGGAACTTTGTACACCACTGTAGGGTGTATAAATATGGTTGTTGTTGCTAAAGGTGCTTCCGGTTCATGTTTGTGGCACAGAAGACTTGGACACATGAGTTCCAAAGGAATGAAGGCTACAAAAACAGCTTTAGAAGGGCTGAAATATGTTGATATGGGTATTTGTTAGAACTGTGTTATGGTCAAATAGAAATGAATAAGCTTCACAAAGACTGCAAAAGAGCCAAAGAAAGTACGGTTGGAAATGATCCATACAAATATTTGGGGACCATCTCCTATTTTATCACTTGGTGGATCCAGATTCTATGTCACCTTCATTAATAATTTTAGCCGGTTGGTATGGGTTTATTTCTTGAAACATAAGTCAGATATGTTTGCTACTTTCAAGAGGTGGAAAGCTGAAGTTGAAAATCAGACTGGTTTAAAAATTAATCGCCTGAGGTCTGACAATGGAGGAGAATATGATAAGTCAGAATTCAAATAATTCTGTGCAACTAAGGGAAATAGATTGATGAAGATAGTTCCCCGGAAGGCAAGGAAAAATGGAGTTGCTGAAAGGATGAATGGAATATTGAATAAGCATATAAGGAGAATGAGGATACATTTTGGGTTGCCTAAGACATTTTGGGCAGATGCTATGAGCACAGTTGCATACTTAATCAACAAGGGACCATCAGCTCCTCTGGGGTTTAAGATTTTGGAAGAAGTATGGACAGGAAAAGAACTCAAGTATTCTCACTTGAGAACATTTGGTTGCACTGCTTATGTTCATGATGATCCAGAGAAGTGAGATAAGCTTGTTGCTAAAGCTATAAAGTGCTACTTTATAGGTTATGGTTCTGACATGTTTGGGTACAGGTTTTGGGATGACAGGAACAAGAAGATCCTAAGACATTGTGATGTGACATTTGATGAAAATGTCTTATCCAAGTACAGAGAGCAAAAGGTTCAAGAGACTACAAAGAAAGTGGGAGTTGAGCTTGAGTTGCCAAAGAGTACACCCAAAGATGTTACAACAAAAACTCAACAAACTCCAGAGACTATCGTTGAGGAACCAGAGGTGGAGCAGGTGACACCTAAGAAGGTTTTGAGGAGATCATCCAGGACCATTAGATAACCATATAGGTATTCACCATCATTACATTATCTTTTGTTGACTGATGAAGGGGAACCAGAGTCTGTTGCTGAGGCCCTGCGGGTGGAGGACTCAATCAAATGGGAGCAAGCCATGGATGATGAGATGAGCTCACTTGATAATAATAACACATGGATGTTGACTGAGTTACCTATTGTTAAGAGAGCCTTGATAAACAAGTAGGTGTTCAGAACCAAGGTGGAACCATATGGCAAAAGAAGGTTCAAGGCTCGGTTAGTAGTTAAAGGATATTTACAAAGGAAAGGTATTGATTATGATGAAATATTTTTTCCTGTTGTGAAATTAACTACTATCCAAATTTTATTGAGTATTGTTGCATCAGAGAATTTGCATCTTGAGCAAACGGATGTAAAAACTGCATTTTTACATGGGGATATGGATAAGGAAATCTAAATACAGCAACCAGAGGGGTTTGTAGTTCCTGGCAAGGAACACATGGTGTGAAAGCTCAGCAGGATCTTGTATGAGCTGAAGCAAACACCTAGACAGTGGTACAAGAAGTTTGACTCCTTTATGAGCAAGAGTGGTTTCCACAGGAGTAAAAAGGATTAGTGTTGCTAGTTCAAGAAATATACTGATTCTTACGTATTCTTAATCTTTTATGTGTATGATATGTTAATTGCAGGATCCAGTATTAAGGAGATAGACTCTCTGAAGGAAAGTTTGTCCTCTGAGTTTGAGATAAAAGATTTAGGTACAGCGAAGCAAATTCTTGAGATGAGGATTTCTCGGGATAGATCTGCTGGCACTTTAAATCTATCCCAAGAGAAATACTTTGAGAAGGTGCTGGACAGATTCAGAGTTAATGATGCTAAAAACAGGACTACATCATTGGTAAATCACATAAAATTATCAAAGGATTAGTCATAGAAGACAGCTCAGGAGCGGAGCACATGACACTTGTTCCATATGCTTCTGCAGTTGGGAGTCTGATGTATGATATGGTATGCACTAGACCAGACATAGCACATACAGTGGGAGTTGTTAGCAGGTATATGGAAAACCTTGGGAAAGAGCATTGAGAAGCTGTAAAGTGGCTTCTAAGATATCTGAGAGGTACATCCAGTACTTCACTTTGTTTTGGTAATGGCAAAGTGATTCTACAAGGTTTTGTTGATGTTTATCTTGGTGGGGATGTGAACTCGAGAAAAAGAACTTTTGGATACATTTACACTATAGGTGATACAACAGTGAGTTGGGTGTCTAGGCTTCAGAAGTGTGTTTCTCTTTCATCTACTGAGGTTGAGTATGTGGCAATAGCTAAAGCTGGAAAAGAGATGATATGGATGGCAAATTATCTGGAAGAACTGGGCAATAAGGAGCGTGAGAAGATTCTTTACACCGATAGCCAGAGTTCCATACATTTGGTGAAGAAATCGGTCTATCATTCGAAGAAGAAGCACATTAGAAGACGATACCATTTCACTCACAGGGCAGTGAAAGAAGGTGCTATGTGTTTGGAAAAGATAGAGGGTGCAAAGAATCCAAAAGACATATTTACAAAATGTGTTGATGTTGGTAAACTAAGGTTATACAAAACCTTAATTGGTCTTCTATAGTTGTGTCTACAGATGTTGTGGTGCGGCAAACATATTGATAATGGAGGAATATTATTTTTTTGAGAATAATTCTTAGATGGAAGAATCAGTCTCCAAGTGGGAGAATTATTGGGTTGTGGAGCCTGATTAATATGTAATGTACTGCCATATATTAATATTTAACGTTGTTCCTTTTTTACTCTCATTTCTCTGTGTAATTGTACATACTCTGAATCATCAATATAAATAGTAAAGACATTTATGTCATGTTTCTCAATATGCAATCGAATAATTCATAACAAGAGAGGGAGTATAAATCTTCATGCTCTCAGATCAGGTTTCACATATTCAACCCGCATATGAACATATATGAACAAAAATTGAATTTAAGGGGGAAAGGCCTCAAGACCAAAACTTTATCATCAATATAGTTTCATAATACATAATTGTAATTGTAAATCCAAACCCCTTTGTAAATTCATGATTTCTAAACATTTATTCATCATTAAAACAATTTCACCATGCCCATGTTTTTTTAGGAAAACCCCACGTACTTTAGTTGTAAAGAATTCACGAAGAAGTTTCGAAAAGATTGGACCTTTAAGCTTGATTGTCCAAACCCTTGTTGTTTTCTCCTCTTGTGTTCTTGAAAAATGAATTAGGGATCTTAGGATAGTTAAAGCATTACTAATAAGCCTAATTCATTTTAAGGATGATTATGGATGGTTTTGGAATGTAAAAAAACTTGGTTGCCCTTAAAATGACTAAAAAGCGATGTTTTTATGCCCTTGGGCTATAGGGCATGCGACGCATTGCCTATGGTCTAATATAAGCAATACCACGCATTGTCCATTGCCTAAAATAGGCTGGGCGTCGCATTGCCATCGCCCAAAATAGTCTGGGCAACGCATTGCCCACGGCACAACACTCCCAATAGCTTTAGGCGTCTGCTAGGCGACACACTCCACTTTGCAAGGTTATAACTTCTTGCTCGGGTATCGGATTTAGGAGAAATTGGTATCGTTGGAAAGATACTTCAAAGACCTTTCATTTTATATCTAGTAGGACATATAATTCATTATATACTAGAATTTATGATCAATGGAAGTTTACTCAAGTTGAAACATCCACTAAAACTTGATCGATAGAAATGTTTTCAACTCGTCCTTGAGTTAAGGGACCTCTATAATCTCAATTCATGATCAACTAGATTTCCACACTACATAATTGATTAAAAAACTAAATTTTCATAGGATTTATGGCTTTTGGAACCTTTTTCATGCAGGAACAAGGGTTTACATTCTAGCCCGAAATGTGGGGTGTTTCATAATCTCCCCCTTGGGATCATTCGTCCCCGAATGATGGGAATGGACTTTATGAAGCTATAAAGGTATTGAATAAGGAACGTAACCTTGCATTGAACATTTTTCCTCAACAAAATATGCAAAGGTTCAAAAGAACTTTACGACAACCCCTAGTGAAACGCTTAAGCACGAAACATGAGGTAATGAAACTTTACATAGGGACGGCCTTGCACATGAGTTCTATGAATCATTATCATCATAACATAAGGCATGAGTTTATTTGGTGATCATTGGCCTAATTTATTTCGGTACTTATAGAGAAATGAGATTTCGCGGGATACAGGATTTAGAAGCATTCTCCAACTTAAAAGATACAATGAATGGACTTTAAATTTATAGACACTATTCATCTATGCCCCATCATTAATCAACATACTTCATCATTTCCAACTTACAATTCTCCTATAACACATCTAACCCTTAGATTTGTGTCTCGTCGTATAATACTTCTATGTTAAAGCCTAACTCGAAGGAAAGAGGTGCTAATTTAAACTACGTGACCCTGCACTCTATATCACATTAACAAATCACCTCACCTCATCTCATCCCTATAATCTAACAACCTTAAGTCTTAATTCAAAGAATACTAACCACATTCCACATAGGTTTGTGTTTTCATCAATTAGAACATTCAAGCCTAATCATTACTACACCCACTGCATGGATCTTCCCACTAAGACCAATAAATTCAATCACTCTCAAAAAAATATTATCGCTATATTTCTACTTCTTAGCTATTTTACACAACAAAAGTTCATCTCCTTCTTTTCCCTTCCACCTATAACCTTAGCTCGAGAATCACATCAAAATTTTCACCTTCAAGAACATCTACTCCCCCACCTAACACACTACTATGCTTCCACAACCACCATTATACTAATATATGAAGGGTCATTGAGTTACCCGAGCATAAACATCATGAATGGAAGTAACACTATTAGAGAATAACTTATACTATTACACTACTCAAGGAAGGACATGAAATGAAGATACGATAGAATAGACACAAAGTGCTTCATATATCAAGTGTTTGGATCATAATTTAAGAGTCATTCAGTATAAACACGACAGAACATGATTTCTTAGGATAGACTATAGTGAGAGGCATGGGTGCTTACATCATGAGTCATATAACATAAGTTTAGAATTCATGAAGTTAACGATTGAGACAAGGACTTCTACTCGAAACTATCACTTCTCATTTTTAGGGCTGAAATAGTCATGAGTTCGTACAACTTTATGATTTTAATTAATCTCGGTATAAATAAATTTGTAACATAGAGAAACATCATTACTTAGAACCAAGCACGATTTGGGATAAAAATTTATGGTTCATGAGCAACATAACATAGAGCTTGGATACATGAAATATTGGATCAATGAGGGACATTATTGCTTTTAGTTTGGAGGTTGGAACATGACATGAGTTACATAGAGTGCTCAGACCTTACACATAGGTAGGACTTGGATACATAACATAAGGCATTAGCAGAGTGACCTCTTAGATTGAAGTAGAAGGAGTTTGCTTGAATAAGAATCGATTTATCAAGCCTCTTACTTGAAACTTGACACCATAAGAAAATTTGGGAACTACTCTAGTCTATCATCTCCACATTAGACCAAAGTTACAATCCTAAATTTGTGGTCATACCTTCACATCAAAATCTATAGCCACAACTCTCAACACAAAAGGTATCTCACCATACACATAAGCAGTAAACTCTCTCTGATAAACTATACTCTGAAGGCCTCGCTTTTTGAAAGTGCTACTCTTAGCTCTCGCTAGCCTCTATAGCCATCACTCTACAACTCCCACTCTTATGAGAATATGCCTCCGCACTCCTTATCATAAAGGGGTACCAGTATACACATAAACACAACTTTTCTCAATAAATTTTAAGAAAAACACCCACTAATTTCTTTCTAGGGCATCCCCCTTTAGGGACACTAATCATAACTTTCTCTAACCCCTAAGTCATCGACTTATGACTAACATTATCATGGGCATGGACACCCATGCTTCTAAACACTTAACACTCCATCTTCATCTCCTTATAATACTAGCATGACACCTCTAAGCGCACAACTCACAATCTCAACAAAATTACGTCAACTATTCCAAAGGTGTATATTTTCTACCTATATTTACTCAATTCCACTCTACATAACGCTATAGAACAACTCTATGACTTCTCTATACTACAAGATTCAAGAATGAAATCAAGGTACGTATGCCACTCATACACATCAAACCTTATCTAACAACATGCTACCAAGGGGTTCAACTTATCATTTTATATCCTACGCTCTTATCCACTTATTGACTTAGCCACAATCCACCATTTTTATACTAGTCCTCATGTACATAAATATCATAATAATCCAATCCTTTCTCCACAAGTTTCCAACCTAAAATATTTCATTCCTCACATCAAGACTACTAATTCGTTCCCACAAAACATACATTATCAATCTTGAGCTACTATTCTTACTACTACAGTCTACATCTATAGTTCAAGTCTATTGTCTAACAACACTAATCATATGAATCATGCCATACACAATACTAATTAATAAAACAAAATTTACACTTTCTACTACATACCTTCTCACATGCACTACAAATTTGCAACTACTAAAGAAAAGACAAATCAAGGGGGGTAAGGTCACATAAGGAAGATAGTCGATCTAATCTTATATTATACCCTTTACGATCTTATCAACATATTCTATTTTCTCACATCATAGTTACCTACCTATGCATACATCACAACTATATTCAAGATTCTATATACAACAACGAGTCTATACTTATAACTTATTTACTAATCTACCCCTTTCCATTCACATCCTACAAATAATTTTTGCAACTACCATAACTATCCACTCTGGGCTCTTTCCCTATTTTTGAATAAATAATAATCACAGCCAATCACTTCCTTCACAATTACCATACAATCTACAAGTATTTCTACCACATCAGTCTATCTCTATAAAATAGCAACCTACTCCTCAATCAACGGTTATACAACTAAACTAGCTTCTTTACGCAAAAGTTACCCTCACTCTGACTTCTAACTTTGTGACTTTATGTCACCAACTTCTTTTCCAATATAACTACCAATAGTTCCAACATTATTCTACACAACATTCCCTACAACAAGAATTTTGAAAGGGACTGGATACACTTAAATACCTCAAGCTAAAAAGCATGATTTCATCAGGATTAAAGTTTACTATAGAATCAATACACCTTAAAGTACTAACGGACTCCTCTCAAGTCCTTGCATAATTTTATAATCTTTTATGACTCAATCAGAAAGGACCATACTATTTAGATTCTAGATTTCTGCTCTTGAATCACCTCAACAATGAGACATATCTGAGAACATCAGAGTAAGAAAATAATTGGGGTAACTTTACTTTCATATGGATGAAACCATAGCCAGAACTAGAGTATGAAAGAGGAACATTTTGACTCCATAGCACAAACTAAAACATAAAGAAAGAGAGACATTCCTAAATGCCTTGTAGTCTCCTACTTATAAGTATGGCGTGCTACGCACCCATAAACAGGACTCTACCCGACATGATTTTATAGATACCCTGGGACCATGAACCGTGCTTTGATACTAAGTTTGTCACGACCCAAGCTGGGGCCCTGGATGCAATGAGCATTCAGAACCATGAAGGCCCAGGTGCCCTTTTATATCAGTTAATCATGCACAATATTCATATAATATAAGAAAATATGGAAAAACAAATGGAAACATGGTCACTTTAATATCTCAATGAGTAATGTGGACATAAGTTTAATAAAACTCAAACTATCTGATACACGTCTGTAAAATCTCTACTACGACTGAAAACAACAATTTATTTGAAAATAAAACTCGAACAAGGCCCCCAGTCTGACCATGAATCAGTCAAATAATAATTTTTAAATAAACCCAGCCTTCTGGAATAGAGAAGGCTCACCAACTGCACACTTCTGTCTGGAAATTCTATGGCTTAGCGGGACCCCTAGATTGAGCCTCATACCTTGAAATATAGGGGGTTAATACAGATGTACTGGTAAGCAGATAAATCTAAAATAATGTATTTATATATAACATAAGTGAAAGCAATTCATAAAATATTTTACATATAATATATGAAAACACATGGGCATATTTAAAAGACTATGAAACAATTCTTTAAAATCATAAACCACTCTTTATGTTACTTCTAAGCTAGATGGTAAACCCTACAATCTGTAATTCCATGGGCTGTATGGACTCTGCCCTTGACTCGGCGGCCAAGCCTCCAATCTAAGTTTGCTGCAAGGATTAGAGTATCAGTATGGGGAGACACGCAAGACCACATAGCATGGTTCCATGATTTCCAATCAAATCAACATGTCATGGTAGTGCACAAGACCACAAAGCATGGATCCTAACCATAGTCCCAAAGTGGGTTAGCATAAATAAAGGTACACAAGACCACACAACATGGTACCATAACCCCGTGCCGACAATTCACAGTATCTAGCATTGAGTCTTTCAACTCTTACTTTCTTTGGATAACCATCTAACACTCTTTAAGCTAATTTTTAACCATTTCTATAACATGTATCTTTTTGAAATTCAAATTCTAAAAATCTGAGTAAAATTTGTCTTTTAGTATGTACTAAATCTGTTATGGCATTCATCTGGTTGGTATCGTCAAACCAAAACTTGCAAGTCATATTTCTAATCCATACAATATCATATTACCATTTTCTCTTTCAAAACCTTATTTTTAGACCACCAAACTAGTCAAATAGTATAAGAGGATATGTATAGTTAAATTCATGAAAACAGAGAAAAGGATCCTCAATTCAATTCACAAACATATGGTGGTTAAGTATATTGTAACAAATCATTCACTTATCTTTAAAATCATCACTTTAATTTATACAATTAATAAATACACCCTATCTTTAAGTCATCATCAAAACCAAGTCAACAAATAATAGTAAAGACATTTATGTCATTCTTCTCAATATGCAATCGAATAATTCATAACGAGAGAGGGAGTATTAATCTTCGTACTCTCAAATCAGGTTTCAAACATTCAACCCACATATGAACATATATGAATAAAAATTGAATCTAAGGGGGAAAGGCCTCAAGACCAAAACTTTATCATCAATATGGTTTCATAATACATAATTATAATTGTAAATCCAAACCCCTTAGTAAATTCATGATTTGTAAACATTTATTCATCATTACAACAATTTCGCCATGCCCATGTTATTTTACGAAAACCCCACATACCTTAGTTGCGAAGAATTCACGAAGAAGTTTTGAAAAGATTGGACCTTTAAGCTTGATTGTCCAAACCCTAGTTGTTTTCTCCTCTTGTGTTCTTGAAAGATGAATTAGGGATCTTAGGATAGTTAAAACATTACTAATAAGCCTAACTTCTTTTAAGGATGATTAGGGATGGTTTTAGAATGTAAAAATACTTGGTTGCCCTTAAAATGACTTAAAAATGATGCTTTTACACCCTTGGGCCATAGGGCATGCGACGCATTGCCTATGGCCTAATATAACAAAGCCACACATTGTACATCACCTAAAATAGGTTGGGCGTCGCATTCTCATCGCCCAAAATGGGCTGGCCGACACATTTCCCATGGCACAACACTTTTAGTAGGCTTAGGCAATTGCTAAACGACGCACTCCACTTTGTAAGGTCATAACTTTTCGTTCGGGTATCGTATTTAGGAAAAATTTATATTGTTGGAAAGATACTTCGAAGGTTTTTCATTTGATATATAGTAGGCCCTTTAATTCGTTATATACAAGAATTTATAGTTGATGGAAGTTGACCTAAGTTGAAACATCCACTAAAACTTGATCGATAGAAATGTTTTCAACTCGTCCTTGAGTTAAGGGACATCTATGATCTCAATTCATGCTCAACTATATTCCCACACTATATAATTGATTAACACACTAAATTTTCATAGGATTTATGGCTTTTGGAACCTTTTACGTGTAGGAACAATGATTTATGTTCTAGCCCGAAATACGGGGTGTTACAAACTATTGGCCCGGTGCTGCAGAGGATATGATTTTTCAACTTCACCAAGAAGAATATGGGAGGAAGCATCATAAGAAGGGATCTATGAAGAATACTATAGCAAAAAGAGCTCTTAAAGCATCTGGTCAGTCTGATCTCTCTGGAAATGCAACTAAGGATATACTTCTAATGTACAAAGTAAATTTATCCCCTAGACATCTTTATTATTCTGATCTTTTTGGAAATGCATCTATGTATCTACTTCTAATGAACAAAGTAAATTTATCCTCTAGACATCTTTATTGTTCTGATCTTTCTGGAAATGCATCTATGGATCTTCTAGTGCACAAAGTCATTTTAGCCTTTAAACATTTTATTTACTCCTAATCTTCTTTTTACTTCGTTTGTGTGATTGTTGAGTTATTTGTTGTATGAATATGTTGTGTATTCATCAAATGATGCATCATGATTTGTGGCTTGCAATTTTTTTTCGGTTTAAACTATTTAATATTTTTCCTCTGTAGATAATCCTCTTGAGTATATTGCTACTCAATTATCAAGAACTGAATATTTGTAAAATTATTTAGTTCCCTATGTATAAAGTTGATGTACTGTCAGTCTTCTTTTATGTATACATTCTATTGTGTCCTCACGAATTTTTACTTGTCGCAGCTTGGTGAAACTATTTGTCCAATGAAGGAAGATTTTATCATGGTCCATTTGCAGCATACGTGTACTCATTTCTATATTCTATTGGTATCCGGAAATCATTGGGTTTGCAAACAATGCAAGAACTTTCATCTTTGCGATAAGTATGAGTCTTGCCTCTCTCATGTCATTTATCTGAATATTATAACTTTTCTAATAGAGAGTCATTGTTATTACAAACTTGAAAGTGCATTAATGACACCTAATCTTCTTCTCATCTTAAAAGGGAATCGAGTATAAACGATCTAGAGAAAAAAAATAGACAAAAAAAATTAGGAGTATCTTTTTTCTTGTTTTACAAAGTCATTGTTTGTCTTCTGATTGATTAACCAAAATGACTTTTAATTTACAAGTGACCACTGAGCTATATATTCATGAACCAAAATCGCCAAAACCTTGTGCTTCATATTTTTTCCTTATAATGTTAAAGGCACCCTATGAGTGCTGAAGAAAGGTAAACAAGTGTAGAACAAACAGACAATGTTGAAAATGAGAAAGAAAAGTTAATGTAGAGGATGTCAAAAATTGAATAAGCAAGCAACATTGTCTATCCTTTCTTATTTCTCCTGACTAGAGTTGTCTGAGGTACAACATTTTTTGTTTCACTGGTTGTAAACTGAACATAAATGGTATACTCTCCTTTGTGGACTTGAGTTTTCTTATAGTAATATTGTATTAAAACTGGGATTTTTTTATTTAAGACATGAAAAGAGAGTCAATGTGTTCTTGATAACGAAAGGGGTGATCGTGAGTTGATAATAATTTTGGCTAATGAAATGAAATGCTTTAACTGGATTTGGTCATAATAATTTTGAACAGCTCTTTGGTCATAGTGCAGCTTTGTTTTTGTATTTAGAACCGACTCTGTTTTGTTGTATTATCTTTTGTACTACTGCGTATTCTTGATGCCTTCAATGAACAAATTACTTAAATTTTTGTTAGCTGGTGAGTCTCAGTGTCAGTGTTTATACTACATACAATGAAGCATATTCTTGCAAGCTTAAGCATCTCACACTTGAATCTTCTTCACTTGCACTCTTATGTCTTTCATCTTAATGTGAAAAACAGAGAACTGTCTGGAATGAGTAGCTTGGTTTCTTATAAAAGAGTTCTAGTAGACCCTTGGATTAAAATTTTGAACTTTAGATTCTTCTTGGTATTATTTTGGAATTCCTTATGAATAATTATATTATTTGCATAATATATTTATTCATATTGCTAAGTCAGACTCGCTTAATGTCCTCTTTACTTATATTAAAAGCGGTTTATCGATTGATTTTTATACTTTGCATTTTTATGTAGCCAAGTAATGCGGCTAGTGGACCCATTTCACCCATGGATGCAAGGAGATTACATGATGATAATAATCCTAATGACATTCTTTGATTTTGTTGAATTTGTCTTGAATATTCAATTATCATGATGTAATTGTGTGGTTCGAGTGGATCTTAGAATATTGAAGTTTTTGTGTTTAAATTTGATTTTAGAGTTTGAAGATACTAGTTAATGTTGAAAATTTGGAGTATGAAGATGTTAATGTTGAAAATTTAGTTTTGAAGTTTAATGTTCAATGTATTTTTGATATGTATGTCAATTACAATGTTTAATTACTCATGTTGTATTAATGATATATGAATTGAACAAATATTGGATTATAGGTTATATCTAAAGGAACAATTAAATTTGAGCTAAAATTAGAATCTAGAATTAGTTATTGAAAATTGATGGGCCTACTAAATTTTTTTTATAAAATAAAAATAAATTACGGAGGTTTTAAACCCCCACAATTTTTAAATAAAAATTTATTATAAAAAAATTAAATTTAGAGTAACGGGGGTCAACCGCCGCAAATTAATTATGGCAGTCAGAAAAAATCACCGCAAATTATTTGTGACAGCTCATTTTCTGGGGGTTTTGGGAACCGCCGTAATTACATTTTGCGGGGGTTTAAAACCCCCGCAATTCATAAAATTAACCCCTACAATTTGACCCATTTTTTGTAGTGTCACGAGAACTAGGGTAAAACGATGAATTGTGGTTGAGTCATTAAGTGGGTAAGGGCGTAAGTATATAAGGATAAGTTGAACGCCTAGGTAGCATGTTATTAGATAGGGTTTTATGTGTGTAAGTGTCATGTTTATCTATTTTATGCTCTTGAATTTCTTTGTATGGAGAAGTCTAGAGAGCTACTACATGGTGTTCTTTATAGCTGAATTTGTAGAAATAGAGATAGATGATGTGAGCTCTCGTTCTAGTTTTAATAAAAACTTTGTTAAATTATAAGGGAATATGATTAGAGGTGTAATTCTAGTAAATTAAGTATAGTATAATGAATTGTTATGTGATAAGATGTGTGGATGTATATGCTCATGAAAGCGGGAGTTGTAGGGTGATGGCTATAGAGGCTAGCAAAAGTTAAGAGTAGCATTTCCAGAAATCAAGGCCTTCAGAGTATAGTTTATTAGGGGGATTTTAACATTTATGTGTATGGTGATACCCTTTTTTGTGTTGAAAGTTGTGGATAGATTTAATAGGAGAATATGTCCTAAAGTCTAGGATTGTGACTTTGATCTAAGGGGGAGATGACGAACTAAGGTAGTTGTTGAATTTTCTCATAGTGGCAAGTTTTAGGGAAAAGTCATGATAAATCTATTCCTATTCAAGCAAACTCTTCCTACTTCAATTTATGAGGTCATTCTACCAATGTCTCATGTATTCTAGTCTTGTCTATGTCTAAGGTCTGAGTTCTCTATGTAAGTCATGTCATGTTCCAACCTCCAAACTAGAAGCAATGGTATTTCAGTAAATACAGTCTTTCATGTATTCAGGCTTCATGTTATGATGCTCATGATCCATAAAATTCCATGTCTTATATCATGCTTAGTTCTAAGAAACTGTGTTTTCTATATATTACTGATTCATTTTACGTCAGAATTAGCCAAAGTGATAAGGTTCATGCAAACTCATGGACATGTTTAGTTCATAAATGAGAAGCAATAGCTCCAAGTAGAAATACTTGTCTCAATCGTTGACATCATAAATTTTGGCCTTATGTTATACGACTCATGATGTATGCGCTCATGTTTTTCACTGTGTTTTGTCCTAAGAACTCATGTTGTGTTGTATTTATGCCGAACGACTCTCTACTCATGATCCAGACACTTGATATATGAAGAACTTCGTGTCTATTATGTCGTATCTTCACCTCATATTCCATCTTGAGTAGTGTAATAAGTATAAGTCATAATCGAACAGTGGTACTCTCATTCATGATGCTTATGCTCGGGTCCCTTAATGACCCTCTACGTTTTAGTATGATAGTGGTTATGGAAGCATAGTAATGACTTAGGTATGGGAGTAGATGTTCTTGAATGTGAAAATTTTGTTGTAATTTCCATAGCTAAGGTTATCGGTGAAGGAGGGAAGAAGGAGATATGTGACGAAAACCTTTGTGAGAGTCATTAAATTTGTTGGACTTAGTGGGAAGATCCATGAAGTGGGTGTAGTAATGATAGGCTTGAATGTGGTGATTAATAAAATCACCAACCAATGTGTTATGTGGTTGTTACCCCTTGATTTTAAGCCTGGGGATATTGATTATAATGATAGTATGAAGTAATATTCTTAAAGGGATATAGAGTATGGGGTCATATAGCTTAAGCTAGCACCTCTTTTCTCCGAGTTAGGCTTCAACATAGAAGTATTCTCCAGTACGACTCAAACTCTTATGGTTAGATATGTGATGGGAGAATTGTAAGTTAGAAATGACGAAGTATGTTATCTATTATTTGGGCAGAGACGAGTAGTGTCTCAAAGTTTAAATCTATTTGGTGTATCTTGTAGGGTAGAGAACGTGTCTATTTCTATTTCCCTCAAAGTCTCATTTAATAATCGTACCAATGTAAATCAAGCCTATTATCACCAAATAAACTCATGCCTTATGTTGTTATGATTATGATCCCTAGAATTCATGTGCAAGATCATCTCTATGTCAATTCTTATTCTCTCATGCTTCGTACTTACTCATTTCACTAGGGGTTATCATGAAGCGATTTTGATGCCTTTGCATATTTTGTTGAGGAAAAATGTTCAATGCAAGGTTACGTTCTTTATTCCATACTTTTAGAGCTTCAACAAGTTCCTACCCATTATTCGGGGATGAATGATCCGAAGGGGGAGATAATATAACACCCGACATTTTTGAGCTAGAAATTGAACCATCATTCCTATGTGTACAAACTTTAATACCATGATTTATATTTTAATTCATGTGTAATTATCTTTATCCTATTGTGGAAAGTGCTTTCTAAGTGAAAAATGTTCAAAGGAATCAATTAGAACAAAGTTGAGCTAAGAGCCTTTGATTCGTCCAAAGTTTGATATTTGATCCTACAAGGGACAACTTTTAATGTGTATAAATTTTTATATACATGAAATTTTTCATCTCAAGACCTATCAAATTGTACATAATTTAGTCAGCTTTCCAACGATACAAATTTCGCCTTAGTCCAATACTCGAGCGAAAAGTTATGTCCTTTTTTGTGAGAGGCAGTAAGGGCAGCGATAAGCCCGCGCCGCGGGGGTTATTACTTCAGGATAGAGCGGGTGTTGCGGGGTCTATTTCCCCAAACTAAAGGGCGCACGTTCACTTTTTCAGCTTTATAAGGGTCAAAGGGTACTTTGGCCCTTTCTCCTCAACCCCAAATGTCCAAAGGACAATTAATATCACCCAAAAGGGAATTATTTTCCCATCTTCATCAAAATCAACTCACCTAAACCCTCCCTTTCCCCAAGAACAAATCCAAACTCTTCCTCAAGAAAACAAGGAATTCAAGTTTTCTTCATCAATGAAGAAGCTTAAGGTGCGTGGGGCTATCCTATATCTCACGGGCATAGGTTTTACGATTTTAAAAAGCTTTAAAGTTATATATGTATGTATATGAATTGATTTTTGGGAAATTGTTTTAAGAACATGCATCGTGAATCAAATTTGATGAAAGTACGTAATTGTCATGGGGTTTGTTCCATAAAATTAATTTATAATCTCGTGCATATGTGATTTGAATTTGAAAGGAGATTTACGAATGTAAATTATAAAATTTCCTTTTCCCCATGACGAAATTTATGGACTTTGCATGGTAGGAATTGGGAATTGTTTTTGAGAGCATGACTTAAGATCCCCTTTCTGATCATGAGATTTATATATAAGTAATGTTGGGCCTGTTTTATTAATGATGTCACTTCTTGAGTTTAAATGCCTCTTTAACCATTATGCATTGTCGTTTGCACACTTTCAAAAGGGGTATTTCTTATGCTAAAGGTTTTTGTGTCTTAACTGAAAGAAATGCGTGTGTTGAATAAATGAATTGACCACCACGTGTTAAAGCCTTGTCAAGAGAGTGTTTTTCATAATTCTTTATATGCTTTTGATAATAAGAACTCTCTTGTGATTTGATAAATCTTTTAGTGGTCATTTACATATTTTGAATGAGATGGATTATAGATTTGATATTGATATGAATAACTTGCAAGTCTGAGTATGACGATACCCGGTGATGATATGCCTTTAACGGAATAAGTATTGAATGTTTGAAAAAAATAAAGCATGATTTTAAAGGACTAAAATAAGGCTTAAAGAGAGTTAGATGGTTACCCAAAGAAGGCTCGAGTTCAGATAACTCATAGCCCAAAACCGTATTATACCGATGTGGGACTTATGATATGTTATCCTACATGAGAGGATAATTACGACATCTCACATGGGGGAATCCTATGGTATGCTCACGTGGGGGTATTACCAATCTCATGAACTCCAATACTTGCGGCCAACTTGGATTGGGGGCTTGGATGCCGAGTCAAGAGAGGATTCCATATGGACCGTGGGATTATACAAATGTAAGATGTACCATCTAGCTCAGAAGTAAGATAAAGAGTCGAGTCATGATTACAAGGAAATGTTTTGAAGCTCATCAAATTATGCCCATGTATTTTCAATTGTTTTATGCTGACATGTTTTATGAAATGCTATCATCTATGTTGTATAAAAATATATTTTATTTTTGGATTGTTCTACGTACCAGTACCTTTGTGTATTGACCCCCTACATTTCAGCTACTGCAGTATAGTCCCATGGTCCATCACATCACTATATCACTTGGGATATAACATAAATGAGTGAGTCATCCATCTTTTGGGAGGCATTTACTTATATGTGGAGTCATTCAGTATATGGTCCAACCAGGGGCTTTGTCCCGGTCTAGATAGTTAGTTTTCATTAGAGGCTTTGTAGATGAGAGTTGAGTATTGTAGATTCATAGTTGTTGACATAGTTTGTATTGTAAATTTCCATTGAATTTTCAGTTTTCTTCCACACTTTGATTTATATATGAATTATTCTTATAATTGCATGCTAAGGGGATTCTCGGGTCTTCGTGGTTTGGGATTCCTGTCGGGGCTAGGTCCTCGGCTCGGGTCATGATAGATGTGTCTTAGTAACACAATCATCCTGGGATGAGAATGGAACATGGGGGATTTCTTTGACAATATCAAATTTTGGCAATTTAAGGAACTAAACCTTCCTAAGTGGGAGGTTGGAGATGAATCTTTTCTCGTGCTTAAGCAATTAAAATTGCACAGTTGTGGTGTGATTAAGGAGATTCTGCCTAGTTTCGATGATATTGGTTCATTCAAAGTTATCAATCTTGTAGGCAACAATAGACTTGAAGATTTTGCTAGGACGATTAAGCAATATGCTGAAGATATGATGGGAGAAGACAAGCTTCAGGTCCATCATTCGGGTCATATTCACATTTATGATAGAGAATTATTGGAATTGTATTTAACTACCATGCACTTTTGTAAAAGGTCTCAAGCACTCTACGTATACCGTACTCCATACATGCGCTATTCAAAGAAAATTACACTGGTTTAATTATATGAAAAAAAATAAGTTAATCCATAAATAAAAGAGTGTCACGTAAAATGTATTAAGTTATTTTTTTTCTTTTTTCCATATACTTAAACCAGTGTAATTTTCTTTGAATAGCGCAATTACGGAGTATGGGATACATTTCCCTTTCGTCGATTCTTCAGCATTAGTTGCTACAGATAAATCCTCAAACGCCTTTTGCTATTTCCTTCCCTATTCTTTTGCTGTGTTATGGAGCCAAGGGTCTACTGGAAAGATAGAAACAACCTATCCTCCTTTTTAAGGGAGAGGTATGGTCTGGACCTATATATTGTTATCACATGACTTTCATTCAATTTGTGCACCTATAGTAAAAAACAAGTAGTCTAGAAGATTTGTTCATTTTCTTCTTTGAAATGTCTTGAATTTTTGTATGTCATATGTAACTCCTCATGTCCAGATATAGTTGAGGGAAAAGACTATTTTGGAATATAGTTTTTTCACAAAAGAGTCAACTGAACTATTCTATCACGACCCGAGTCGGGACTCTGGCCGCGATGAGCATCCCAAACTATATAGACTTAGGTGCCCCTTTCTGTCTGGTACTCATGAATACCATTCATAACAACAACAACAACAACAACAAACCCAGTATATTCCCAAATAGTGGGGTCTGGGGAGGGTAAAATGTACGCAGTCCATACCACTACCCCCGAAGGAGTAGAGAGTCTGTTTCTGATAGACCCCCGGCTCAAGACAAAGGACCATTAACCAAAAGAAGAGCAACATGATAAACTAACAAAGAAGCAACATCCACAAAAATAAAGTATAATCAACAAACCAAGGATCCCCCTCCTCCAAAACACCATTCATAACAATAAAGAAAAAAAATGTGGAATACCACACAGAATCATAGTCAGAATCTGAGTTCTGTTTAACAGTACAGAAGTAAGTAAATCAACATCTAGACAATATTTGTTTCAGTCCGCAAAATATCTATTACATATGAAACTATCAAACTATCTGAAACTGGGACAAGGACCTCAGTGGAACTAAACCAAAGTAAATAAAAAGTATTTGGAAAGAAACAGGCCTTCCAGGATAAAGAAGGCATACCAACTACACACTTCTGTCTGAAAAATCCACGGCTTAGCAGGACCTTTAGACAGAGCCTCAGACCCTGAAATATAGGGGGTCAATACAATTGTACTGGTATGCAGATAAATCCAAAATAATGCATTTATATATATATATATATACATAATAAATGAGAGTAAGTCACGAAGCATCATGCATGGTATAGTTTAAAATGCATGGGGAAATCTTTGATAATCATAAAACATTCTTGTCAATGCAATTCAATTCTTTGTATTACTTCTGAGTTAGGTGGTACACCCTACAATTCTATGACCCCATGGGATATATGGAGTCCTCCCTTGACTCGGCGGCCAATCCCTCAACACAAGTTTGTCGCAAGAGTTGGAGTTTCTGATTCTGATACACCATTGGGCACTAGGCCAGCGTATAATCCCTCTTGGGGATATAATAACCCGTATCAGAAAACACGGTTTTGGTTAATGAGTTATTTGAACTCATGCCTTCTTCGATTAGCCATCTAATATCTCTTAAGCCTAGTTTAGCCTTTTCTAAACATGCCTCTTTCTGAAATCAAATTCTGAAAAAATGAATGAAATCTGACTTATGTTCTGTTTTGAGTCTGTTATGGCATTATCTATTTTGGTATCATCATACCAAGACTTGCAAGTCATATATATAAGCCACATAATATCATGTTACAGTCTTCTATTTCAAAATATTATTTTTAGACCACCAAACTAATCAAACCGTATAAGAGGATATGTATAGTGAAATTCATGAAAACAGAGTCAAAGATCCTCAATTCAATTCACAAACACATGGTGGTCAAGTATCTTGTAAAAAATCATGAAATTCTCTTTAAATCATCAATTTTATTTACGTAATTAAGAAAGATGCCCTCTCTTCAAGTCATCATCAAAACCAAGTCAACAAAAAATAGTAAAGACATTTATGTCATGCTTCTCAATATGTAATCGAATAATTCATAATGAGAGAGGGAGTATAAATCTTCATGCTCTCAAACCAAGTTTCAACACTCAAACCACATACATATATACTAAAAAAATCAATTTTAAGGGAAGGCCTCAAGACCAAAACAATATTATAAAAAAGGTTTCGTAATGCATAATTACAATTATAAATCTAAACCCCTTTGTAAATTCATAATTTCTAACATTTAAACATGATTAAGAAAATTTCACCATGCCAATGTAGTTTAGGAAAAATCCCACATACCTTACGTAGTTTAATTTGAGAATTGAAACTCCAATCTTGACACTCTTCTTGAATTCTTGAACATAGAATACAGTCTCTAGATCTTTGGAAGATAGGTTAGGGTTCTTTTTGTTCTTGATAAATTTTAGTAAAAATCGTCATAATCTGCCCTAAAAATGTTTTAATTCTCAGATAATATGGTTAGGAATTGTAGGGAAAAATACAAGACTTCCTTCAGACTTAAAAGTTGTTGAACTAATCCCGTTTGTGAGGCTTACCGTGATGCGGTGATCCTGTTATCACGATACACACCGCGATGCGGTGGAATCGCGGTGACTTACAGATTTGTGATGATTGTTGTTTTGGGGTTCACCGCGACACGGTGCAATAGCGGTGACCTACTAGAATTGGAAAAACATTGATTTGGCCACTATAGCGACGTGATGGCCTTCGCATCGCTATTCTCTCCGCGACACGGCCCAATCGCGGTGACCCACTAGAATAAAATCCAAATAAAATTTTAGATACTCATCAAGACTCAATCAATAGGGAGGCTTTTGGAACTTTTACAGGTAGGAATGACGATCTACATTCTAGCCCGAAATGCGGGTCGTTACCTTAATCCCTCACCCTCCGGGATCATTCATCCCTGAATGATAACTAGGGACACAACAAGCACAATTACAAGAATTAAATGAAGGAAAAAGAGTAGTATAGGATTTGTACATTCTAAATCACTATCCATGGCCATGAAAAGAATCGGGTACCTTACACGCATAACATCTTCCGACTCCTAAGTAGCCTCCTCAGTTTTTTGATTTCTCCACATCACTTTGACCGAAGTTCTTTCCTTACTCCTCAATTTTTGAACATGGCGATCCAAGATTGCAACAGGTTCTTCCTCGTATGACAAGGATTCCTTCACATTAATCTCCTCTACAGGAAACATTAGGGAATGATCACCCCTATACTTCTTCAACATAGACACGTGAAATATGGGATGAACAAAAGCCAGACTTACGGGAAATTCTAACTCATAAGCAACCCCACCTATTCTTCTCACAATATGATATGGTCCTATATAGTGAGTACTCAGCTTCCCTTTCTTCCCAAATCACATAACTCTTTTTATAGGAGAGACATTTAAAAACACCCGATCACCAATCTCAAATTCCATCTACCTCCTTCTAACATCAGCGTTGGATTTTTGATGTCTCTAAGCTGCCTTAAGTCATTCTCTAATGATTTGCACCTTCTCCATTGCCTGATGAACAAAATCAGGTCCAAACAACCATGTCTCACCTACTTCATACCACCGAATTGGTGATCTACATCTTCTCCCATAAAGTGCTTCAAAAGGAGACATCTTAATACTGGCATGGTGGGTATTACTATAGGCGAACTCTATCAATGGAAAATGATCTACCCAACTAACCTTGAAGTCAATTATGCAGGCCTTCAATATATCCTCTAGGGTCTGAATGGTGCGTTCATCTTGTCCATCGGTCTGAGGGTGGAATGCAGTACTCAGGTTTACTTAGGAACCTAAACCCCTCTAAAAATATTGCCAAAATTATGAAGAAAATTGCGCACCTCGATCGGATATAATGGATACAGGTTCCCCATGCAAGTGAACTATTTCCTCAATGTATAGCTTGGCATAATCATCTCCCAAATAGTTAGTCCTCACTAGAAGAAAGTGAGTTGACTTGGTCATCCGGCCCACAATTACCCAAATTGAATCATATTGGTTTTGGGGCCTCAAAAGTCCTGTGATGAAGTCCATATTTACCATCTCCCACTTCCATATAGGAAAATCTATCTCTTGGGTAGTACCACCTAGTCTCAAATATTCCACTTTAACTTGTTGGCAATTCAAACACTTGGAAACAAAATCAGCAACATCACTGTTCATATTATTCCACCAATATATAGCTTTAAGGTCATGGTACATATTAGTAAAGCCTAGGTGAACAACATACCTCGAATTGTGAGCCTCATCGAGTATCCTCTCTCGCAAACCATCCACATTCGATACACACAGCCTACCTTGGTACCTCAAAATACCATCACCGCCAATTTCAAAACACATCCCTTCTATTGACCCACATCTTTCTTAATTTTCATCAAGATGGGATCCTCGGCCTGTTTTACCTTAACTTCCGTACATAGGGAAGATTTATCTATTTCATGCACAACTAATCCTCCATCTTTGAAATCCAGAAGTTACACCCCAAGATTTATAAGGCGATGAATATCTTTCACAATCTCCCTCTTTGCTTTCACAATATGAGAAAGACTGCCCATAGACAATCTGCTGAGGGAATTGGCCACCACATTCACCTTTCCCAGATGATAGTGCAGGCTCATGTCATAATCCTTTAACAGTTCCAACCAACGCCTCTGTCTGAGATTCAGTTCTTTCTGTGAGAAAACATACTGTAAACTTTATGGTAAATAAATATATCAACATGTACCCCATACAGATAGTTCCAACAAATTTTAAGTACAAACACCACAGCTGCTGACTCCAAATCATGGGTGGGGTAATTTCGCTCATGCACCTTTAACTGCCTAGATACATAAGCTACCACCTTGCCATGCTGGATAAGTACACACCCAAGTCCTACCCAGGATGCATCACAGTATACCATAAAACACTTTGTACCTTCCGAAAGAGTCAAAAATGGTGTAGTAGTGAACTAGTCTTACAACTTCTCAAAACTACTCTCACAAGAGTTAGACCAAACAAATTTCACCTTTTTCTGTGTCAACCTGGTAAGTAGAGCAGCTATGGAAGTAAAAATCTCTACGAACCTTCTGTAATACCCTGCCAAAACCCAAGAAGCTCTGAATATCAGTTGGGGTTGTAGGTCTGGGCCATTTTCTCACTACCTCAATCTTTTGGGGATCAACTTCAATTCCCTCAATAAATACAATATGCCCCAAGAACGCAATAGAACTAAGCCAGAATTCATACTTGGAAAATTTTCCATACAACTTATGATCGAGGGTCTGAAGAATAATTTGGAGGTGATTGGTATGATCCTTCTCACTCTTAGAATAAATCAAAATGTCATCAATGAAAACTATGACAAATGGATCTAGAAACTGATAGAACACCCCTATTCATTAGGTCCATGAAGACTGCAGGGGCGTTAGTCAACCCGAAGGACATGACTAGGAATTCATAATGGCTATATCAGGTTTACAAAGTTATTTTAGGAATATCTATCTCCCTAACCTTCAATTGATGATACCCCTAATGAAGATCTATCTTAAAGAAACACCTAGCACCCTAAAGTTGGTCAAAGAGATCATCAATTCTGGGAAGAGGGTATTTGTTCTTAACTGAGACCTTATTCAACTAATGGTAGTCTATACACATGCGGAGGTAACCATATTTATTACGCATGAAGAGTACGGGTGCACCCCAGGGAGAAACACTAGGACGGATAAAGCCCTTGTCAAGAAGATCTTTTAACTGTTCTTTCAACTCTTTCAATTCTGCAGGAGCAATCCTGTATGGCAGAATAGAAATAGGATAAGTATCTAGCAATAAGTTAATTCCAAAATATATCTCCCTATCGGGTGGTATCCCTGGAAGGTCATCGGGAAAGACTTCTAAAAATTCATTAATAATCGGGACGGACGGAAGAGAAGGGCTTTTGATAGTTGACCTTAACCAAAATAAGATGGTACAAACAACCTTTGGAAATAAGCTTATAGGATCCAAGGTAAGATATGAATTTCCCTTTAGGTGCTAAAGAATACCCCTCCCACTCTATCACAGGTTCATTCGGAAAAGAGAAAGTAACCCTTCGGGTTCTACAGTGTAGGATGACGTAGCATGAGTTAAGCCAATACATTTATAAGATAGCATCAAAGTCAATCATGTCAAGCTCTATAAGGTCTGCCATAGTATTATGATTAAAAATAGACACTACACAATTTTTGTACACTCTCCTAGCCATAACAGAGTCACCAACAGGAAAGGAGATAGAAAAGAGTTCAGGAATATTTTTAGGTTCAAAACCAAAACCAACAGCCACATAAGGGGTCACATAGTACAAGGTATATACGGGATAAAGTAGAACATACACATCACGGGATAAAATCTATAACATACCCGTGACTACATTTATCGATGCCTATGCATCCTGGCGATTGGACAAGGCATATAACCAGTTGTGACCGCTCCCAATAGCTGAAGTAGCACCTTTTGGAGGTGGTGATGACATGGAGGAGTTTTCTTGGGACTTAGCACCATTGAAGTTCCTCTAGCGGAAGGATAAAATCTCTGGAGATAGTCCGACTGACCATATATATAGTATACCAACCTTCCCAGTTGGAACCTCCCTAGGTGATGCTTACCGCAGGTCTCACACCGTGGAAAGGTCCGATACGTCTGAGCCACACTGCCTTGGGAGTGGGTACCCTGCGCTCTGGGTCTATGTCTAGGCTGAAAATTTTGAGATCGTCGGTCAACTGGAGGTCTGGGTGCTGGTGCATTGGCTACAGGCTGAGCATTACCCCAAAACTTTTTCTTTTGCCACCTGTTACCCCAATTACCACCCTGCGGTTGACTGTTGTTCTGGCCCTTTTGCCTTGTCTATCCTTCTTTCTTGCTTCAGCAACCCTCTTTTTCTACTCCTCAACCTATTGTATGTGAGTGAATAATCTGGAGAAGTCCATATCTCTGTTTAACATTTCCCCTTTTCACTCCAACACCAAGTCATCCAAAAGACCGAATCCAAACTTTATCATATGGGCCCTCATGTTTCCCGCCAGTTATAGATCATAATGGGAGAGTTGATTGAATTTTAGGGTGTACTCATTCACACTCATCTTCCCCTGTTTCAAATTCATGAACTCTTCATACTTGGACTCTCTCAACTCCTGGGGAAAGAATCGATCCAGTGAAGCTTCCACAAATTTGCCCCACATAGAAGGCTCATTATTTTCACCCCTCAAATTTTCCCACTCATTGTACCACTGATTTGCTGCCTCCTTCAATTGATAAGACGCTAGTTCAACCAATTTCACTTTATCTACATGAATCACTCAAAAATTTTCTCCATTTCATCCAAAAACTCTTGTTGATCCTCCTCTGCCTTTGTACCTATAAAATTAGGTGGGTTCTGCCTCATAAACTGACCCACCCATGTAGTCTCGGATGAACTAGATATAGACCCAACATCCTCCAAACTTCGGGTCTATAAAGCCACCAACTTTGTAATTATATACACCGAATGTGTGAAATCAGTATTTTATATATCTCTCTGGGGAGGCTGGGTTTGGTTAGTCCCCTATCGGGGAGCCCTACATGCCCTGGGTGGACTAGTTTGAACAGGAGGGGCTCCCGAAGCAGTAACAAATTTAGGAGTGTGATCCTTGTTATGTGTCCTTATCTCGTGGGTAGGATGGACATCTTCCATTTAGGCATTCTGATCATAGGAGCGACATGGAGGCATTATAGCTTTTCTAAGTGTGGCGCACTACATACCTATAAACAAGACTATACTCGACAAGATTTTACAGATACCCTGGGACTATGAATCGTGCTCTGATACCAAGTTTTTCATGACCTAAGTTGTGACCCTGGCCCTGATGAGCATCCTAAA
This sequence comes from Capsicum pubescens, assembly GCA_030864215.1. Classification (NCBI taxonomy): domain Eukaryota; kingdom Viridiplantae; phylum Streptophyta; class Magnoliopsida; order Solanales; family Solanaceae; genus Capsicum; species Capsicum pubescens. Next base: position 250,493,252 of record CM061543.1, on the reverse strand, counting down.
TCAATAGACTCGGGCGCCCCTTTTTGGCTAGTACACATGAACACCATTCATAACAATAAAGAAAAATATGAAATACCACAAATGGAATCATGGTTAGAATCTGAGTTCTGTTTAATAGTACAGAAGTAAGTAAATCAACATCTAGATAATATCTATTTCTGTCTACAAAATCTCTATTACATATGAAACAATCAAACTGTCTGTAACGCCCCGAAGTTTTTCTTAGCTAAATTTTGTCCCTAAAATATCAAGCATTGGATTCTAGAATAATTTATACTTATTTTATAGTGTAATACCTTATATTTCAACTTTTAATTACATAGATGACTAAATAAGCTTTCCGTCAATATAAGATTTGTCCAAAATGAACACTCGGTGAAGAAGTTATGGCTATTTTATGTGCTAGTCGTAAAACATCATCATTCTGGTGTTTAGCGCACCACGGAGAGGGTTTAATTAGCAATTGTCAAATTCCAGTGGGACATCACAATAGTTTCACATCACGGAGGATCCTAATTTTCCATTCGTCAATTTCCAGTGAGCCAGCACGATAGTGGCACGTCGCGGTGGCCCATAAAATTGGTTTCCCAGTTTAATTTTTCCAGCTTCATTCAAAAGTTAGCAAGGGTAATTTGGACATTTTCCAAGCCTCTTAAAACATCCAAATAGTATATTAAGACCTCTAAAAGTAGAATATATGGCATTCTCAAGATTTTCCTCAAAACAAAAACCCTAGTTCATAGACTTCTCCTCCAAGAAACTCAAGATTCAACCGTGGATTTTCAAAATTGACTAAAGATTTGGAATCCTCAAACTGTAGGCTTCAAGGATCATCCCTTATTCTTAGTAATTGAGGTACGTGCGGTTTATCCTAAAAACTACATGGGCTTAAAACCATTGGAGGATGCTTTTTAGATTTTTATGCATGAATTTCAAAGGGGTTTTGGATTCTATGTTCTAAATAACGTACTCCGAATGTTTTAATGTTACTATCATTTTGACCTTGTGGTCATATCCCCTAAATTTATTTACATGTATACGTATATGTATGGAATTTGAGATTTAAGATCGTTGAGAGCATAAATTATGAACTCCCTCTCATGTATTGAATTAAAGATTATGGTTTTATGATTTGAAAGATGTTTTCGCAATATTATAGCATTTGAGCATGATTTAAAAATTTTGAGAGGGTGTTTCTTGATATAAATGTGTTCTTATTTTTAAGAGAAAGAATTGCATGTGAATTGAGAACTTTGATTTGACCACTTTGTACTGTACTACTGAAATACTTAACAAAGATGAGTTCCTTGCATGTGTTTACATGAGGTTTGAGAAAGATCTTCTTTGAATTGAACTATTGAAATGGTGGTCCCAAAACTTGTATTTTGGAAACAAAAAATTATGATAGACTAATAATGGCTCAGAGATGTGACTTACAAGTTAATGGTTTGACGATACCATATGTATTTATGCCATAACAGATTATGTTTTCAGAGCATGTTTTTAGAGTATGTTATTAGAGACTGTATGTTTTGATAGAGTTTTTAAAAAGGCCTTAAATAGGGTTAGGTGGTTACCCGAAGAAGGAGCGAGTTTAAACAACTCTTAGCCTGAAACCGTATTTACCAATACGGGTAGATTATTATTGTATACTGGCGACGGTCGTGTGGCATAGTAGATTCAGAGACTCCGACCCTTGCAGCACACTTAGGTTAAGGGATTCACTGCCGAGCTAATGGCAGTTTCCATATAGCCCATGGAATTTTTTAGAGTTGTAGGGTATACCACCTAGCGTAGAAGTAACATAGATTTCTCAGAGTTGAGATGATTTTTACAGAGTCTTTAAAATGCCCATGTGAATTCTTACTATATGATACACTTATGAACTATTCTAAATTGCTGTCATATATGTTGAATAATAAATGATTATTTTGGATATGCTCCGCATACCAGTATATCTGTATTGACCCTTCCCCCTACCTCTCAGGTTCTGAGACTCAGTCTAGGGGTCCATAGTAGTAGTAGATAATTCACATAGCTGATCAGATTGTGCAGTGGTGAGCCTTCTCTATTCCAGAAGGCCTGTGTTTTCAGATTATGTCACTTATTTCAGTTTTGGTCTACTGGGAGCCTTGTCCCAGTTTCAGACAGTTGTCAGATTTTCATATAGTAGAGATTTTATAGATTGAGTCAAATGTTATTTAGATGTAGTTGATTTATAGTTTCCATACTTATGCTGAATTCAGAATTGACTATGTTTCCGTAGAAGATTATGTTTTCGTATCTTCTTTTATTATATGAATGTTATGCATGATTACTAGATAGAGAAGAGAATTTCGGGATTTCATGGTTCTGGATGTCCGTCACGGACAGGCTCTAGTTTGGGCCATGACAAACTTGGTATCAGAGCATGGTTTATGGTCCCAGGGTGTCTACGAAATCGCGTCGGGTAGAGTCTTGTTTATGGGTGTGTAGCATGCCATACTTATAAGCAAGAGGCTACTAGGCATTTATGAATATTTCTTTTCTTTTTGATTTAGTTCATGCTTCAGAGTCTAATTTGTCCCCTAATCAATGACCTCTTGCTTTTCAGAAAACAAGCGATGCCTCCCTGTCGCACCAACGTTAATGCTCAGGATGATGAAGTTTGTCCCACCCATGGGATATAGACCTATAACAGACCTCATACCCCAGAACCTTTTCCTACTCCGGGAGTACCTCCTGTACTGGCCAGTCCTCCCATAACTCCCCAGACAGGGGCCAATCGCACTCAGCCTCATGAAGGAGAATTTTCTAATGTTGAATTCAGACAGTCTATTCACTTGCTTGCACATCTAGTAGCTGCATAGACTCAGAGGTCAGAGGATACTAGTCTGCGTCTGTTACTTCTGAAGTTACTAGAGTGGGCTAGTTCATGAGAATGAACCCGCCCAAGTTCTCTGGCGCTAAGGTAGAAGAGGACCCACAGGAATTCATAGACGAAATGGAGAAGATTTTCAAAGTAATACATATTGATCAGGTGGAGGGTGTTGAGATAGCAGCATACCAGCTAATAGATGTATCGAACCAATGGTACAATGAGTGGGAAGATGTGAAGAGTGACAGTGCTGAGCCCACAGTTTGGGATGAGTTCATGGAAGCTTTTCTTGACCGATTCTTTCCTCTGGATCTGAGGGAAGATAAAGCAGAGGAGTTCATGAACCTTAAGCAGGGTAAGATGATTATTCAGGAGTATACTTTAAATTTTAACCAGCTGGCCCGTTATGCTCCTGAGATGACGAGTAGTATGAGGGCCCGAATGAGGAAGTTTGCTCCCGGCCTTTCATATGATCTGGTGCTTGAGTGTCAGGGATCTATGTTGAATAGGTATATGGACTTTGCTAGACTATCAGTCCACATGCAGAAAGTTGAGGAGAAGAAGAAGAAGAAGAAGATAGTCGAATCTAGGGAAAAAGATAGGCAGGAAAAAAGATTCAGAGCGATAAACCAGAGTCATAGTCAGCAGCAGAATGGTAATTGGGGCGGAAAATGGCAAAATAAAAAGAATTGGGGTAATGTAAAGTTGGCAGCTAGTTCTCCAGCGTCCAGACCCATAGCTGAGCAGCGCACCCATAATTTTAGTCTAGTCAGGGTCCGAGGATGCAGGGTACGCAGTCGCAAGTAAGTGTAGCCCAGACCTCTCAGTCCTATCCGTGCTGTGGGAGATGCGGAAGTAATCATCCAGGGAGATGTCATTTTGGCACTTTGGTGTGTTATTCATGCAGCCAGCCAGGCCATATCCAGAGAGACTATTTGGCAGCAAAGAGTAATATTGGAGGAGCCAAGTCGCAAGCGAATTCATCTTCACCACCACCTTAGAAAGGTGCCACTTCAAGCGCTAGAAACGGTCGAAAACGGTTGTAAGCTTTGACCAACCGCCAGGACGCAGAGGCCTCACCAGATGTAGTCACCGGTACGTTGCAAATCTTTTCTCGTGAAGTGTATGTATTACTTGATCCCGGGTCTACCTTTTCTTATGTGACGCCATACGTAGCTGTTGGTTTTGGTTTTAAGCCTGATGTGATTGTTGAACCTTTTTTTGTTTCCACCCCGGTGGGAGATTTTGTTATGGCTAGGAGGGTGTATAGAAATTGTGTTGTGTCTATTTTCAGTCGGGATACTGAGGCAGATCTCATAGAACTTGATATGGTTGATTTTGATGACATCTTAGGGATGGACTGGCTCCATTCATGCTATGCCACCTTGAATTGTAGGACCCAAAGAGTCACTTTTTATTTTCTGAATGAGTCTGTGATAGAATGGGAGGGACATTCTCTAGCACCTAGAGGGAACTTTATATCTTTTCTCAGGGCTCGTAAACTTATTTCCAAAGGTTGTTTGTATCATCTTATTTGGGTTAAAGATTCTAGTGCCGAAAGTCTTTCTCTTCAGTCTGTCCCCATAGTGAATAAATTCCCGAAAGACTTTCCAGATGATCTCCCAGGAATACCACCTGATAGGGAGATAGATTTTGGTATTGATTTATTGCCAGATACCCGTCCTATTTCTATTCCGCCATATAGGATGGCTCCTGCAAAGCTAAAAAAGTTGAAAAAATAGCTAGCAGATTTTCTAGATAAAGGTTTTATCTTTCCCAGTGTGTCTCCCTGGGGTGCACCTGTACTTTTCGTGCGAAATAAAGACGGTTCCCTTTGTATGTGCATAGATTACCGCCAGTTGAGTAAGGTCACGATTAAAAATAAATATCCTCTTCCTAGGATTGATGATCTTTTTTATCACCTTCAGGATGCTAAATATTTTTCAAAAATAGACCTTCGTTCGGGATATCACCAGTTGAAAGTTAGAGAGTTAGATATTCCCAAAACAGCTTTCCAAACCAGATACGACCATTATGAATTCTTCATCATGTCCTTCGGGTTGACTAACGCCCCTGTAACTTTCATGGATCTAATGAATAGGGTTTTTCTGTCAATTTTTGGATTTTTTTGTCATTGTATTCATTGATGATATTTTGGTATATTCTAAGAGAAAGGAGGACCATTCCAATCACCTCTGAATCATCCTTCAAACCCTTAAAGATCATAAGTTGTATGCAAAATTTTCCAAGTGTGAATTCCAGTTGAATGCTATTGCATTCTTTGGACATGCTATGTCTAGTGAGGGGATTAAGGTTGATCCTCAAAAGATTTGAGGCAGTGAGAAAATGGCCCAGACCCACAACTCCAACCGACATTCAGAGCTTCTTGGGTTTGGCGGGTTATTACAGAAGATTCGTCGAGAGTTTTTCTTCCATAGCTGCACCACTTACTAAGTTGACTCAGAAAAAGGTGAAGTTTTTGTGGTTTGACTCTTGTGAGAATAGTTTTGAGAAGTTGAAAAATAGGTTGACTACTGCTCCTGTTCTGACTCTTTCGGAAGGTACAGAAGGTTTTGTTGTATTCTGTGATGTGTCCTGAGTGGGACTTGGGTGTGTTCTTATCCAGCACGGTAAGGTAGAATCTTATGCATCTAGGCAGTTGAAGGGCACGAGCGGAACTACCCTACTCATGACTTGGAGCTAGCGGTTGTGGTTTATGCACTTAAGATCTGGCGAAACTATTTTTATGGGGTACACGTTGATATATTTACTGACCACAAGAGTTTACAGTATGTTTTCCATAGAAAGAATTGAATCTCAGGCAGAGGCGGTGGTTGGAACTTTTAAAAGACTATGACATGAGACTACATGATCATCTAAGCAAGGCAAATATGGTAGCCGATGCCCTCAGCAGATTGTCTATGGGAAGTCTTTCTCATGTTGAGGAAGAGAAGAGACAGATGGTGAAGGATATTCACCGGCTTGCAAATCTAGGAGTGCAACTTTTGGATTACGAGTATGGAGGAGTGGTTGTTCATAAGATAGCTAAATATTCCCTTTGTGCAGAAGTCAAAGAGAAGCAGGTTGAAGATCCCACCTTGATGTAGATCAAGAAAGATGTGGGTCAATAAAAGGTATTCTCTTTTGAAATTGGTGGTGATGGTGTTTTGAGATTCCAGGGTAGGTTGTGTGTGCCAGATGTAAATGGTCTGAGGAAGAGAATCCTTGATGAAGCTCATACGTCGAGGTATGTTGTTCATCCTGGCTCTATTAAGATGTATCAGGATTTGAAAACCATTAATTGGTGGAATAATATGAAGCGTGATGTGTCTAACTATGTTGCCAAGTGATTGAATTATCAACAAGTTAAAGTGGAATATTTGAGGCCAGGTGGTTCTTATCAAGAGATAGCTTTACCTTTGTGGAAGTGGGAGATAATTAATATGGACTTCATTATAGGACTTCTGAGGTCCTAAAACCAGTATGATTCCATTTGGGTGATTGTGGATAGGTTGACTGAGTCAGCTCACTTTCTACCTATCAGTACAAATTATTTGGGAGAGGATTATGCTAAGTTGTTCATGGCAGAAATAGTTCATTTGCATAGGGAACCTGTGTCTATCATATCTGATAGAGGTACACAGTTTTGGAGATCGTTTCAAAAAGGTTTAGGTACCCAAGTGAATTTGAGCACGACTTTCCACCCTCATAAGATGGGCAAGATGAGCGCACCATCCAAACCCTTAAGGATATGTTGAGGGCCTGCGTGATTGATTTTAAAGGTAGTTGGGTGGATCACTTGTTGCTAATAGAGTTTGTATTTAATAATAGCTACTATGCCAGTATTAAGATGGCTTCGTTTGAGGCCTTGTATGGAAGAAGATATAGGTCACCTATAGGGTGGTAAGAAGTGGGCGAAACCTAGTTGTTCAGGTCTGACCATGTTTATCAGGAGATGGAGGATGTGAAAATTATTAAAGAATGACTCAAGATAGCTCAGATTGATCAGAAGTCCTATGCTGATGTTAGGAGAAGAAATTTAGAGTTAAAGGTTGAAGATTGAGTGTTTCTCAAGGTTTTTCCCATGAAGGGAGTCATGTGATTCGGGAAGAAAGGTAAGCTGAGTCCTAGCTATATAGGACCATATCAGATTATGAGAAGGATAGGTGTAGTTGTGTATGAGCTTGAATTTCCAGCTAGTTTGGGTTCGGTTCATCCGGTATTTCATATATCTATGTTGAAGAAGTGTATTGGAGACCATTCTTTAGTATTTCCTGTCGAAGAAATCAAAGTGACAGACTCTTTATACTATGAAAAAGAGCCTGTAGAGATTTTGGATCGCCAAGTTAGAAGATTGAGGAACAAAGAGATAGCCTCAGTTAAAGGGTCATGGAGAAACCAGAAAATTGAAGAAGCAACTTGGGAATCAAAAGTTGACATGAGAGCTAGATACCCAAACCTTTTTTATCCAATGGATGATGAAATGGAAGGTACAATCCTTGACTTATTCTTTCTATGCCTTAGTTTGATTGAAATTATGCTTTTCTATATCCCGAGTCAACATTCAGGGACGAATGTTCCCAAGGGGGGATATTGTAACGCCCCGAAGTTTTTCTTAGCTAAATTTTGTCCCTAAAATATCAAGCATTGACTTATAGAATGATTTATACTTATTTTCCTATGGAATCCCTTCGATTTCAACTTTTCATTACGTAGATGACTGAATAAGCTTTCCGTCGATATAAGATTCGTCCAAAACAAACTCTCGGTGAAGAAGTTATGGTTATTTTATGTGCTAGTCGTAAAACATCATCATTTTGGTGTTTAGCGCACCGCAGAGAGGGTTTAATTAGCAATTGTCAAATTCCAATGGGACATCGCGATAGTGGCGCGTCGCGGAGGATCCCAATTTCCCATTCATCAATTTCCAGTGAGCCACCGCGATAGTGGCGCATCGCGGTAGCCCATAAAATCGGGTTCCCGGTTTAATTTTTCCAGCTTCGTTCAGAAGTTAACAAGGGTAATTTGGACTTTTTTCAAGCCTCTTAAAACATCCAAACAGTAGATTAAGACCTCTACAAGCATAATAGATGACATTATCAAGATTTTCCTCAAAACAAAAACCCTAGATCATATACTTCTCCTCCAAGAAACTCAAGATTCAACCGTGGGTTTTCAAAATTGACTGAAGATTTGGAATCCTCAAACCGTAGGCTTCAAGGATCATCCCTTATTTAGCGTAATCAAGGTACATGGGGTTTATTCTGAAAATTACATGGGCTTAAAACCATTAGAGCATGATTTTTAGATTTTTATGCATGAATTTCAAAGGGGTTTTGGAATCTATGTTCTAAATTACGTACTCTGAATGTTTTAATGTTACTATCATTTTGACCTTGTGGTCCTATCCCTTAAATTAATTTACATGTATACGTATATGCATGGAATTTGAGATTTAAGATCGTTGAGAGCATAAATTATGAACTCTTTCTCGTGTATTGAATTAAAGACTATGGTTTTATGGTTTGAAAGATGTTTTAGCAATATTATAGCATTTGCATGATTTGAAATTGTTGAGAGGGTGTTTATTGATATAAATATGTTCTGGTATTTAAGAGAAAGAATTGCATGTGAATTGAGAACTTTGACTTGACCACCTTGTACTATACTACTAAAATGCTTAACAAAGATGAGTTCCTTACATGTGTTTACATGAGGTTTGAGAAAGAGTTTCTTTAAATTGAATTATTGAAATGGTGGTCCCAAAACTTGTGTTTTGAAAATAGAGATTTACGATAGACTAATAATGGCTCTGAGATGTGACTTGTAACTTAATGGTATGACAATACCATATGTATTTATGCCAAACAGATTATGTTTTCAGAGCATGTTTTCAGAGACTGTATGTTTTGATAGAGTTTAAAAAAGGGTCTTAAAGAGGGTTAGGTGGTTACCCGAAGAAGGCGCGAGTTCAATCAACTCTTAGCCTGAAACCGTATTTGCTGATACGAGTAGATTATTATTGTACGTTGGCGATGGCTCTGTGGCGTAGTAGATTCAGAGACTCCGATCCTTGTGGTACACTTGGGTTGGGGGATTCACTGCCGAGTTAATGGCAGTTTCCATATAGCCCATGGAATTTTTCAGTGTTGTAGGGTATACCACCTAGCGTAGAAGTAACACAGATTTCTCAGAGTTGGGATGATTTTTACAGAATTTTTAAAATGCCCATTGAATTCTTACTATATGATACACTTATGAACTATTTTAAATTTCTATCATATATGTTGAATAATAAATGATTCTTTGGGATATGCCCTGTGTACCAGTACATCTGTATTGACCCTGTCTCTCTTATATCTTAGGTTCTGAGACTCAGTCTAGGGGTTCAGATTAGCAGTAGATAATTCAGACAGCTGATTAGATTGTGCTATGGTGAGCTTTCTCTATTCCAGAAGGCCTGTCTTCTTAGATTGTCACTTATTTTAGTTTTGGTCTACTGGGGGCCTTGTCCTAGTTTCAGACAGTTGTCAAATTTTCATGTAGTAAAGATTTCGCAGACTGAGCCAGATGTTATTTAGATGTAGTTGATTTACAGTTTCCATACTTATGTTGAATTCAGAATTGACCATGTTTCTGTAGAAGATTATGTTTCTGCATCTTCTTTTATTAAATGAATATTGTGCATTATTACCAGATAGAGAAGGGCATTTCGGGCCTTCATAGTTTGGGATGTTCGTCAAGGCCAGGCCCTAGTTTAGGACGTGACACTGTCTGAAACAAGGGCAAGGCCCCTAGTGGACCTAAACCAAAGTAAATAACAAGTAATTGGAAATAAATAGGCCTTGCAAAATAAAGAAGGCTCACCAACTACACACTTCTATCTGAATAACTCTATGGCTTAGCAGGACCTCTAGACTGAGACTCAGACCCTGAAATATAGGGGGTCAATACAATTGTACTGGTATGCAGAGCAACCCAAAATAATGCATTTATATATATATATATATATATATATATATATAATGAGAGCAGGTCATGAAACATCATGCATGATATAGTTTAAACAGCATGGGCAAATCTTTGATAATCATAAAACAATCTTGTCAATGCAATTCAATTCTTTGTATTACTTATGAGTTAGGTGGTACACCCTACAATTCTATGACCCCACGGGATATATAGAGTCTGCCCTAATCATAAAATAATCTTGTCAATGCAATTCAATTCTTTGTATTACTTATGAGTTAGGTGGTACACCCTACAATTCTATGACCCCACGGGATATATAGAGTCTTCCCTTGACTCGGCGGCCAAGCCTCCAACCCAAGTTTGTCGTAAGAGTAGAATTTTCTGATTTTGATACACCACAGGGCACTAGGCCAGCGTATAATCCCTCTTGGGGATATAATAACCCATATCGGCAAAGCACAGTTTTGGGAAATAAGTTATCTGAACTCATGCCTTCGTCGGTTAACCACCTAATATCTCTTAAGACCATTTTTAGCCTTTTCTAAACATGTCTCTTTCTGAAATCAAATTCTGAAAAACTGAATGAAATCTGACTTATGTTCTGTTCTGAGTCAGTTATGGCATTATCTGTTTTGGTATCATCATACCAAGACTTACAAGTCATATATATAAGCCACACAATATCATGTTACAGTCTTCTCTTTCAAAATATTATTTTCTGACCACCAAACTAATCAAACCGTATAAGAGGATATGTATAGTGAAATTCATGAAAACGAAGTCAAAGATCCTCAATTCAATTCACAAACACATGGTGGTCAAGTATCTTGTAACAAATCATGCAATTCTCTTTAAATCATCACTTTCATTTATGTAATTAAGAAAGATGCCTTCTCTTTAAGTCATCATTAAAACCAAGTCAACAAATAATAGTAGAGACATTTATGTCATGGTTCTTAATATGAAATCGAATAATTCTTAATGAGAGAGGGAGTATAAATATTCATGCTCTTAAACCAAGTTTCAATACTCAAACCACATATATATATACTAACAAAATCTATTTTAAGGGAAGGCCTCAAGACCAAAACAATTTTATCAAAAAGGTTTCATAATGCATAATTACAATTGTAAATCCAAACCCCTTTGTAAATTCATAATTTCTAACATTTAAACATGATTAAGAAAATTTCACCATGCCAATTTTGTTTAGGAAAAATCCGAAGTACCTTAAGTAGTTCAATTTGATAATTGAAACTCCAATTTTGACACTCTTCTTGAATTCTTCAACATAGAATATAGGTTCTAGATCTTTGGAAGGGAGGTTAGGGTTATTTTTTTCTTGATAATTTTGAGTAAAAATGGGCATAACCTGCCCTAAAAAAAATTTAATCCTCAGATAATACTGTTAGGAATTATAGGGAAAAAGATAAGACTGCCCTCGGACTTAAAAGTTACTGAACTAATCCTATCTTTAAGGATTAATGCGATGCAGTGATCGTGTTATTATGATACCCACCACGATGTGGTGGAATCGTGGTGACTTACAGGTTCGTGACAATTGCTATTTTGGGGTTCACCACGACGTGGTGAAATCACGGTGACCCACTGGAATTGGACAAACGTCGATTTGACCACTACCGTGATATGATGGACTTTGCATCGCTATTCTTACCATGACGCGGACCAATCACGGTGAACCACTAGAATAATATCCAAAAAAAAATTCAGACACTCGTCAAGACTCAATCAATGGGGAGGCTTTTGGAATATTTACCGATAGGAATGACAATCTACATTCTAGCCCAAAATGCGAGTCGTTACATATTCATGAATTAATATTATGTAGAAAATGAGCACCCGAGAGTGTGGCTAGCGGTCAATGAAGTAGGTTTGAAAGCTTGAGGTGTCTTCCCATCTGCCTTAGCCTTATATTAGCTATTGTTGGAAGGTATCAGGTATCCTCTAGATTTAGTAGAGGTGCACAAAGTTAGTTCGATCACCATGGTTAAAAAAAAAAGGTAGCCCAGTGCACTAAAGATTCAGTTAGCATATTGTCAATAGTATATGGTGTTGTAGATTCTGAGAATGAATGTTCATGTACGTTGTTTTTAAAATAGTTTAAAAGTAATTTTTGAGAGTGTGAGAATATGTGTATTGTATCTAATTGGAATGAAAAGCATTATTAAGACTGTCAGCATTTTGTACCCTAATGTTCCTCATTTTGCATGCATTTGACATACTGGAAGAATGCTTTCACAAACTTAAGTAGAGGAGAGAGCAGCTTAGAGGCTTATATCACTCTATGGCTAAGGCTTATCGAAAAGATGATTTTGATTATCTTATGAATAAAGTTGACAAAGTGGATCATAGAATAAAGGATTATTTGTATAATGTCGATTATGAACAGTGGTCAAGAGTTCATGCTCCAATAAAAACAATGGAGGCTCGAGAATTGCCTATTTTAGGATTTCTAGAATAGTCGCAAATACCATTTGGAGCGTGGAATTGCAAAAATAGAGAAAGGGAATCATATACATAGACAAAATTCGAAAGGAGGTTCGAATATATTCTAGTTCTTAAAGGAGCAAAATTTGATCGAATGATTATATGAATATAGTTTTTATAATACAAGTGTTTTGCATTCATAAAAAAAATATTAAAAGTGTCTGCAGTGCTGATACCACCGATAATTCTTGTATATATATATTATAATTTGGGGTTTTAACTATGTTAATAGGGACCGTACTATGTCAGATATGTTACTCCCTATTTTCTGACACATATAAAGATATTTTAAATTTTTATGAATATGTACACTGATTGTTAATATTTTGTGATTGGTTAAGACTTTATCAGATTATGTCCATTTAGTCTATGCAGGAGGTCAAAGGTATATTGTAGACCTTGAGAATTAAAAAATCAATTGTGGAAGGTTTCAACATGATGAGATACCATATCCTCATTGTAGTTCTGAAGATCAAGGTAATCTGAATACTTTTTCCTTAAACAGCGCCTCTACTCTGGCTACTCCTCTATCACGTCTTTCTTGCCTCACCGGTTTCACCTTTAGGATGGCATAGTTCTTAGGGATAAAATAGAAGGAACATCAATACCTACTAAAATACTACCAACAAAAATATTAAAAAATATGAAGTAGCTATAAGAGAAGAATTTAGTAGTATAACAACAGAAGAAGAATAGCAAAATAAAGAGAAAGATACAAATAGGAATTTTTAGGTCAACTTCAAACGATCATAACTCCTCGTATACAATGATCTGGGTGAGATACTATATATAAACGGAAATATATGAGATTCCTATTTCTAATGAAATTGGTTTCATCCAATTTGGATATCGGAGTAAAACATTATGGTTGATCTACTTCAGACTATCAAAACAGTCCACCAAAAGATAGATTCGAGAATTATTTGATTTTTAGGGGCGTTTTGGTCAATCCCCCTCACCCAAAATCCATCCAAACCCTATATTAAAGCCTATTAGAAGAATTATATGTTATATTTCATCAAATTCCCTCAAAAAGAAAACCCTAAGCTCCTACATCCAACTTCAAGAACCTCCAAAGTTCACCATTAATTCTGCAAATTTATTCAAGATTCCAAGTTCCTAGTTCAAGAACTCCAAGAACCATCATTCAAAGGCACGATTAACATCTCAAAAATGAGTATCGATCTAAAGATCATCATTCAAGGTATGCGGGGGTTTTCAACAAGAACTCTCTTTCGTTCTTGTGCCCAAAAGTAATTTTCTTTACAAAGATATGATCTTTATATGTTTATTATTATTTTGGAGCATGAACTTATATTCTATCTTGGTTATCTTGAGATTATGATGTTTATGACTTTGAAAATTCAAATTTATATAAAATTATGACTTAAAGCATGATGCTTGAAAGAAATTTACTATGATTTTGATATTTGGGTCTTGAACCCTATTTGAAATTATGTCTTTGAGAAAATGTGTGTTATATGCACGTTGATGTTGAATATTTGAGATGTTTTGAATGATTTGACCTTTTGGGTCGTGAATGAGTTATTTTGAACTCGACTGTGAAAGAAATCCACGTTTTTATTGATTATGATAAAGGGGTAGCAAATTGGCTCCCGATGAAAATTGTTGAAGTGTTTATTGTGGATTTTCTTTAATGTGAGCCTGAGGCTTATTTAAATTTCTGAGCTAAGTCCGGGAGTAATCTTTAGCACCGAGTGGGAGGTATAAAGTGACCTTACTTCCCTAGAACTACGTTCTCCCGTAGGATGTGAGCCTGAGGATGATTTATATAGTGATCACTAGTGTTTTTGAATTGATACTGGAAGTCCTACTCCTATGGCAAGGATAGGACGGCTCTCCCCAACGTGGGTTGTACGTTAGACTCCATGTAGCTCACATGGTTTATGTCGGTTATAGGATCTCCCAATGTGTGTGTGTGTGTTCTTCTATCTGAGATGAAAACATATTTGCTTAAAAGGCTGAGTTTGAGAAAGTCATTATTCTTAAAAGATTTAAGGAACATATTCTAATGAGAATTGACATGAGATTTGATTTTTTTGATGATTTGAAATTGAGATGAAAGTTAATTAAGAACGTATTGTAATGACTCACTTATTTTACTTTACATGTATTATTCATCCATGATTTTGATGATTTAATTCGAGCTAAGTGAGTTATCTATATCAGCATGCATAATTTTATAAACTGTGATGATATTAAGATATTATTTTATATATGCATTGCACCCCCATATGCTCGGTATCTTTCTATGGTACTGACCCACATATTCATATGTGGGTTACATTTTCTCGGAATGTAGGTACAAGGTATAGTTGCATCTTCGGATCCAGTCAGTTCGTGGTATCCAGTCAGTAGGTGATGAGTTCTTTTGATTCAAGGGCTTGGGTTAGTTATGCAGAGTTTATAGTGTTGTATTTTCTTTATTCAGTCGTATTGAGTTGGGGTAGTCGGGAGTCATGACCCGGCTACCTACAGTATGTACTAGTAAAGGCTTCATAGACAATCAGTAGAAGTTGATGTATTTTGTTTCAATTTTGGTTGTAAAGGCAGAATTGTAATCCTGTAAAATTCCATTTTTGTATCGATCAGATTCAGAAAAGAGTTAATTTTTGCTGATTTGTATGGATTTGTATTTTTATTCAGTTGCTTATGTGTTATGCCAGTAGAAGGGTTAGCTTAGGGTCACTTGTGACCCTAAGCACCGTGTGACATCTCGGGACCCAATTTTGGGGTGTTACACTGGTCCACAAATACAACATAATCATTCCTTAGCTCAGTCTGGTCGCCTGAATCAGCAGGGGGCCACCTCCATTGCCACTAGTGGGCAATGCCCAAATAGACTATATGCTCTTCAATCCCGATAGGATCAGGAAAATTCTCCTGATGTGGTCACTGGTACGTTACCAATATTTTACTTGCATATTTATGCTTTGCTAGATCCAGGAGCCCCTTTGTCTTTCGTTACTCCTTATATAGAAGTTGATTTCAGAGTCAGTCCCAAAATTCTAGTTAAACCCTTTGCAATCTCTACCCTAGTGGTTAAAACTATCATAGCCCGATGGGTATACAGGGACTGTCCGATCATGATATTTCAAAAAGTCTCCTCCGTAGACTTAGTCGAATTAGAGATGACTAATTTTGATGTCATTCTTTGCATGGATTGGCTTAATTTCTGCGATGCCACAATCGACTGCAGAAATAGAGTTGTCCAGTTTCAGTTTCTGAATGAACCTGTCCTAGAGTGGAAGGGTAGTAATTCAGCTTTCAGAGATCAGCTTGTTTCCTACCTTCAGCCATGGAAAATGATATCTAAGGTATATGTCTATCATCTTGTTCGAGTTAAGGACACTAGTTCTGAAACTCTCAGTCTTGAATTAGTTCCAATAATAAATGAATATTTAGATGTCTTTCCTGAAAATCTTTCAGGGATCCTCTCGAAAGGAAAATAGACTTTGATATTGATATTCTTCCAGATACTCAACATATATCTATTCTGTGATATAGAATGGCACCAGCAGAACTCAAAGAAATGAAAGAGAAGTTGAAAGATCTCTTAGATAAGAGATTCATCAGACCCAGTATGTCCCTGTGGGGTGCACTAGTCTTATTCATGCGCAAGAAAGATGGTTCTCTCAGAATGTGCATTGATTACCGTCATCTCAACAAGGTCACAGTAAATAATGAGTATCCACTTTCCAGAGTCGATGAGTTTTTTTATTAACTTCAAGGTGTCAGCTATTTCTCTAAGATAGACCTCTGATCAGGCTACCAGCATCTCAGACTCAGAGAATGTGACATTCCAAAAATGGCTGTCAAAACTCGGTATGACCACTTCGAATTCTTAGTCATGTCCTTTGGTCTTACCCATGCACCCGCTGCCTTCATGGACTTAATGAATCGAGTATTCAACCAGTACCTGGATATGTATTTCAGAGTATTCATAGATGATATTCTTGTCTATTCTCGCAGTGAGCGTGATCCTTCAGACTATCTCAGAATATCAAAACCCATCAGTTATCATGATATATATTCATGTACTACATGTCAGCTCTATGACCATCTCTTATATTCATTCATGTTAGCGAGAACTCATGTACGCTCCCAATTCTAGGATAAGGAGTTCCAGTTCACTCAGTGTTGCGAATCATGTCCCATGAGTATAGAAACATTAGACTAGGTGATACAGCTAATGACTCATGCACTCATGTCCTGTCTTACAGTTTGTTCAGCCCATATGACTCATGCTCCACTCCTAGTGACCATCCAAACTCAGATTATGTCATGTATACTCTCAGTTTATATACCTCGGTGAATCCATGATGTTGATGTTCCATCCCTAAGTCCTCAATTACAGCGTCATTTAGTAGTTAGTATCCAGTAAAGGATTCAGATAGTCCTACAGAACCATGGCTTTCAGCTATCAGTTACTTAACCATCAGAATTCAGTACGTTAGTATCAGTCTAAACCTCAGTTATCAGAAAACCAACATTCAATCCCAGTTACAGTCTTATTTACAGTTGCAGTCTCAATTACCGTCTTAACTTTAATCTCAGTCCCAATCCTAGTCCAGCCAGATCAAAAACTTAGTTCACTTTCAAGATTACTCGACCATAGCCTATATCCATCAGTTACTCAGTTATTAGTATTACGGTACCTTAGTTTACAGAGTGTTTCTGAATTATGTTAGACGACTGGTCTTAAGTTTCGTTCCTAAGGTAATATAGCCTTCCCTCACTCATGCTTAGTTACCTCATGTTACCCAATTAGTCCTTACCTTCTATCCATGATAGTCTGCAGTTTAAGTCCAGCTATCCAAACTAAGTATTGTTCAGTCTTACATACCCAGTACTCAGCCATCAGTCAGTCAGTAGATCAGATGAGTCAGTCAATAGGAATTAGTCTAAACAGCCAGTACCTCAGTCCAACAGTCAGACAAACAAGTTCATATATTTTCCCATTCTGTCCATCTAGTAACACTATCTGAAGTCTCATGAATGTCACCATTCTAAGATGGACCAATCATGTAGTTGTGTGTGCAGCTCAGTCCATGTTTTATGTCTCAATCTCTGATCCTAGATATACAGTCACAATTTAGTTCGTAGGTGCTTTGTGCATCGCCTCCGTTTTCCTCAACATCTCAATCAAGTCAGCATTCTTCGAGGGACATAGTGTCCCAAGGGGGAGATACACTATAACTCCTGAACTTCCATGACCTAGACACTTTATTTTTCTTCTTCACATAATGAATCCAGTTCGGAGTAGTGGGTACCCATAGGTTGACCCTTTAGCTTCAATCTCAGTCGTAAGCCACGTATTAAAGGTGCTCAGTTCAGATCATGATATCCAGCTCAGGTGTCACATTCTAGACTTAGTTATGTTCTCATGTTTCCACTTATGCATACTTAGTAATTAATCTCAGACTCACCAGCATATTTTTTTCAGCTTAAGGTAATAATCTTTCTTGAACTCATTCAGTTTCATGTTCAGGATTAAATTACAAACTCGGTATTCAATTCCATATTCAAATTCCTATCACAAGCTTGGTATCAAATACTATTGCATATTCATTCATGCATTCATGTGTCAATTAATTCATATAATCATGCATTAGATATGCATTCTCGCTATGAAAAGCTCAGCTAATCAAAAATCTCGATCAAGCATTCATGAACTAGTATTCATGCATCAGATATGCATGTTCAGTATGATACATTCAATTTATCAGTCATTTCAGTCGTGTAATCATGTTTCAGTTATTTATGTCTTATATGTACTTCAGTCTATCATTTCTGCTCTCTCAGTCAGTCTCGTTCGAGGACGAATGTTTCCGAGGGGGAGATATTATAAGAAACTGCAAAATCCTAAGCTTAATTCAATTCATTTATGCTTTTTATGGGGGAGTCCCATACTTAGAAGGTTCTAAATAAGTGCCCATACTTAGCCTATTATTGGCCTTCGAAAGTTGGCAATCTCATTTTGCCACCTTACTGTCCTTTAATGGTCAGTATGTTAGTTAATTCATGATCAGAGAGGTCCATAGGTGGTCCCAGACAAGTTTTGGATATTTCGGACCACGTTTGGAAGCCCAAAATAGTGGACCAATACGATCTTGGCACGCTGCGTCGCCAATAGTGTTGGTTGATAATTGTTGCAGGTTACCAGGTTCAAAGTACTAAGACTCGACGCAATGATGGTGCGACGCGTCGACTATTGCGGCGATGCCATCGATGCGCCGCGTCGATAATAGCATCAAGACCCAGTTTTAGTCATTAAATGTCCACATTTTTAAGGGCAAAAGGGTCAATTTCCCTCCCCTATATAAGTCTAAAACACGGTATTTAGCCCTAATTCAACCAAAATATAGTGTCTCTCTTAAGTTTCTCTCAAAACAAGCTAGGATTTTCAATTAATAATTCAAATTTAATACTCTAATTCAAGAATCTCTCTGTCAATCTTCATATAATCAA
This sequence comes from Capsicum pubescens, assembly GCA_030864215.1. Classification (NCBI taxonomy): domain Eukaryota; kingdom Viridiplantae; phylum Streptophyta; class Magnoliopsida; order Solanales; family Solanaceae; genus Capsicum; species Capsicum pubescens. Next base: position 250,474,423 of record CM061543.1, on the reverse strand, counting down.
GAACTAAGGTATGCATAGTGTTGATTTATGGATTCCTTTCATCCATAAAGCTCAAGAACCCTATTTCAAATTATAAATCATGATGTTTATGTTGTGGGTTATTTTGTATCCATGTTTATCTTGTTGTACGATTCTCAAGTTAGAATCTTTACATGTTTTTCATGAAACTGTGTTAGCATCCAAGATGAAATCCATGAATTAAGTTATTTATGATGTGTAATTTGATGATTACACCTATGACCTAAGTTGTGCATGTTTGGTATTTGATAAAATGCCTAAGAGGATAGAAATTGTGTATTATAGCTCAATTATGACCCAAATGATAAATACATGTTTTACCCTTATGTTCAAATGACTTCCAGGATATTGATGTGCATTGTAGATATTTGTTGGAATGCTCATGATGTTAGAGTATTAAATTATGACATGATTAAATTCATTACTATCTTTGTACAACATTATGATAACCATGTGCTTCATGAAATCCCCAACTTATTGTATGATTAATTAATGATATTAGTCATGTGTTCAAGAAGTGTCAAGTCTTTTCAGTTTCATGCTATAGAGTCCTGGGGGGTAATTGTACCAGAAAATTTAGCTGTGTGCCTAGAGCCAGTGTCATTTTTTCACGATACTCTCAGTCAAGCCATGATCAGTAGAATTTATTCAGTCATGTGACTACGGAAAAACTCATTAAACTCAGTATCATTCCAGTCCCATTCAGTAATCTCAGTAATCTCAAGAATCTCAGTGGTCTAAGTAAGTCATCATGTCTCAGTAGTATTCAGTTTAGACCTTAGTAAACTCAGTCAGCTAGCAGAACTCTGTAGCATTCTGTCAGTTAATAGAATTTAGTAGTATTTTGTCAGTCAACAAAAATCCAGTGAACTCAGTTTAATCTAGTTAATCAGTAATATTAGTAATAGTTTAGTTGAGCTAATAATGTTTAGTGTCTATTTAGATGGTAGTAGGATTCAGCACCGAGTGATCCCAAGGATGGTAACTCACCTGTTATTAGAGGGTGTGATTCTTAAAAGCAGTCATTGCGCTCAAGAACTACGTAGACAGCGTAGGTTGAGACATCAAACTTGCTATTTTTAGGGTAGATAAGATTGATTAACCTGATATATAAGGGTCCCACCATTCTCCTTTGAGTACCTGTTATATGAGGGATTACTCACAGTTTGTCCTTACTAGTGGTGTGGTATTGACATCCTTCTAATTGGGGTTACAGATTGGAACCCAACTGAGCAATATTACTTTATTTGAGGCATGTCGGTTAGATAATTACCTCCCACAGTTTTAGTTTCATATTTAGTCTTCAGAATAGAACTCAGTCAAGTTCTATAGACATTAAGACTGTCAGACACAGTCATTCAGCTCAATATGGAACTCAGCTAGTTTCATCAGATTTCAGGACTGTTAGATACAGTCATCCAGCTCCGTATAACACTTAGATCAATTATTTATGATAAGGACTGTCAGAAGCAATCCTTCAATCATCAGTTACTAGTAAACTCAGATATTAGTAAATCCATATGGCCAGTAGACTTAACAGTCAGAACTCAGTATTCAGTCCTATCACGACCTTAGTTATAGTTACGTATTCATGCATGTATTCTCACACTCATGTATACAGTCAGTTAGTATTGTTCATGTATATGAAACCTTTGCATTCAGTCTACCTCACTTGCATACCAGTATATTTAATCATACTGACGTATTTGTGCTATGGTATTTTATACCATAGGTTTAAAAGCACGAGATCTCGAGCATCCTTAATAGATCAGACGTTCAGTAGCCAGACTAGCAGTGAGTCTTAATTATTCGAGGATGGCATGATTATTTTATTAACTTTACTATTTTAGTAGTTCGGAGTTAGTTGGGGACATGTCACATCAATTCCACAAATTTGACACAGTTTATTTTAGTTTTAGGTATTGTTATACCCCATTACAGACATTATTTTATATTCAGTATTAGTTCAATTTTGAACCTTATGGCCTTATAGCTTATATTCCACATATTTATGGTATATTATTCAGTGCTCAGTTATAGATATCAGTCATGGGTTAGCTTATGGTCCTTTGGGTTCATGAGCATCGTGTAGCAATCCGGGTAACAAATTCGGGGCGTTATAGCAAGCATTCTTGAGTTTAGTTTAGTTCAGTTAATACAATAGACACAAATTTAGATATCAATTTTTTATTCAGCTCATAAGTGTTTAGTGCAAGGTTTTAGCTTTCCCTTAGCTTCTTAGCTTAGTCAGTTTTTTTAAGGACAAAAGATCCTAAAGGGGAGATATTGTAATACCCTAATTTTTCCAAGCTCTAGACCCTTCAAAAGATAGGCCATTAGCTTCTAAATGCCAGTAATCTCACTTTAATCTAATATCGTGGCAAAAAGTTATGGAAAATTTCTGAGGGTCTGCCAACTGCCAGTGACGATGACTCTTTCAATGACATGTTATTAGTCATAACGAGTCGTTGTGTGGATTCATTTCCACATAAGTGAAGGATCCCAAATTTTAGTCCAGTAGTGATGAGTCCAGCATACGACTCATTACCAATCCTAACAAGTTTCTAGGTGTACCCATCATCACCATAGAAAGAAATCTAGAAATTGAGTCTCTGACCACGACTTCTTCTAACGGCCCGAGGTCTAACCGAATGAGTCATTAGGAGGGGAGTCATTATAATAATAGAAAAGACTCAAAAAAATAGGACCTCAGGTCCCGACTCGGACCATGACTCTTTACCAGTCATAATGAGTCATTAAACGAGTCCTGATGACTACATACCAGAAATTCCTGAAATATTTAAAAGGGGCTTTTATGCCTTTTCGCATTTTTTTAACCCTAAACACATTATTTGGGCACTCCAAAACCTATTATTGGGGGTTAAAAATACCCTAATCCCTCATAAACTCAGAATCATTCTATATTTAGCCAAAAATAAGTGATTCACTTATCTCCAAAAGAGATCTATAGTTTCTCCATCTCAAGTTCAATTCCAAGGATTTCTCGAAGGAGTCTACTCCAGGTATGCGGTATTTGATCAATGGTCCCCTTCTACCCATTGAGTCCCAAAACCTTTTAAATCCTCAAGTTTAACTTCCTTCTAAGAATTGAGTTCCATGTCAAATATGAATTTTCTTAAATACTTCAATTTATTTATGTAAATAAATAATGTGTACATGTTTTCCCATAGAATTTGTTGTTCCCATGCTCACCGTTATGAATTTCCTTATTATTGGTAAAGTATAGAGTTTTGGATATGTATAGTAAAATTCTCTACTATGATCAGCTATAAATTATTGTCATGTTTAGTTAAATTAGATAAAGCTGGTGGGTTATGAACACCCAATACCTCGGATTTCATGCATGGATCAGTTGACATGTTTTGTACACTTCAAATTATGCATATGTTGCTATTTTAGAATTTACTATATATATATATATATATATCAGTTTCTAGTGTCATTTAGTTAGGAGTGGTACTTAACACCGAGTGAACACAGGGATGAAGGATCACCCTCCAGTTGAGGACTCAAACCTTTAGTAGAAATCCCTATGTTATGGAACTACGATGCCATTGTAGGTTATATACGATCACCCACCAGTTGAGGACTAACACCCTAGTACTTCGTATCATTAGTTTAGTGGAACCCTGTCATCCAGTATTGGTACCCTTGGCAATATACTAGCACCCTTCCAACTGGGGTTATAGATTGGACCCTGATTTTCTTAGATTGGAGTCTATCGGTTATTGTTAGCTCCCACAGTCCTCAGTTCATTTTTAATTTATGTTCAATTTAGGTGTACTTGACCATGTATTCAGATATTCAGTTATTCAGTATTCTATTTTATGTAGAACATGTTTATACTTTATTTTGCATTAAGTTTACATGTTCATGCATTTATTTTCAGTTTATGTTAGCTAGTTTCCCATCTCACATACTCAGTACATTCAAAGTACTTATCACATACTTTTCTATGCTATATTGTTTAATAAATAAGTTTGGAAGCTCAGTACCAGAACCGCACTTAGTACGTTCCCGCTCCACATTCCGCAATAGATTTGTTGAGTCCTCATCGTTCAAGGACTAGTTATCATCCATTTATTTTTCTATCAGTTTGTTTTAGTTTCATCCAGTTGGAGTTAGTTGGGGGCTTATCCCAGCAACTCATTATGAGTAGAGGCTTTTAGACAAATGTTTAGATTATCAGCATATTGGGTTGTTAGGCAGTTCTATTTCTAGTTTCGATCGACATTTAGTTTTTTATTATTACTTCTATCAGTTATGTAAGTTAGTTTTAGCCCAGTTTTTGTTATTTCCTTAGTATTCTAATACATGTCAATCCATGGGTTAGCTTGGGTCACTTGTGTCTCTAAGTGTCGTGTTACAACTAGGGGGTACTCTCGGGTCATGACATAAATAAACCCAGCTAATACACAACTACTCAATGTTAACCAGTCCTGATTAATAGGTGGTATGAATGTCAGTTTTGGTCTTGATAGATCTTCATTGTCACTGACATAACCATTCTGAGCCATGACAAATTGATAGTTCCATAAAAGTGATGCGTATCTCTTGTGAATGAATTGAGCATCAAGTTTTATCAGTGGGTACTTATAGTCCATCACTCAAATACTCAGCATAGACGACAAAAACTCCATAATCCCTGCATAAATATGTATATTGTGTTTAAAAACTTATAATATTACTATAAATCTATAAATAATGTAATGTTTTATTTTATTTGAAACATTAAAATGATACATACAGGTTGTCACTAGCTTGCTAAGCAATGCCTTCCACGTATTTAACATCAAATGGGTGTCGTTGTAGATAATAGTTGTCATTTATGTTGTCCCTGGATGCTTTAAGTGTCGACCATTTAGTACAATCTTTTTGTTCAAAAAAATTGATTGAGATGTGGGTAAATAGGCAACATTATAGCCCATATTTGAATCTCAGATAATGTTTCACTGTGTCTATTTAAAAAAATTAACTCATAAATGAGATTGTATATCTCTTTAAGAATAATGATAGCCAATACCCAATGGAACTCACCCTCATAGCTTACAAGAACATAAAACTCGACCAAATCCCAAGGTAGACCGGATGGGATGATAAACTGTAAGACCCCACAAAATCCTAAGCTTAACTCAGTCCTTTAAAACTTGTTAAGGGGTCCCAGACTTGAAAAATTTTAGCCAAGTACTCATACTTAGTGCCATTTTAGCCTTCATAAGTTGGAAACTCTATTTCATGACCTCTATGACCTTAAAATGTCAATCTTGAGGTTAAATCATGATCAGGAGTATCAGTAAGTGTCCTCGAACAAGTTTTGGATTTTTCGGACTTCATTTGAGGCATGTTTGGAAGTACAAACCAGAGGATCGACATGATCTCGACGCACCGCATTGTCTATCGATTCGATGAATATTTTTCTCCAGCTCTCAAGTGCAAATTCCAGTGAACTGATGAAAACTCAATACGGCACGTTGGCCATAGCATCGACCCCATCGACGCGATTCATCATTCTGCGCATCACTAATTCAATTTTCAGTAATTAAAAGCCACATTCCTCAGGAGTATTTGGGTCTTTTACCCATGGCTATCAGCCCCAAAACACGAAATTAAGCCCCTTTAGAGGAAAAATTCATTCTCTATTTAGAAATTACTCAAGAACAAAACCCTAGGAGATCAAATTTCAAACTCAAGGCTTAAGATTTCAACATCATTCTTCACGAATTTAGAAACCAAGGTATGTCAAGTGTTCACCCAAGGGTTTCCTTCCACCCTTGGAGTTTAAGCACCTCTTTTTTACTATAAGTTAATGAGTTTGATGAATTTCATGGTTGAATTTGAATTTTTTCATGACTACCATGTTAATGGGGTTTCTAGTTCATGATTTAATTGCGAAATGCATACGAAATTATTTGTTATATGTGTTGTACTATGTAAATTCATGCTAAAACCCTCCAAATTGTGAATTTGGTATTTGAAATTATGATGCTCGCATGTTGTTTAGTATTATGTTCACATACTATGTCCTCCAAGTGTTTGTTGAATTGCTCATGTGAGTTGAATAGTGAAATTATATCATGTTAGCATGTATTCAAGTTCATGTAATGCAAGTGTTTACTAGAATGTCCCAATGAAGGAATGAAGATCAAGTAATTAGCTATTATGTTTCAAGACAGTGCAATGTCTTATAATTTATGCTATTGAGTCCTAGGGGTATTCAATACCCGATAATTTAGCCGTTTACCTAGAGCCATGGTCAATCACGGAATAGTATTAGTCATGTCATGACCAGTAGAATCCAGTCAGTTACAGAACTCTGGAAAGCTCAGTAGTATTCAGTCAGTTAGTAGAAATCAGTAGTATTCCGTCAATCCACGGAATCCAGTGAACATAGTTTAATTCAGTTATACAGTACAATCAGTAACAGTTCAGTCCATCAAGAATGGTTTAGAATTCAGTCCAGTGTCTATTCAGTTGGGAGTAGAATTCAGCACCAAGTGAACCCAAGGATGGGGACTCACCTTCCAGTAGAGGATGTGATCCTTAGAAGCAGTCTTTGTGTTCTAGAACTACGTATACAGCATAGGTTATCAACCTACCAGTTGAGGGTGGATGAGGTGATTTTAACCTGTCAGTTGAGGGTACCACCGTTCTTACTCAGAGCACCTGCCAGCTGAGGGTGACTCAGTTTGTCTTTACTCGTGGAACAGTACTGAGACCCTTCTAGCTAGGGTTATAGGTTGGACCCGAATTAGTTCAGAGAAGGGAATATTGGTTAGATGATTACCTCCCACAGTCTCAATTTTACTCTTTAGAATAAAACTCAATTCAGTTCTATAGAATTAGGACTATCAAATACAGTCACTCAGTTCAGTACGGAACTCAGCACAGTTCCACAGAATCAGGACTGCCAGATACAATCTTTCAGTTACCAGTATTATAATAGCAGTAAACTTCGATATCAGTAAACTAGTGATTCAGATCTTAGTATCCATTATTATCACGACCTCGGTTACAATTTACGTGTTCATGCATGTACTCTCATTCAGTTATACTTATGCCATTCAGTCAGTATTGTTCATTCATATAAACCCATGCATTTCATCCTACCTCACTTTGCATACCAGTACATTTAAAGTACTGACGCATACTTTACTTTTGCACTATGATGTCTTATATCATAGGTTCAGACGCACGGACTCCTGATCATATTTAGCAGTTCAAATATTCATCAGTCAGAGTTAGTGGTGATCCTCATAGTCTAGGTATTTGGTTATTACTTTAGCATTTCAGTTCATTTCTGTAGTTCGGAGTTAGTTGGGGACTTGTCCCATCAACTCCTTATTCAAACAGTTAGAGGCTTATTAAGACTAGAGTATTTTTCAGACAGATATTCAGTTTTGGTATTAATATATTATATTCAGTATTTATTTATAGTATTGAACCTTATGGCCAGTTTCTACCTATTTTCCATATTTTTATAGTATTATTATTCAGTTATTATAGCAGGTACCAATCATGGCTTAGCTTGTGGTCCTTCGGGATTATGAGCACCATATAGCGTCTAGGGTACAGACTTGGGGCATTACATAAACCCTTTGATGATATTTCTTAATAATACCTCGTATTGAGAAATAATAAGATGTTCTAGATAGTTTTCTTACAATGCTAGAAGTTCTACCACCTTTTCTAGATTACATCTCATATAGCTCTTATCTATGTAGGGTTTGAAAAAACAATTGGCCGTCGTGTATTTGTATTGATGATAAGCTTGCAGCTTATACTTCTTTTGGAGGTAGTAAAATATGACACTGAGGTGTTGTGTAATGTATCAACCATTTTTAATAGACAATGAAACTTTTAAGATGTATAAGTTACCAAAAAAATAAACTATTACAAATAGTTATATGTTTATAGAAGATCTTTTGAGTATAAATTACGTTTTCCCTTAATGATTGTATAAAAATTGATACATATCTATACCAATGATCAGATAGAATAAGTAATTTGTTAAGATATTAGGAAAAGTGTATTTGTACCTTATCATTCAAGGAAGTTTTGGACTATGACATTATATAGAAGTAATTATTTGTTCTTGGATGTGCAACAATAAATTCCACAAAATCACACCCAAGACGTAAGATTTAGCTTTGTAGTGATCGTCCTTTAATTTTCTATATGATTATTAGGTGTTAAGATCATGTATGTATAAGCCTTCTTTCAAAAAATAGATTGATATAAAAAAAATATTTTACATGTTGGCATCATACTTTAGTATCCTATCAATAATTCATTTTTAGTAAATGTTAATTAATTATGTTGGAGCCTTATCAGAAATGTTGAAACCTTCGAAAGGATAACTCTGTCTAACATCAATAGTTATATTGTAATGACCCGAGACTACCCCCTATTCATCACACGGTTCTTGGAACCACAAGTGATCCCAAGCTAACCCATGAACTGGCATACTGTTAAGCAACTGAATTATAACAGAGTCCTAGGAAGTCTAAAAGTTGCATCTAGTAAAGTCGTGTGCATAGGTGTGTAGCACACCACACTTATGGATAGGAGGCTATGAGATGTTATAGGAAAAGTTTTCCTTCTTTCAGTATTCATGTCGTGCGAGTGAGCATGAGCTCCAGATAAACTCCCAGTCTAATCCAAGTTTCTCTTCTGTTTACAGAATATGCCTCCAAAAAGGACTAAGGAAAGAGGAACGGGAGACCAGCCAGCACCCAAGCTCGTCCAGTCGGATACCCTGGACGAACATGTCTCCTACATAGAATTCAGAGTATTTTTCACCACCCTAGATCATTTGGTGGAAGCCCAGAATGAATGCCTAGTTGTCGTTTCATCCAACCCAGTGGCTAATACTGCTGCAGGCAGTATTCGGAACTTCACCCAAATGAACCCTTAATCTTTTAATAGGTCTAAGTCAGATGAGGATCCTCAGGGATTTCTTGATCAGGTTCAGAAAGTTACAGATATTATGGGGGTGATAGCTAGTGAAAGTGCCGAGTTAGCTGCATATCTATTGTAAGATATGGCTCACTTGTGGTTTAAATAGTGGAAAGCAGAAAGGGCCTTAGATGCAGTGCCCATAGAATGAGAGGAGTTTGTCACTGCTTTTCTGGACAGGTTCTTCCCATTAGAGTTGAGATAAGCAAAGGTTCTAGAATTTATTAACCTGAAGGAGAGCAAGATGACATTGAAAGAGTATTCTCTCCAGTTTACTCAATTAGTTGGGGTCCCAGATGAGTAAGTACGTGTTTGGGGTTTCTAGCAATGTGGTTAAGGAGTGTAGAATAGCAATTCAGTTTAAGGAGATGAACATACCTAGACTTATGGTCCATGCTCAGCATATAGAGGAGGCTAAGAATAGGGAGAAGAGGAGGGAGAATAAGAGAGAGAGAATAGGTAGTTTCAACATCACTCAGCCTAAGTGAAGGGTTGGGAATCATTCCCAGTTCTGCCTAAAATCCTCAATTCTAGCTCTATCCTCAACCAGTGCTCCAGTGCTGAAATTTAAAGACGACAACAGAGACAAGGCTCCAGGCCCTAAGACTCAGGGTAGTGTCAGCAGCGCCCGAACCAATCCCCTTTTCCAGAAATATAGCAAAAACCACCAAGGTATCTATAGGGCTGGAAGTGATGTGTGTTTTGGATGTGGCAAGCCAGGTCACAGAGTTAGAGATTGTCCCCAGTTAGGTTTTTAGGGACAGCATAACCGTCCCCCGGCTCAGTCCAGTCGCCCGAATCAGTAGGGTGCCGCATCCAATGCCACCAGTGGGCAACGCCCAAATAAACTCTATTCTTTTTAGTCTCGACAGTATTAAGAAATTTCTAATGATATGGTCACTGGTACATTACAGGTTTATCATTTACGTGTTTATGCTTTGCTAGATCCCTGGTACGTTACAGGTTTATCATTTACGTGTTTATGCTTTGCCAGATCCAGGAGCTTCTTTGCCCTTTGTTACTCCCAATATAACTGTTGACTTTGGAGTCAGTCCCAAAATTCTAGTAGAGCCTTTCTCAGTCTCTACCCTAATGGGTAAATCTATCATAGCCCAGTAGGTATACAGGAACTGTCCGGTTATGATATCTCAGGAAGTCACTTCAGCAAACTTAGTCGAATTAGAGAAGACCGATTTTAATGTCATTCTCGGCATAGATTAGATTCACTCCTGCTATGCCTCAGTCGACTGCAGAAACAAAATTATCCAATTTTAGTTCCCAAACAAACCCATCCTAGAGTGAAGGGGTAGTACTTCAATACTTAGGGGTTAGCTTATTTCCTACCTTAGGGCAAGGAAAATGATATCTAAGGGATGTGTCTACCATCTCGTTCGAGTCCAGGACTCTAGGTTAGAAACCCCTACTCTTGAGTCAGTATCAGTGGCATGTGAATTCCCAGACATATTTCCCGAAGATCTTCCTGGAATTTCTCCCGAAAGGGAAATCAACTTCGGAATAGACCTTTTTCTAGATACTCAACCTATCTCTATTTCTCCATACAGAATGGATCTAGCAGAACTCAAAGAATTAAAAGAACATTTGAAGGATCTCCTAGATAAGGGATTCATCAGACCCAGTGTGTCCCCGTGGGGTGCACCAGTTCTGTTCGTGCGTAAGAAAGACGGTTCCCTCAGAATGTGTATTGACTACCATTAGTTAAATAAAGTCACGGTCAAGAACAAGTATCCATTTTCCAAAATCGATGAATTGTTTGACCAACGTCAGTGTGCCAGTTACTTTTCTAGGATAGACCTCAGATCAGGCTATCATCAGCTCAAAGTCAGAGAATATGACATTCCAAAGACAACTTTTAGAACTCGGTATGGTCACTTCAAATTCTTTGTCATGTCCTTTGGTCTGACCAATGCCCTAGCAGATTTCATGGACTTGATGAACCACGTGTTCAAGAAGTACTTGGACTTGTGTGTCATAGTCTTCATTGATGATATCTTTGTTTACTCCCGCAGTAAGCATGATCATACAGACCATCTCAAAATAGTATTGCAAACTCTCAGAAACCATTAGCTATTCAATAAATTCAGTAAATACAAATTTTGGATAAGGTAAGTAGATTTTCTTAGCCATTTCATTTCCGGTTATGGCATCAGAGTTGATCCTCAAAAGACCGAAGCAGTGAGAAACTGGCCCAGACCCATCTCTCTATTAGATATCCAGAGTTTCTAGGGCTTGGCCGGCTATTATCGATGGTTTATTAAGGTATTTTCGTCTATTTCATCCCCTATGTCTAGATTGACTCAGAAAAAAGTTAACTTTCAGTGGTTAGATTCTTTTGAGAAGAGTTTTTAGGATTTAAAGTCTCGACTCACCTCAGCCTAAGTTCTTACCTTTCCAAATGGGTCATATGGATTTGTTGTGTATTATGATGCATCCAGAGTATGTTTAGGTTGTCTTCATGCAGGGAGGTAAGTTTATAACCTATGCTTCTAGGAAGCTTAAGCCCTATGAAAAGAACTATCCAACTCATGATCTTGAGTTAGCAGCAATAGATTTTGCCTTAAAGATTTGGAGGAACTATTTGTATAGTGTGCACGCTAATGTGTTCATAGACCATAAGATCCTGCAGTATGTATTCTCTCAAAAATATCTAAACCTCCGTCAGAAAAGGTAGTTGGAGGTGTTAAAGAACTATGACATGAGCATCCTGTATCATCCAAGTAAAGCCAATGTAGTGTCTAATGCTCTTAGTAGGATGTCTATGGGTTGTGTTGCTCATGTGGATAATAGTAAGAAAAAGTTAGCTCAAGAGGTTCATCATCTCGCCCAACTAGGTGTCCGCTTAGTTGATTCATCAGAAGATAGTGTGTGGGTGCAGAGTAGTTCAAAATCATCTCTAGTGTCTAAGGTGAAGGAAAATAAGGATAGGGATCCCAGTCTAGTCAAGTTGAAAGAATCAGTCAGAGATCAGAAGATAAAGGTTTTATCCCAAGGCAGCAAATTCTAGCAGAAGCGCATGGTGAGCGCTACTCTATTCATCTAGGGGACACTAAGATGTACCGTGATTTGCAGAAGATCTATTGGTGGAGTGGGATAAAGAGAGACATTGAAGAATTTGTGGCTAAGTGCGCAACATGTCAACAGGTTAAAATTGAGTATCAGAAGCTTAGTGGGTCTATGCAGGAGTTCAGTATTCCCACTTAGAAGTGGGAAGAGGTGGACATAGATTTTGTGATAGGTTTTCCTTGCACTCATTGTCAGCTCGATTCAGTTTGGGTCATTGTAGACAGGATGACTAAATCAACTTATTTTCTACCAGTCCATACCTCTTATTCAACTGAGGACTATGCCAAGTTTTAAGTCAGAGATTTGGTCATATTTCACGGTGTTCCATTGTCCATAATATCAGATAGAGGTATCTAGTTTACCTCTCATTCTTGAAAAGCCTTCCAAAAGGGTCTTGGTACCCAAGTCTACCTCAGCACAGGCTTTTACCCTCAGATAGATAGTCAAGTAGAAAGGACCATTCAGACTTTAGAGGATACACTGCGAGCATGTACGATAGACTTTAAAGGTAGTTGGGATGACCACTTGACTTTTCTTAATTTCACATATAACAACAGCTTTCATTCCGGCATTCGGATGGCTCCGTTTTAGGCGCTCTAAGGGATGAGATGTACATCTCCTATTGGTTGGTTTAAAGTAGGTGAGGCCGTAGTGGTAGGGCATGAATTGGTGTTTGACACCTTAGAGAAGGTTCAGTTCATCAGGGAAAGGCTTAAGACAGCTCAGAGCCGATATTAATCATACACAGATGTGCGGAGAAAGGATCTCGAGTTCGAGATTAGTGATTATGTATATTTGAAAATATCTCTTATGAAAGGAGTGAAGAGGTTTACCAAGAAGGGGAAGCTTAGTCCCTGATATTTTGGTCCTTACTGAATTCTCATCCATTTCGAAAAGGTAGCTTACTGTAACGCCTCAATTTTTGGGAACCAAAATACCACACGGTGCTCATGATCCCAAAGGACCACAAGCTAACCATTTTTTGATATCTGTACCTAAGCACTGCATAATATACTAAAATAAATGCGGAAAACTAGCAAAAACTTTCCATAAGGTTCAAAACATCTAAAATAATCAATACTAAAAGCTGAATACTAATACATCTATCTGTAAAGCCTCTAAACTTATCTGAACTATGGAGTTGATGGGATATATACCCAACTAACTCCTTCTACAAAAAATAATCGAAGTATAATGACATAATAAAATAAGGATAATCCTCGAATGAAGAGGACTCACTGCTACGTCTACTGCTGCTGACTGAGTTTGGACTGCTAAGGGTGCTCTGGATCTCGCGCTTTGGAACCTATGGTATAAGACACCATAGATCAAGATAAAAGTATGTATCAGTACTTTGAATGTATTGGTATGCTAGATGAGGTAAGTCTAAATGCAAGGGCTTATGCATGAACAGTTACTTATCTAAATAACATGAGAGTACTGAAGGAGGACATATGCATGAATGCACAAACCAAAACTGGAATCGCAGTAACACTGAATACGAACTCTGAATACGGGTTTCTGAATACTGACTTACTGATGACTGAGTCTACTAGTACTGATGTTTGAGTTTACTAATACTGACAGAGTGAATAACTGAGTCTATTGAGATTGATGTCTAATCTTGTTGATACTGATACTGATTTATTATATCTGAGATCAAGCCTATATAACGTGTGACCTTTGAGTTTACTAGTAATGATGTCTGATACTGGATAAACTGAATCTGAGATCAAGCCTATATAACGGGTGATCTCTGAGTCTACTGATATTGAATATGATTGTCTTAATCTGAGATCAAGCTTATATAATGGGTGATCTCTGAGAGGTATTCAAGCCTAGTATAACGGATGACTCCTTAGATGACTTTTATTACTGAGACTGAATCTAGAACTAAGACTGTGGGAGGTAGTCATCTAACCGACATGCCCCTTCTAGCTAGTTAGGGTCCAACCTGTACCCCGTTGGAAGGGTGTCAGTACCATTCCATGGGTAAAGACACTTCTCTCTGAACCCAAGATGCCATGCCTAATATAACGGGTGACACCTGGTTGGAGCCAAGCCTAATATAATGGGTGACTCCTAGGAGGTAGTCAAGACTAATATAATGGGTGACTCCTTATCCTGTGCTGGTTATGTAGTTCTATATGTATAGGGATTGCAACTAATGACTCTGCCTAAATAACGGAGAAGCCGCTACCCCTTCCCTCGCTCGGTGTTGAATCCTACTTCTAACTGAATAGACACTGAACTAATTCTTAGATTGTACTAGAATGAGTTGAATCTATTACTGTTCAGATTTCTTGACTGATCTGACTGAATTCACTTGGTTCCGTTGACTGACGGAATACTACTAAGGTCTGAACTGAATATTGAATACTACTAAGATCTGAGTTGAGTACTGAACTAAAGATGGAATGCTAATGATACTTGGATTACAAAGATTCCTTAAGTTCTATAACTGTCTGAGAGTACTGAATTCTGCAACTGACTGAGTTCTAAGAATCGTGACTTGACTGAGATTATCGTGAAAACTCACATGGGCTCTAGACTTGTAGCTAAATTGTCAGGTATAATTACCCTCAGGACTCGATAACATACAAGTAAAACATAACCATCTTAAATAATCATGACTATGGACTTTCATTCACCATTACAATCATTAAAGCATCTCTTCAAGCACTTGGAAACCATAAACTTGTAATAGTATAGGGAGACATGCTATTGGCTCATACTCCATTCAACAAGGTCTAACAACAGACATTTTACATGCATTGAAGAGCACATAATTAGGGAATTTCATGCTAACATGTCACAATTCATTCACTAAAGCTTTTCAACAAACACTTGGCATGCATGAACTTACACACAATTTGGGGATTTCTAGTCAACATGCTATAATGGCTCTAATTCCTTCACATAAGCATTTTATCAAACATATGGGGAGCATGCTTTGGTTATACCACAGATTCTATACTTAATCATCATGAATACATCAATATCATGCAACTTGAAGAGGGTTTATCATGAACATCATACAATTCATCACATACTAGAATCAACTCTAAAAATTGGTAGTCTAAATCATGAATTAAAACTCAATAACAACATGAACTTCAATTTTAATTCACATGAATCATGAAAACTCATAAATATAAGATCTTTGAATTTAGAAAAGGATTCATTAACTTCTTGGGTGGAAGGAACCCAAGAATCAACATCTATCATACCTTGTGATATGATTCTCAGAAGATTTACGGAGAAATCTTGATGACTTGGGTCTTGGATTAGAAACCCTAGGTATTGTTCTTGAAGAAAATTGAGAGAAACCAACAATATTTAGGTGTAAATGTGTTGAATCTCGTGTTAAAGAGTATATATATAGGGGTTGGGAAAAGACACTTTTTTACCTTGGAATTAAAATCCGGAATGGGAAAAATCCCGATTTTACGTGCTGGCGCGACGCGCCATAATCGCGTCAGCTTACAGGAAATTGGACAATTAGGAAACTGAGCCTTGGCTAAATGCGGTGGAAATTGTGCTGGCACCTTGATTGCGAACTAGAAAGGCACCGCGATGTGGTGGAATCACAAAAGCTTACTGGAATTTGACAATTGCCATTTTGGCTGGCTCTGCGACGCGCTAAAGTGCTAGGTGGCACACTGTCTCGCTAAAATGGCTCTAACTCTTCGCCCGAGTGTCGGATTTAGGCAAATTTGGTATCAACAAAAAGATTATTAAATTATCTACATGATAAAAAGTTGATATTAGAGAAATTCTACACAGTTTAAAATATTTTCCACTTTGGAAGTCACTTCTCGATCTTTTAAGGCAGGAATTACACTTCACTTGGCACGCTCTAAGGCTCAGACAATAAGAGAACTTTGCAGGGTCTTACACTTATGAGCTTGAGTTACCTTAAAACTTAGCTTCAGTGCATCCAGTGTTCCATGTCTCCTTTCTTAAGAAATACATAGGTGACCCAGCAGCCATAGTCCCTACAGAGAGTATAGATATTCAGAACACCCTCTCTTACGAAGAGATTCCAGTCAAAATCCTTGATTTTTAGATCCGCAGACTAAGGAATAATAAAGTCCCTCTAGTCAGAGTTCTTTGGAGGAATGGATCCGTTGAGGGAGATACTTGGGAAGAAGAAGCAGATATGCAAATCAAGTATCCTCACCTCTTTTCTGCAAACTCAGACTCAGTGCAAGGTAACAGTTTTCCTTGAACTTACTCAGTTCCATGCTCAGATTTTTCGGTACCAGTTACCATTGCATGAGTTGTGACTTCATACATCAGACATGTATGTTCAGCATGAGAAACTCAGCTTATTAGCAATCACAGTCATGCATTCATGAACCAGGTTCAACTATGTACTCATGCATCAGATATGTATGTTCAGTATGAAATTTCAGCTTATCAGTAATTTCATTCATGAAATCATGCTTCAGTTGTTCATGTCTCGTATCTTAATTTAGTCTATCAGTATTCTCAGTTTATCCAGTCTCATTCGAGGATGAATGATCCCAAGGGGGAGATATTATGAGACCCTGCAAAATCCTAAGCTTAACTCAGTCCTTTAAAACTTGTTAAGGGGTCCCAGACTTAAAAATTTTAGCTAAGTACTCAAACTAGTGTCATTTTATCCTTCGTAAGTTGGAAACTCTATTTCACAACCTCTACGACCTTAAAATATCAATCTTTAGGTTGAATCATGATCAGGAGTGTCAGTAGGTATCCTCGGACAAGTTCCAAATTTTTTGGACTTCATTTAAGGAATGTTTGGAAGTCCAAACTAAAGGATCGACGCGATCATGACATGCCGCATCATCTATCACATCGATGAATATTTTTCTCCAGCTCCTCAATGTAAATTCCAGTGAACTGACATGGACTCAACACGGCGCATTGGCCATAGCATTGACCTCATCAATGTGACACGTTGGTCTACGCATCACTAATTCAGTTTTCAGTAATAAAAAACCGCATTCCTCAGGGGTATTTGGGTCTTTTACCCCCGGTTATCAGCCCTAAAACATGAAATTAAGCCCCTTTAGAGGCAAAATTTATTCTCTATTCAGAAATTACTCAATAACAAGAACCCTAGGACATCAAACTTCAAACTCAAGGCATAATATTTCACCATTATTCTTCAAAAATTTATCAACCAAGGTATGTCAAGTGTTCATCCAAGGGTTTCCATCAAACCTTGGAGTTCAAGCACCTTTTATTTACTACAAGTTAATGAGTTTGATAAATTTCATGGTTGAATTTGAATGTGTTCATGACTACCATGTTAATGGGGTTTCTATTTCATTATTCAATTGCGAGATGCATATGAAATTATTTATTATATATGTTGTACTATGTTAATTTATACAAAAACCCTCCAAATTGTGAATTTGGTATTTGAAATTATGATGCTCGCATGTTGTTTAGTATTATGTTCACATACTATGTCCTCCAAGTGTTTTTTGAATTGCTCATGCTAGTTGAATAGTGAAATTAAATCAAGTTAGCATGTATTCAAGTATAAGTCATACAAGTGTTTGCTAGAATGTCCCAATGAAGGAATGATGATCGAGTAATTAACTATCATGTTTCAAGATTGTGCTATGTCTTATAATTTATGCTATCAGGTCCTAGGGGTGTTCAATTCCCAACAATTTAGTTGTTTACCTAGAGCCATGGGCAATCATAAAATAGTATTAGTCATGTCATGACCAGTAGAATTTAGTCAGTTACAGAACTCAGGAAAGCTCAGTAGTACTCAATCTGTTAGTAGAATTCGGTAGTAATTCATTAATCCACGAAATCCAGTGAACTCAGTACAGTTAACTTATACAGTACAATCAGTAACAGTTCAGTCCAGCCTAGAATGGTTTAGAATTCAGTCCAGTGTCTATTCAGTTGGGAGTAGGATTCAGCACCGAGTAAACCCAAGGATGGGGACTCACCCGCAAGTAGTGGGTATGATCCTTAGAAGCAGTCCTTACACTCCAAAACTACATAGCTAGCATAGGTTATCAACCTGCCAGTTGAGGGTTGATGAGGTGTTTTTAACTTTCCAGTTGAGGGTACCACCATTTTCACTTAGAGCACCTGCCAGATGAGGGTGACTCAGTTTGTCTTTACCTGTGTCACAGTACTGACACCCTTCTAGATGGGGTTACAGGTTGTACCCTAATAAGTTCAGAGAGGGGTATGCCGATTAGATAATTACCTCTTATAGTCTCAGTTTCAGTCTTCAGAATAGAACTCTGTTCAGTTCTACATAATTAGGACTGTCAGATATAGTTACTCAGTTCAGTATGAAACTTAGCATAGTTCCACAGAATTAGGACTGCCAAATACAATACTTCAATTACCAGTATTGCAGTATCAGTAAACTCATATATCAGTAAATTAGTGATTCAGAACTCAGTATCCATTATTATCACGACCGCAGTTACACTTTACGTGTTCATGCATGTACTCTCATTCAGTTATACCCATGTCATTCAGTCAGTATTGTTCATGCATATGAACCCATGAATTAAAGCCTCCTTACTTTGTAACAAGTACATTCAAAGTACTGACGCATTTTTTTCTTTTGTGTTATGATGTCTTATATCATAGGTTCAGATGCACGGGCTCCCGATCATATTTAGTAGTTCAGATATTTAGCAGTCAGAGTTAGTGGTGATTCCTTATAGTCCAAGGACATGGTTATTACTTTAGCATTTCAATTAATTTTAGTTGTTCAGAGTTAGTTGGGGACTTGTCTCATCAACTCCTTATTCAGAAAGTTAGAAGCTTATTTAGACTAGAGTATTTTTTTAAACAGATATTCAGTTTTGGTATTGATATATGTATTCAGTATTTATTTATAGTATTGAACCTTATGGCCAATTTTCACCTATTTTTCATATTTTTATAGTATTATTATTCAGTTATTATAGCAGGTACCAGTTTTGGGTTGGCTTATGGTCCTTTAGGATTATGAGCATCGTGTAGCGTCCGGGGTACAGACTCAGGGCATTACATAAACCCTTTGATGATATTGCTTAATAATACCTCATATTGAGAAAAAATATGATGTTCTAAATAGTCTTCTTACAATGCTAGAAGTTCTACCCCCTTTTCTAGATTATATCAGATATAGGTCTAATCTATGTGAGGTTTGAATAAACAATTGGTGGTCGTGTATCTGTTTTGATGATAAGATTGCAACTTATTCTTCTTTTGGAGGTAGTAAAAGATGACACTGAGGTGCTTCGTAATGTATCAACCATTTTTAATAGATAATGAAACTTTTAAGATGTATAAGTTAACAAAAAAATTAACCTATTACAAATAGTTATATGTATATGGAAGATCTTTTAAGTATAAATTACGTTTTCCCTTAATGATTGTACAAAAATTGATACATGTTTGTACGAATGTATCAAATAGAATAAGAAATTTGTTAAGATATTGGGAAAAGTGTATTTGTATCTTATCATTCAAGCAAGTTTTTGTAATACCCCGTATGTTTCTAAGCTAGGAAGTGGATCATTTTTTTCCTACATATGAAACCTCTTATCCTATAATTCATATTTGATTACATGACTTATAATGAGTATCCTAGCAAAAAGATAGCTTATGATGTGTTAAGCATGATCATATGAGTCACTTAATGTAATGTAAGCTAAGAGTTTTTGAATCCATCAAGTTTAAGTATTTGATTTCGCAAGGGTCATCTTTGACTAAGCATAAATTGATGTATATGTGGGGTTTTGGCATAATTAGACCCACAAATTGTATAAAATCTAATTATCTTTCCAACGATACCAATTTTACCAAAATCCGACATCCGAGCAAGGAGTTATGGCCTTGCAAAGTGGAGTGCAATGCATAACAATCGCACATGGCTACTGGATCAAGTGTGCGATAGGTTATGCGGCGCACACCCTCAAGTGTGTGATAGGATGTGCGATGCATACCTAGGCTTGCGCGATAACATGTACAGCGCACACCCTAGCATGTGTGATGAGGTGTACGACTCACACTTATGATTTCAGCAATAAAAACACTTAGTTTTTGAGTTATTTTGAGGATAATTAAGTCTTTTGACACTCCTTACACGTCCCTAAATGTAAACCTACGAAATATATAGCTCCTAATCATATTACAACTCAATTAACATCTTAATTTCATTATCTAAGAGCACAAATAGGAGAAAAACAACTAGGGTTGCATAATTAAGCTTGAAGATCCAATTTCAAGGAAATTCCTCCATCAATCAACAAGAATCTTCCTTCTAAGGTATGTGTAGTGTTCATCCATGGATTCCTTAAATACATGGAGTTCAAGAATCAATATTTGATTACTAAATCATGAATGTTTTGTGGTGATATGGTTGTATTCATGTTGTTGTTTGTGCTATAGAGTGGGAATTTGATGAATTTTCACAAAGATTATGATCATGTAGTTGGAACCCATGAATTTGGGTGGATTAATGTGGTGTAAATTTGTGAATACACCTATGCCTTAAATAGTACATGCAAGGTGTTTGATAAAATATCTAAGAGACTAGAAATCATGCAATATAGCTAAGTAGAAACCAAATGACAAGTCCATGCTCTATCCCTTATGACTCAACATGAATTCCATGCAAATTATTATGCATTGTTGTTATGCTATGGAATGCTCATGAAATTAGAATCATGCAATTATGTACATATTATATGAATTATCTTTCATGATCAAGAATATAAAATCAGGTGTAGCATGGAATCCCCTACTTATGGTATTATGAATTGTGAATGTTATTCCTATGATCAAGAAGTGTCAGTTTCCTTCCATCGAGTCTTGGGGGTACTTGTACCCAAAAAATATAGTTGTGTGCCTAGAGCGATGTCATGTTATCATGATGATCTCAGTCAGTCCTCAAAACTCAGTACGTTCCTTCAGTTAAGGGAACTCAGTAAACTTTGTTTAGCTCCGCTAAATAATACCGCTGGTATCAGTTTAGCTTAGTCAATCAGTTCAGCTCAGTTAATCAGTTTAGAGTTTTTCAGTCGAGAGTTGAAACTAGCACCGAGCGAGTATGGGGATGGAGTCTTCCCCATTAGAGAGGCAGAGTTGTTAGCAGCAATCCCTGTACTCCAGAATTACGTAGCCAGCGCAGGTCCAGGAGTCGCCCATCAGATTAAGGCTAGACTTGACTATTATATATTGCCTTAGGCTTGGCTTCCTGTTTAGGGTCACCCATCAGTGAGGGTTGACCATAGCAAAGGTCTCTACCCGTGGCACGGTATTGACACCCTTCCAGAAGGGGTTACAGGTTGGATCCTACTAGTCAGATTCGGGGTATGTCGGTTAAGTGAGAACTCCCACAGTTATAGTTTCAGTATCAGTCTTCAGAGTAGAAATCAAAAATCAGGACTGTTAGATACAGTCATCAATCTCAGTAAGGAACTCAGATAGTTCCACAGATTCAAAGACCACCCGTCAGATAGGCTTGGTCTCCCATTAAGTTATTCAGTATCAGTACTTACAGTGGTCACCCATCAGATAGGCTTGATCTCGATCTCAGAGTCAGTTGAGTATTCTCATATCAGTTCCAGAGATCACCCATTAGTTAGGCCTGATCTCAAGATCAGTCACTCTTAATTATTATTAGAATATTTAGACTTTCAGATACAGTCATCAATCTCAGAAAAGAACTCAGATAGTTCCATAGATTCCAATACTACCTGTCTGATAGGCTTGGTTTCCCATTAAGTTATTCAGTATCAGTACTTACAGAGGTCACCCGTTAGATAGGCTTAATCTCAATCTCAGATTCAGTTAAGTATTCTCATATCAGTTCCAGAGATCACCCGTTATTTAGGCCTGATCTCAAGATTAGTCACTCTTAATTATTATTAGAAGATTTAGACTGTCAGATATAGTCACTCAGTATCAGTTACATTGGTTTAGCCGATCATCATAGTTATATCATTTTCCATAGCTTACGTTATCAGTATTTAGTTTTAGGACTGTTAGACACAGTCAATTAGACCATTTCTTCATAATTCGATTTGTCAAAAATAGTCATTCATCTATTCAGTATCTAAGTATCAATAAAGTCATGACGTCAGTATTCAGATTCAGTATTCAGTATCACCATAAGTTCAGTTATATTTACTTATGCATGTATGTATTCTCACGTTCATAGTAGTCAGCATTGTTCATCTATATAACACATTGCATTTAGCCTATCTTACTCGTATACTCAGTACATTCAGACGTACTGGTGTATTTGCGCTATGGTGCTTTCTCTTATGTTACACCATAGGTTCAGAGGCACAAGCTCTAGTTGGGGACCTGTCCCATCAACTCTTATTCAAACAATTTAGAGGCTTTCCAGACTACAGTATGTCAGACAGTTATTTCAGACATTATTTTATCAGATGTTTATTTAGACTTGAACCTTATGGACATTCAATACTTGGTTCCACATTTTCATGTTATATTATGTAGTATACAGGTACAGATATCAGTTATGGGTTAGATTGTGGTCCTTTGGGGTAATGAGTACCGTGTTGCATTTCGGTCTTAAAAATTGGGGTGTTACAAACTTGGTATCAGAGCCTAAGGTTCAATAGAGTCCTATGAAGTCTGAAAGCCGCATCTAGTAGAGTCTTGTGCATAGTTGTGTTACGCACCACATTCATGTACAGGAGGCTATAAGATATTTTAGGAATAGTTTCCTTTCTTTCAATATTCATGTCGTGCCAGTGAGCAAAAGCTAAAGTTGAACTCCCAGTACCAATAGTCGTCAGCGTCAGAACCGACTTTATTCACTTTACACTCGCCATGATCCAAAAAGTTTTCCTAACATAGATTAGGGTACGTATGAATCTTTTATATTCATGCATTAGTTTCATCTCTCCAATGTTCAGTTATAATCTTGTTCGTAGATACCCTGTGCATCACCTCAGTATCTTCGTAAGGTAAGCATTCTTAGAGGGATATAGTGTCCCAAGGGGGAGATACCCCACCTTTTTTTAACGCTCTCATGTCTTAGATCTTTCAGTTTCTCCTTGCATAACAAATTCAGTCTAGAATAGTGGGTGCTCATAAGTTAACCCTTAAGTTAAAACCTCAGTTGTAAGTCAAGTATTCAGAGGTTTAGTTCAGTTCATGATGTTCAGTTAATACATCACGCACCATGTCAGTCCTATAATCATGCATCAGATATGCATGGATTTAGCCTTTTAATTATGCATCAAATATGCATCCTCATTTTGAGAAAGCTCATTTTATTAGAATCCTCAGTCCTACATTCATGAATCAGTTACCCATGCATCAGATATACATGTTCAGTATGAATCAGTTTATCGGTCACGTCAGTCATAAGATCATGTTTCAATCATTTATGTTCAGCTCATTGCTTCCCCTCTCAGTCAGTCTTATTGGAGGATGAATGTTCTCAAGGGGGAGATATTGTAATACCTCATATTTTTCTAAGCTAGGAAGTGAACTATTTTATTCCTACGTATGAAACCTCCTATTCTGTAATTCATATTTGAGTACATGACTTACAATTAGTATCCTAGCGATAATATCTCTTATGATGTGTTAAGCATGATCATATGAGTTACTTAATGTAATGCAAGCTAAGAGTTTTTTAATCCATCAAATTTTAGTGTTCGATTTCTCAAGGGTCATCTTTGAACGAGCATAACTCAATGTATATGAGGTTTCTTGGAAGATTTAGACCCACTAAATTGTAGAGAATCGAATTAGATTTCCAACAAAATCCAATTTTACCAAAATCCAACACCCGATCAAGGAGTTATGGCCTTGCAAAGTGAAGTGCGACACATAACAATCGCACATTGCTACTGGATCAAGTGTGCGATAGGTTGTGCATCACACACCCTCAAGTGTGAGATAGGATGCCCGACGCACACCTAGTCTTGTGTGATAACATGTGCAGTGCACACCCTAGAATGTGCGATGAGGTGTGTGACGCACACTTATGATTTCAGCAACGAAAACACTTAGTTTTTGAGTTATTTTGAGGATAATTAAGTCTTTTGACACTCCTTACACGTCCCTAAACGTAACCCTACAAAATATATAGCTCCTAATTATATTACAACTCTATTAACATGTTAAGTTCATTAGTCAAGATCACAAATAGGAGAAAAACAACTGGGGTTTCAAAATTAAGCTTGAAGATCCAATTTTAAGAAAATTCCTCCGTCAATCATCAAGAATCTTCCTTCTAAGGTATGCGTAGTTTTCATCCACGGATTCCTTTCATTCATGGAGTTCAATAATCAATCTTTGATTACTAAATCATGAATGTTTTGTGGTGATATGGTTCTATTCATGTTGTTGTTTGTTTTTTGTGCTATAGAGTGGGAATTTGATGAATTTTCACAAAGATTATGATCATGTAGTTGGAACCCATGAATTTGGGTGGATTAATATGGTGTAAATTTATGAATTTGTGAATACACCTATGCCTTAAAGAGTGCATGCAAGGTGTTTGAAAAAATACCTAAGAGACTAGAAATCATGCAATATAGCTAAGTAGAACCCAAATGACAAGTCCATGCTCTATCCCTTATGACTCAACATGAATTCCATGCAAATTATTATGTATTGTTGTTATTCTATGGAATGCTCATGAAATTAGAATCATGCAATTATGTACATATTATATGCATTATCTTTCGTGATCAAGAATATGAAATCCTGTGTAGCGTGGAATCCCCTACTTATGGTATTATGAATTGTGAATGTTATTCCTATGATCAAGAAGTGTTAGTTTCCTTCCATCGAATCCTGGGGGTACTTGTACTCAAAAAATATAGTTGTGTTCCTAGAGCGATGTCATGTTATCACGATGCTCTCTGTCAGTCCTCAAAAATCAGTACGTTTCTTTAGTCAAGGGAACTCAGTAAACTTTGTTTAGCTCCGCTAAATAATACCACTAGTATTAGTTCAGCTTAGAGTCTTTCTGTTGAGAGTTGGAACAAGCACCAAGCGAGTATGGGGATGGCGTCTTCACCGTTAGAGAGGCAGAGTCGTTAGCAGCAATCCCTGTACTCCAGAACTGCGTAGCTAGCGCAGGTACAAGAGTCACCCGTTAGATTAAGGCTAGACTTGACTATTATATATTGCCTTCGGCTTCGCTTCCTGTTTAGAGGCTTGACCATAGCAGAGGTCTCTACCCGTGGCATGGTATTGATGCCCTTCCAGCTGGGGTTACAGGTTGGACCCCACTAGTGAGATTCGGGGTATGTCGGTTAAGTGAGACCTCCCACAGTTACAGTTTTAGTATCAGTCTTCAGAGTAGAAATCAAAAATCAGGACTGTCAAATACAGTCATCAATCACAGTAAGGAACTCAGATAGTTCCACAGATTCAAAGACCACCCGTTAGATAGGCTTGGTCTCTCATTAAGTTATTCAGTATCAGTACTTAAAGAGGTCACCCATCAGAAAGTTTTGATCTCGATCTCAGATTCAGCTGAGTATTCTCATATTAGTTCCAGAGATCACCCGTTTGTTAGGCATGATCTCAAGATCAGTCACTCTTAATTATTATTAGAATATTTAGACTGTCAAATACAGTCATCAATCTCAGTAAGGAACTCAGATAGTTCCACAGATTCAAAGACCACCCATCAGATAGGCTTGGTCTCTCATTAAGTTATTCAGTATCAGTATTTACAGAGGTCACCCGTCAGATAGGCTTGTGTCGATCTCAGATTCAGTTGAGTATTCTCATATCAGTTCCAGAGATCACCCGTTAGTTAGGCTTGTTCTCAAGATCAGTCACTCTTAATTATTATTAGAAGATTTAGACTGTCAGATACAATCACTCAGTATTAGTTACATCAATTAGGCCGATCATCACAGTTATATCAGTTTTCATAGCTTACGTTATCAGTATTTAGTTTTAGGACTATTAGACACAGTCAATTAGACCAGTTCTTCATAATTCGAACTGTTAGAAATATCCATTCATCTATTCAGTATCTCAGTATCAGTAAAGTCATGACGTCAGTATTCATATTCAGTAGTCAGTATCTCCATGAGTTCAGTTATAGTTACTTATGCATGTATGTATTCTCACGTTCATAGTAGTCAGCATTGTTCATGCATATAACACATTGCATTTAGCCTACTTTATTCGTATACTCAATACATTCAGACATACTGACGGATTTGCACTATGGTGCTTTCTCTTATGTTACACCATAGGTTTAGAGGAACGAGATCCAGATCAGCAGTAGATTCCAGTATCAGCAGTCACCGTTAGAAGTGAGTCCTCATCTTTTGAGGACATGACGATTTAATCACTATTTTAGTTTTTAATTTATTTCAGTAGTTGGAGTTAGTTGGGGACATGTCCCATAAAATCTTATTCAGACAGTTTAGAGTCTTTTCGGGCTACAGTATGTCAGACATTTATTTAAGATATTATTTTATCAGATGTTTATTTAGATTTGAACCTTATGGTTATTCAGTACATGTTTACGCATTTTCATGTTATATTATGTAGTGTACAGGTATAGATATCAGTCATGGGTTAGCTAGTGGTCCTTCGGGGTCATGAGCACCGTGTAGCATTCCGGTTTAGATAATCGAGGTGTTACAGTTTTGGACTGTGACATTAGATAGAACTAATTATTTGTTCTTAGATCTGCAATAATAAATTCCACAATCTCAAACCCAAGACTCAATATTTAGCTTTTTAGTGATCGTCCTTTAATTTCTATGTGATTTTAGGTATTAAAATCATGTATGTATAAGCCTTATTTTAAAAAATAGATTGAAATAAAAAAAGAATTTATTTTACATGTTAGCATCATACTTTAGCAGCCTATCAATAATTCATTTTGAGTAAATGTTAATTAATTATATTGGATCCTTATAAGAAATGTTGAAACCTTTGAAAGGATAACTCTGTCTAACATCAGTAGTTATATTGTAACGACCCGAGACTACCCCCTAGTCATCACACGGTGCTTGGAACCACAAGTGATCCCAAGCTAACCCATGAACTGGCATACTGTTATGTAACTGAATTATAACATAATAAATAGTTGTTCTGCTGTGCGGAAACATAATCATACTAAAAATCTAAAATAGATACAGTACTAATAAAGCTTTATAATCTGATAAAGCTACAAGATGAAACTAAAATTACATGACTGACTCTGACTGACATCTATAAAGCCTCTACAATACTGATTATAGATAGCTGGGACATGCCTCCATCTACCACTAATCAATACACATGAAAATAAATGAACTGTACATGAACTCTAACTATCTGGAGTTCCCAAAGTAGGAGAACTCATCACCTGCTGGCTGGAATCTGCAACTTCCTGATCATGATGCGTAGGCTATAACTAATACCTACATTATGAGATAATGTAGCACATGGACATATATTTGGATCAGTACTTCTGAAATGTACTGAGTATGCAGGGGTGAATTGATTAAGTAAAACTGATTTTATACGTAACCATAAAACATGCATGCTAAGTGTAAGTCGATTCACCAATAGGCTGGAATAAACTGAAAACTAAAATATCTTAAAGTATGAGAGAAAAACATTATCTGATAAGATGGTGAATCTCTAAACTTAGTTTTTGTAAACTTACTTAAATGATATAAGTATAACTGAAGCTAAAATTTGATAAGACATGGATACTGTATGAATACTGGGTCTAAAACTATGTGATGGAGAATGACATAAACTGAGGATCTGAATATACAATCACACAAAGCACGAATGCATAAACATACTAACTTATCTGATTAACCGAATGTCTGATAGCTAAATACTGGGCATGTAAGACTGAACTCTACTTAGTCTAAATAACTGAATTGAAACTACAGAGTAATATGCATATGAGGTAAGGACTGACTGAGTAACATGAGATAATTGAGCATGAATTCATAAAAAATGTATTATTTGAGAATGCAATACCAAGCGTATAACATGATTCTAAAATATTCTGTAAACTTAGTTACTAAAATATTGATAACTAAATAACTGATAATTGTATGCTTTGGTCAAGCAAACCTTAAATTGAACTGAGTTACTGATCTGATTACTCGACTGAGATTGTAACTAAGACGATAAATTAGACTATAACTGAGACTGTAACTGAGACTCATACTGAAACTGAATACTGAGTTCTGATAACTGAGTAACTAATAGCTATGATTACTGATAACTAAGTTATTGATAACTGGGTGACAATTTCTGACACTACTGATTCTGTAGAAATGAACTGAGTTCTATACTGAAACTAAAGCTGAAACTAAAACTATGGGAGTGTTCATCTAACCAACATGCCCCAATCTGAGCTAATCGGGGACCAACCTATAATCCCAGTTAGAAAGGTGTCAGTACCGCTCCACGGGAACTAATACTGACTGTGTGGATCCACTATACTGACGTATTGTATTGTCCCAAAGGACTAAGTGTGTCAAGCCTAAACTGATGAATGACCCTGGGAGGTAGTCAAGCCTAAACTGATAGGTGATTCTTCAAATCCTATGCTGGCTATGTAGTTTTGTAGTATAGGTACTGGTACTAATGACTTTTTCTATCTGACGGGGAAGCCGCCATCCCTACACTCGCTCGGTGCTAAATCCCACTCCCAACTGAATGACACTGGAATACTAGTTGGTGCATGTACTGATAACTGATAACTGATAAAATCAGGACATGGTATTTTGAAAATAATAGTGCATACAGATTTTGAGGTAATTATTAATGTATAGCTGATGCTGGGACTGAAATTGGACTATACTAGGCTTGACCGAATTGTTACTGATCATGTTGACTAATTGAACTTGACAGAGTTCACTGAGTTCTGTAACTGACTAAGTACTACTAATCGTGACATTACTGAGACTATTTTGTAACTACTGTAGATCTAGGTAAACAGCTAGATTTTTAGGTATTGAATACCCCCAGAACTCAATAGTATGGAAATTAAAGCATATCATGATCTTGAAAAGCATAACCACAGGCAATTGTTCACAATTCATTCACTGAGGTATTTTATCAAACACTTGGAGGTTGTGGACTTGTTCATGAATGAGTACACATGGTAACGTGTCATGATTACCCTATTCAATTCATATGGGCATTCTATCAAGCACGTGGAGATTAATACTTTAATATGAGGCAATTCACCAAACACATGAGGATCATGAACTTGGACATGGGAATGTCTTAAACATGGGAGCATAGCATGATAACATAACTAAAATCATAAATTAGGGAATTCACATGTAATTCACTTGAAATAGGACATGGGTATTTCATAAAAACATGTAAGGTTCATAACTTGAATACGAGAATGTCTTAATCATGAAGGAATAATAGAGTTGCATGGCGAAGTTCATAACTTGGTGATTCATCTTGAAATTGACTTAACATGATATGAGAATTTCATCAAACATAGTGAAGGCATAAATTTAAAACATGGGAGTATTACTGAACATTATGAATTTAGGATCTATCATGGAATTTACTTGAATAAAGCATGAAAAATTCAAATTCATAAAATGAGGAGTTTAAAATCTTTCATGGAATCATACATGAACTGAATTGAATTAAAAACATCATGAAAACATGAAATTCAATCTTTCTTGAATATATAAAATACCATAGTTATGGAAAATTCATTCTTTAATTAAAAGAAAAGAATTTTGGGGGCTATATGGGTGAAAGAGGACAAATGGATGAATTCTCACATACCTTAAAGTTTTAATCTTGAAGGAGAAACACAATCTTGAAAGCATTCTTGAATTACTAAACGTGAGTTCTTGATTTTCTTGAAGAAAGATTGATGAAGTTTTTGGTGTTCTTGAGGAGGCTAGGGTTTTTTCTTTGAGAGAATAGATGAATAAATTAAGTGTTATGGGCGGATTTGGGTGAGGGAAAGTGACCAAAGTGACCCTAGACCCTTTAAAAACTGAATTAGTGTGTGAAACAGTTCCATAATGCGTATTCCGATGTGTCGCATTGATATCGCGTCGGCTTACTGCCTCACATGGCAAATGCCATAACTTTTTGCTCGGGTATTGGATTTTGGAAAATTGGTATCGTTGGAAAGCTAATTCAATTATATACAATTTGGTGGGTCTTGAGATGCCAAATTATATGTCTATAAAAAGTTATACACGTTTAAAGTAGACCTTTGTAGGATCGAATGCCAAACTTTGGACGAATCAAAGGCTTTAAGTTTAACTTTGTTCTAAGTGATTCTTATGGACATTTTTTTACCTCAAAGCAAATCAAAAATGAGGATAAAGATCATGAAACTTATATTCACATGGGAATCATTTAGATCATAGCTTATACGCGTAGGAACGATGGTTCAAAGACTAGCCCAAAAATGCGGGGTATTACATTATCTCCCTCTTAGGAACATTCGTCCTCGAAGAAGACTAATTAGACTGAGAGTAATGTATAAAGGTAACTGAGATTATATTCTAAATATGCCTGACTTGAAACATGATTGCATAACTGATTCTTAAACATGATACATAAACTAAATATCATGAACTAAACTGATTTCTTGGATACATGCAATGACATGATAATGATTATAATGCTGAGATAGAAATGAAAGAGTCAACTGGTGAGTAACCATTACTTCAAGCTAGGTCCTATTTCATGAAGAAAAATAAAAGATTTAGGACATGAATACTCGGGGTATTACATCTCCTCCTTGGGATACTTCGTCCCCTGAATGATACTGGCTTGGCTGAAATACTAAGAAAAGATCGAGATGATGCACGAAATACTTATGAACTGGATCATGACTGAATACCTAGAATCTGAAACTGATGCATGATGCATGAACTGAACTAAATTTACAAACTGCATGGTCGTGAATGAATTACCTTATGATAGGAAAGATGGGAAATCATAGGAACTTATCTGTCTGACTGCTAGACTGGATTGCTGGTTATACGGACTGAATCATACCGAAAGCTTATACTCAACTATACATTCCACTTGTACACCAACATGACATTCAAGCCTATCTTCATAACCACACATGAATTTTTAAGCAAACCACCACAAAAGCATCTTTCTCATTTTCTCTAAACCTCTATCCTTAAAACTTTCATGCACTAGCCCAAGAAAATACACATAAAATTTCAACTTATCATGACATAAGGAGAGGTCACTAAAAGTTAGAACATGAGGACCTGAAGCATAAAAGAATAACTTTTACACTCAAGTGAGGCCTAAGAAATTAATTATCAATGACATGAATTCATCAAAGAGGTCTGAACTGAGGATATACATGGCATAAACTGAATTTCACTGATCATTATAAGTGTAGCATGAGTATCTGGATCTTAACATACTGTAAAAGATGAGTGCATGTGTCATGAGCTGCATGACCTGAGTTTGGAGTTCATGATTTCATGAAACATAATTTATATTGTTGAGTCAACTGGAACTCCTCATACTAGAAACTGAAAGCGTACATGGTTTTTCTATAAAGTGCATGAATATGAGCTGTGATGAGGGAGCTGATATGTTAGGCATAAGTAGATATCGAGATGACTAAAAAACTTTATACTGAGATAAGAATAGATTGGGAATCATCTTTCCTTACTACTTTTCTATACACACTGGCACTACTACTAGAATCTAAGAGCCTGACTGGGTCACTTGTTCTATCATCTCCCCCTTAGCTTAAAGCTATCATCTTAAGTCTCTGACCACTTTACTAAACTCTAAACTGAACTGCAATTAGTTTACTCTAGAGTCTGGGGTATAATAATACACATGAATGATAAACTCATCCACACCATCATACTTAATCTCAAATCAACAAACTTAAATTCTTGCATACATTGTTCAAGCCTACTGATTCATCTTTCGTACAACTAGCCCCATGAATATATAATACGCTCAATCTGGATAACATTATCCCAACTCTACTATTACTAAACTTCTGGGTTCATACTTCTAACTCTAAATCACATATTATAAAAGGGGTTCTGAGAAGAAAATTTGAAAGCACATCTAACTTTAGCTTAATGCACGATTTTTATAAATATGAATGAGATATTTCAAACTTTAGGAATAAGGGCACTGATGGGATACTTTCTGAGCCAACATGCAATCCCATAACAGTCTGTGGGGACTGGCTGAGGAAACATTGTCTGTAAGGACTTAAGCTTCACTATTTCTGTCACCTCAAAACTAAGACAGAGTTAGCATGAATAGAGCAAGATGAGGATCTGCATAAATTTCTTAGATAATACTTTTACTACACGATCTGAGACTTGAAAGAAGGGAAATATTTCCTAAATGCCCTGTATCCTCTCAAAGAAAAGTACAAACATCTCTGTACCATTCTGCAAGACTCTACTAGACACGGCTTCATAGACACCCTAGGACACTTAAACTCTGTGCTCTGATATCAAGTTTGTAACAACCCGAGACTAGCCCCTAGTCATCCCATGGTGCTTGGAACCACAAGTAATCCCAAGCTAACCCATGAACTGGCATACTGTTAAGCAACTAAATTATAACATAATAAATAGTTGTTTTATTTTGCAGAAACATAATCCTACTAAAAATCTAAAATAGATACAATACTGATAAAGTTTTACAATCTGATAAATCTGAAGGATGAAACTGAAATTACATGACTGACTTTGACTGACATTTATGAAGCCTCTACTATACTGACTATAGATAGATAGGATATGCCTCCAACTACCACTAATCAATACACATGAAAATAAATGAACTGTACATGAACTAAAATTGTTTGGAGTTCTCGAAGTAGGAGAACTCATTACCTACTGGCTGAAATCTGCAACTGTCTAATCATGATATATAGGCTACAACTGATACCTACATTATGATATAATGTAGCACATATACATATTTGTGGATTAGTACTTCTAGAATATACTGAGTATGCAGGGGTGAATGTAATAAGTAAAACTGATTTCATACGTAATCGTAAAACATCCATGTTAAGTGTAAGTAGACTCACCAATAAGCTAGAATAAACTGAAAACTAAAATATCTTAAATCATGAGTGACAAACATTATCTAATAAGATGGTAAATCTCTACACTTAGTTTCTGTAAACTTACTTTAATGATATAAGTATAACTGAAGCTGAAATATGATAAGACATGGATGTTGTATGAATACTGGGTCTGAAACTACGTGATAGAGACTGAAATAAATTAAGGATCTGAAAATACAATCACACTGAGCACGAATGCATAAACATACTAACTTATCTGATTAACTGAATGTCTGTTAGCTGAATATTGGGCATGTAAGACTGAACTGTACTTAGTCTAAATAACTGGACTGAAACTGTAGAGTATTATGCATATAAGGTAAGGACTGACTAAGTAACATGAGATAACTGAGCATGAATTCATGAAAACTGTATTATTTAAGAATGCAAGACCAAGCGTATAACATAATTCTGAAATAGTCTGTAAACTAAGGTACTAAAATACTGATAACTAAATAACTGATATTGTACACTATGGTCAAGCAAACCTAAAATTGAACTGAGTTATTGATCTGATTACTCGACTAAGACTGTGACTGAGACTGTAACTAAGATGGTAACTAAGACTGTAACTGAGACTGTAACTAAGACTGTAACTAAGACTGTAACGGAGACTCATCGTAAAAAGCATAGCCATAATCAATTGTTCATAATTCATTCACTGA
Source organism: Capsicum pubescens (assembly GCA_030864215.1). NCBI lineage: Eukaryota > Viridiplantae > Streptophyta > Magnoliopsida > Solanales > Solanaceae > Capsicum > Capsicum pubescens. The sequence continues at coordinate 250,440,607 of CM061543.1, read as the reverse complement.
GGTATTTTATCAAACACTTGGAGGTTATGGACTTGTACATAAATGAGAACACATGGTAACGTGTCATGATTACTCTATTCAATTCACATGGGCATTCTATCAAGCGTGTAGAGATTAATACTTTAACATGGAGAAATTCACCAAACACATGGGGATCATGAACTTGGACATGGGAATGTCTTAAACATGGGAGCATAGCATGATTACATAACTAAAATCATGAATTGGGAAATTCACATGTAATTCGCTTGAAATAGGGCATGGGTATTTCATCCAAACATGTAAGGTTCATATCTTGAACACGAGAATGTCATAATTATGAGGGAATAATAGAGTTACATGGCAAAATTCACAACTTGGGGATTCATCTTGAAATTGACTTAACATGATATGAGAATTTCATCAAACATGTGGAAGGCATAAATTTAAAACATGGGAGTATTACTAAACATCATAAATTTAGGATCTATCATGAAATTTACTTGAATAAAGTATGAAAACTTAAATTCATAGCACGAGGAATTTAAAATCTTTCATGAAATCATACATGGGCTGAATTGGATTAAAAACATCATGAAAACATGAAATTCAATCTTTCTTGAATGTACAAAATACCATAGTAATGAAAAATTCATTCTTTAATTAAAAGAAAAGAGTTTTTGGGTCTCCATGGGTGAAAGAGGACCCATGGTTGAATTCTCACATACCTTAAAGCTTTAATCTTGATGGAGAAACACAATCTTGAAAGCATTCTTGAATTACTAAACTTGAGTTCTTACTTTTCTTGAAGAAAGATTGATGAAGTTCCTGGTGTTCTTGAGGGGGCTAGTGTTTTTTCCTTTGAGAGAATAGATGAATAATTGAGTGTATTTTGCTTTGGGGGATGAAATTAAGTGTTACGGGCGGATTTGGGTGAGGGAAAGTGACCAAAGTGCCCCCAGACCCTTTAAAAACTGAATTAGCGTGTGAAACAGTTTCTTAACATGCATGTCGACGCATCACATCTATATTGCATCGGCTTACTGCCTCACACGAAAAATGTCATAACTTTTATCTCGGGTATCGAATTTTATCAAAATTGGTATCGTTGGAAAGATAATTCAATTATCTAACATTTGGTGGGTCTTGAGCTATCAAATTATATGTATATAAAAAGTTATACATGTTTAAAGTAGACCCTTGTAGGATCGAATGTCAAACTTTGAACTAATCAAAGGCTCTAAGATCAACTTTGTTCTAAGTGATTCTTATGGACATTTTTCACCTCAAAGCAAATCAAAAATTAGGATAAAGATCATGAAACTTATATTCACATGGAAATCATTTAGATAATAGCTTATACGCGTAGGAACGACGTTTCAAAGACTAGCCAAAAATGTGGGGTATTACATATATCTTCTTTGTCTTTGGAAGCTGAACCAAAAAATCATTAGGTATGGGGACTTGGATATTTTTGAATGCCGCGTGATCCTTGGAACATGGATCTTTGTGTCATCATTATGAACTGCCTCAGTTCTTGAAAATTTTGTTGTCCATTGACTGCCACAATGGTAATATTGACTATTCATTATTCGGAACGGACTGACATCTTTCAATGGTTGCTCCATTTGGGAGGCAGTTGGTGTAGCAAGTGTGAACATATCCTAAACAATATCAGGTAGAGTGCCATCATCCTGTAAATAATCATGTCTGTTAACACACTGATACATTACACTCAATACTGTCAAAGATACATAAGTAATGTCAGTTAAATGTTGATGTATCATTTACACAAATATCAAAACATTATATATATGATAAACTCTGAAATATAATTGGTATTACTTATTGATTTATTAGACATATCAGTTACTACAAATGTATGTAATACACTATATAATAGTGATGTTTCAAATATATATACATATTTGATACATATAAGTACATAGAAAACATCACTTGTTTAACTAGTGTTTACCTTCTGATCATTAATAGCAGCAACTATCTCTCTCAACATAGAGGTAATATTGATACCATCCTGATCATCCTCTTATTTTGGCTGATCTTTTGGACTTTTTTATTTTCGAGGTTGATCAGCATCTCCTTGACCATCCATATGCTCATCTCTATTTCGATTGTTGGTTTCAACATCAACCTGTTAGACAAAATTTTAATATTCAATAATATGTAATTGATATAAACCTCTTTATTTGAAAACCAAATGTCTTCTCCTCAACATAGTCCTTCTATTTTAAGGATTTCATGATATATGTGTATTGTATAGTCACTAATGTCTCAAGGTTGTTGAATTTTTGGCCAACCTTATAAAGTAAACAATTATAGATTAGTTTTGAATCTAACTTAACTTATATTAAATGATAAAATGCAACTAATACTTAGATAGGTCTGGAGATAGGACATTAATACATCTAGATCCACTTTTACCAAGTATTGTTCTTCATGATTGCTGGAAGGTGTTTCTTGGGACTTTTCAGCCATTCGTGGCAGTGAAGTGCCTTGGGCTAATTATTGACGAACACTTGGTAAATTCGAGGATGTAATTCCACTAACAAAGGCTACTTTAGCTTGAACGACAGGTGGTGTATCACTAGCAGCTTCAACAATGGATACATCAGTAGCTTTTGAAGTACCCTAGGTTTGTTTTCCTTTTGGAGCATCTGTTGTTTTCTTTGTTTCTCAATGAACGACATTTTTTTTGGTACAATATCAATCTTTCTTCTCTTTGGCAGGGAGGCAGGGGGCAAATATGAACCCAAATCAAGCATGGCCTTCTTCAGCAAATCATGAGGTGGTTTTGTACTAAAGTCGTCAAAACTATCATCTTCAGACACAACACTAGGATACTTATGTTCATAAACCATCTTCTTGGGCATACCAGCCGATGTTGTTGATATAGATTATGTGACAAGATCAAACGATGCATTACATATTGGTGGTGGCAAGTAAAGACTACTCAGTTCCTCTACAGCAGGAACTAGTTGGTGTGTACACCCTGAAAAGAATGTTTAGGAAGAAAAAAACATCGTTAAAAATAAATTAAAATAACAATGAAATATCTATTTATCAGCTAAATATATAACTAAAAATTAATTACAGAGGTTACATGTATCTACTATATAAATTTTATGTTTCAGGTAATCTAATCTAGGTTTTGTTGATTTAAAGATACATAAGTGACAGTTAGTTATTTTATGTATCATAGTTATTTTATGCAACATCTTGTTTCTATGTAAGATTTAATTTGTAGGTCCATTGTATCATAAATGCATCCACGATTTTCACTAGCTCATTCAAGTGTCATTTTCGTAGAGCCACCATCATATTTCACCAAACTTTTCTAATTTTATCATCAACTCGATCATTAAATAATAGACATCGTCAAGTATTTTAGTTGATTTCCAGTCTCTCGATATCAAAATTTTAGCTGCAAGAGGAAAAAGAACTCCTATCTAAACTTTGTAATGTTCTTATTTTATCCTTTTATAAAGCCATTTTTATACTATATTTTTAAAATATAAATACCACTTCAAGTAGAATTTTATTAATTGAATGTGTCATCATCTTAACAAATGATAAAATGTTGAAAGTATATAAGAGATCGAATATTTTACTGTACGCAACAGTTTTACTCTAGATCCTTGTGGTCTGGCCATCTTTGAATTCCCGTACATTGCGGAAGCTTTAGTGCACCGATCTGCTATTGAAAACATTTAAGTTCGTATTTCAGAAAGTAAAAATGTTACGCTCCACGTGATATAACTCTTCAATATATTACTATTGAAATTCAGACACATTAAGCCAAGTTGAAAATAATAGGGTAATTAATATTCGGCTAATTAATAAATTTGTTATATTTTTTTAATATTTAAAAATCTTTCATTCATTTTACAGTAATCTTACTAAGGTCAATTCACAAACAAACATGAAAAATCACCTAACTTTACATTGACCCTAATCCAAAAAGCTATTCAAATTCAAACTAGTAAAAGTTAGTGAACTCAGTAACAACCTTAGTTCCTTAAAAAAAAAAAGGCCTCACTATAGTGTGAATATTCGTAGATGTAATAGTTGGCTTCTTGTTGATCCTAGCCAATCTAGAAGATTTTTGAGCAAACTTCTCAAAATATAAAAAATGAAACTGTTTATTATATCACTGACTTGCTAAAAATATCAATATCTGGATGAACCTGCTTCAGCACTATCGAGGTGTAGATTTTGTAGGTTTCAACGCTCTTCTTTGTCTTCTTCTTCTTCTCGTAAAGATTCATGCTTTAGGTAATTAATCACATCTAACTATACGAAAACATCAATAATTTTTTTTCTAACTCCAAAGTGATACAATTTTTATAAAAACTAACTTTAAACTATTTCTCAGTATACTTCTTGTAGACTAAGATTATAAACATATGTAAACAACAAAAAGCAGTCATCATCAGCAAAAGGAGTAGTCAATCACCTTCGTAGGACCCATACAATTTTTCTTTGCTACTTTTTTTGTTGCTTTATGAACATTCTTCTCCTCTTTTAGTATATCTGGTCAATATCTCACAATTTCACAAACACAAAAAAAAAAAAAAAAAAAAAAACTACCAACAACAACAACATATTTTTGTTATTTCGGATAGGCCCTCGGATCTAAGAAAATAACCCAAAACAGTCCCAAATATGAAGAAATGAAAGGTACAAAAAACAACAAAAATAACAACAAAACCAACAAATAGTAACAGAACAAGAGTTCATCATTAAAATATGATGGATCTCATTGGTCAAAAATTGTGACATCAGAGTTTCGAATTTGACCTTAACTTGGAGCATGACGAACATTAGAAATATAGTTAAAGGTAAATTTAATTCTAAAAAAAATTATTGAGAAAAAACTTTTATTATATTTAAAAAAGAATGATTTATAATTTATAGAAGTTCAAAACTTTTTCAAGAGTTACCTAAATACGAAAAAAAAATAAAAAAAATTCATGAATTATTTACCAATAATAATAGAATGACATGATAAATTTATACCAAGGATTCCTAAATATTAAAAATATTGTTTTCCACTAAACTCATGTAATGTTTTTGACTTAACATACCTACTAAACTCATTTTTTTCATAAATATTTTCCTAGTGTCGTATTTTTGGTAAAGTAAAACAATATTAGGTGTCCTAATTTAACAATGCCATAGAATTTTTATTCATAATCTTGCATATAAGTCTTATTTTTGTTAAATAACAGCTGTAATAAGAAAATTCAAATCAACACTTTAGTGAAGAAATTGAAAATGTACAAAATTAATTTTTTATATTTTAATAACAAACCAAAAAAGTCTTTTAAATCTAAAAGGATTCAAACTAAAATATATTTTTGTAGACATGTGAAAATAAATAATTGTAATAAAACACTTGAGAAAAGTTTTGGTTATATTATTTCCTAGCATATGAACATGGAGGTTTAATTTAAAAAAGTGGATTATACTTATTAGGACTTCCCCTACCCTCAATTGTTTTTTTGAAAAAAAACGTATTAGGACATTAAGTAATAAAAATATTTATATAATTTTAATTTTATTTTCATATATTTTAGGACTTCTTAATTACTATATTTATAAAAGATAAATTTTGATTGTCATATGTTTTAGGACTCCTTAATTATTAATTCTCCTAATATTTTTTACTATAAATTTTCTTCTTACCATATATTTTAGAACTCCTTAATTTTTAATATTATAAATATAATTTGAGATAAGGAAAGGTTTAAGAATTACTTTTAATTAATTTTTATTCTTTAAAAGTTTTAGAAAATAGTGAAAAGATAATTTTGTCTATTGCGGAATTATTTAATGAAGGACAAAAAATTCAATTCACTTTTCTAAAGGTTTTCACACTTTTAATATATTATAGATTATAGATCATAGATTATAGATTATAGATTATAGATTATAGATTATAGATTATAGATTATAGATATAGATTATTATATTTTTAGGACTCCTTTTTTATGTACATAAGCAAAAAGAAACTTACCAACATTAATTCTTAATATATTTTTGTCTTACCAATTTTAGGACTCCTTAATTTTAAATATATAATTAAAAGAAATAAGTGAAAAGACAATTTTGTCTATTACAAAAAAATTTAATGAGGGGTAAAAAATTCAAATCACTTTTTCAAAGGTCTTCACACTTTTAATATAGATATAGATATAGATATAGATATAGATATAGATATAGATATAGATATAGATATAGATATAGATATAGATATAGATATAGATATAGATATAGATATAGATATAGATATAGATATAGATATAGATATAGATATAGATATAGATATAGATATAGATATAGATATAGATATAGATATAGATATAGATATAGATTATAGATTATAAATTATAGATTTGGTTAATGAATTTTATTGTCAAAGAAAAAAATAAAAGAGTGCCAAACATACGAAACTCGTGAAACTTTTATCACAAGGATAGAATCTCTCTTTATAAGTATAAAAGTAATCAATTATATTATATTAAATAAAGGGGTAAGGTGGGGGGAGGATTGTCTCTCTACTTTGAAAAATTGGCTAAATATACTCTTTAGCATATTTTGGGTCAAATTTATCCTCATTGTCATACTTCGGGGCCAAATTTATCCTTCGACTTTGGAAAATTGATTAAATGTACCCTTCGTCATACTTTGGGGCCGAATTTTCATTGATGTCATACTTTGGAGTCATATTTAGCCTCATTGTTAAAAAAAATTTCACCAATACCTTCCTTTAATAGAAAAGCATAAATCAACGTCAAATTGCCTAATTTTTAAAAAAAAAATCACACACTAATCTAATTCACCAAATTTGACCCACAAAAAATACACCCCTCCCTTAGTTCTGTTTGTCAAATTTTATCAAGAACAAAAATACTTCTCTTCCAATGTGCAACGCTAATAGGCTTACAAATGAACAAAAAGTAAAACAAAATAGGATAACTTAGAAGCATGGAACTAGAGAAAAAATATATTACAAACTCTACTCCAGTTCAGTTACGTTCAAATTTCAAATTTTGGTATGTAATTTTATGAGCATCAAGATTCTAAAATCAGTGAATAAATTTTTAGATCAAATAACAAGATGAAAAATTTATGTAGATATAAATTGCATAAAAAGACATCAATTAAGAGATGCCACGATTGACACATAGGGAGATCTCTTAACTCAATCATCCAGAGAAATATCCAGTGGGCCTAATCGATCGAATTTGACCGTCAAGTGCCATTTTTCATGAGCTCTACACTTATCTGGATCCATGAACTGAGAGAGGGATGTATTTCTTTGTGTTTGCACTGATGCAGATCAATCTTTTATGAGTTATGCACTGATAAATATTTTGTGGCTTAATCTTGTTGGGAAAACTTGACTAATAGAACTGAAGGGGTGTATTTATTTATTTGTTTATTTATTTATTGGCTCGAATCTGATCGGACGGATTAGATTAGGGTATGTTTTATTTTTTAAAATTGAGACATTTAATGTTGATTTGAGATTTTCTATTAAAGAAAGGGTACATATGAAAAGTTCCTTAGCAACGAGGGTAGATTTGAACCCAATATATGACATCGAGGATAAATTTAGCCCCAAAATATGGCGAGGCTATATTTAGATTGTTTTCAAAAGTAGAAGGGTAAATTTGGCCTCAAAGTACGACAACAAGGGTAAATTTAGCCCCAAAATATAATGAAGGATATATTTAATTAATTTTTCAAAGTAGAAGGATACATTTGGCCCTTTTCCCAAAAAAAAAAAAGTAGTGGCACTTGATAAAATATACTATCACTTTAATGTTTAAGTGCTCGAAATTAAATTATTTGATTTGTTGTATGAACATGGGCTCATGACTAATAGATCTCTCAATGGAAACCTCATTTTGTATAGAGAAAATGGCTATGATGAATCTGGTTAATTCAACCGTTATGTTTGTTGACACTCACCTGTTCTGAGTGCGGGCAAGGGCTCACATGTTGATTGTAAATAAATACTTATTGAATAAAAATAGAAGAAACAAAATTGGCACTCGGGACTACAGACCAGTATTAATAAATATGTGAATATGCACTCGATGTTGTAACATTGATGTAGGAAGCATTTGTAACAGCAATATAATACTTAAGAGCTTAAATACCACAATCAGCCCTCTGACATTTTAAATGGAAGCATAGGTGCATACTGAGTGAAGGCATTTAATTTAATCTAAGACATAAGTACTCTAGACTATGATATGATAACTAAATTCTTAGTAAGCGATATCAAATGAAAGGGATACATAAACACGAGAGCTAACGAAGCTTGTGTACAATACACATTCCAAGTATAGAGATATAAACTGTAGAATTAAACAAATAAGGATTCTATGAGGTAACCTTATAGACTACGACAATGGGAGTGATGCCCAATCAGTGGCGGACCCAGACTTTTCACCAAGTGGGTTCAATATATAAAAAGAACTGCTATCCAGGTTCGAACTCGCAACCTGGGCTTCCGAATTTGGACCCGCTTCCACTAGGCTAGCGGCTTAACTTGTTTAAGGTTGCTTCAAATTTAAATATTTACTGTTATAAGAAAGGACTGCTTAAATATTTTATAGAATGAACTGCTGCAATCCAGGTTCGAACTTACGATGTGGGCATCCAAATTTGAACCCATATCTACTGGGCTAGCGGCTTATTTAGTTCAAAGTGGGTTCAAATTTAAATATATACTGTTGCACTGATTATATATACAGATATATACGGTATAATTTTTTGACGAAGTGGGTTCATATGAACCCACTTGAACCATAGTGGGTCCGCTCCTGTGCCGAATGAAGGGAACATGTAAATGTGTGAGCAATTGAAGTATATTATCAAATAGATAATTGAACCAAGTTGGAGTAAAAGGGAAGTTTGCGCACCTAACATGTGAGCACCCTTACCATGTGTAATCCAGTATCTTATGACACATAGAAGAGAAACATGTGACAAGGGTTTGACTTGAAAGAGTACTAATAAACACATAGTGAAGTACTCTGAAACATTTATGAGATTATAGGCAGTAAAAACAAGGTCATTAGTGATATTGAAATTCGTACATCATTTCTATATATCCTTTACTGGGATGAACACTTGGGAAGTCAAATTTGTTGGTAGTAACACAAGTATCAGATTTCATTCCAACGATTATGGAATTGAAAACCTTACATACCTTGTAGTCAAAGTGGATATTATGACTTAACCCTCTCCCCTTCATATTATTAATCTATAATGAAACGAGGGTTAAATATAATTTTAGCAATTAATCAATCAACTCGGGCTACTAATCTCACTAAATTACTAACCAGGCAGTTGCCCTTAATTCCTCAAATCAAGTATGTTATTTCCACCCTCTTCTCCTCTAATCACATCAAAATACTTGATGATCTTCTTAAAAGATCCCTGATACTTCTTAGGTTTCAATACACATAGAAACTATATGTCATGATCTGAGACTACCCCCTAGTCGTATCACGGTGCTTGGAACAACAAGTGATCCCAAGCTAACCCATGTAGTGGCATACTGCTTGAGCAACTGATTTATAATGTAAATAAAAGTTACATTTACTGAGCAGAAGCATAATCATGAGAAAATCTGAATGAATGTAATACTGATAAAGTTTACAACATGATAATACTGAAGATAGAACTTGAATTACATATCATGACTTTGACTGACTATCTATGAAGCCTCTACTATACTGACTGTAGGTGGCTGGGACATGCCTCCAACTACCACAAATCAATACATCATAATAATAACAATACCTAACATGAACTATAACTAACTGGAGTTTCCGAAACAAGAGAACTCATCACCTGCTGGCAAAATACTGAGAACTATCTGACCCTGGTGTATGGACTACATCTGGTACCTCCATCATGAAGGAATGTAGCCATAAACGCATATATGTGGTCAGTACTTCGAAATATACTAAGTATATGAGGACATGCACTAAGTCATGAAAATATTTAAAACATGCTTTAAAACTGAGGATGTAAGTTATTTTCCGAAACATATATTTAAAACATGGTTATATGTGAAAACTCTAAGTCATAGTGAAATTTATAAATCAGGAGTTGAAAACAATTATGTAAGTTAAGAAGCAATAGAAACATGAATATTGTATGTAAATCTCATGTAAAGATGAACATCTTTAAAACTAAACTGAGGATTATGTATGGATACCGAGCATGAAAACTTGAACATGTAAGATTAATGCAAGACCAAGTAGGGCATGTACTGAAATAATCTGTAAAACTGACTGACTGAATAACTGAAAATCTGATTACTTGGTCAAGCAAACCTAAACTGATATAGAATGAGTACTGACTGAAACTATGGAAACTTTTATGTCATCAACATAAACCATGTGAGCTATCATGGATTCCAACATCTGGCCCACGTTGAGGAGGGCTAATCTATCCTTGTCATCAGAGTAAAATCTATAGACACATAATTTTGTCCCTCCTAAAATCCCAATTTATGCATTTTACCCTCACTTTATCATATACCTCAACCCCGTGTAATTATCCCTCCATAAAATGACAAAAAATAACAAAATTCCCAACAAATTAACACCCCAATGTAATACCCCGTACTTCTACCTAGATTGAAATCATCTCAAGTATGTTAGAAACTTACTTTGAAAGATGAATTCACTTGTGTACACGTGAAATTTTTAAGATTTTATTTTTTGCCATGTGAGAAATTGAATTAGCTTTTCAACTATACCAATTTCGTCAAAATACGGTATTGGGGTAAAAGTTATGGCCGTTTTACATAAAGCAGTCAAAACTGCCTAGGTGCGACAATGAGGGCCGACGGACAGTCGAGCTAGCGATAGACCGGCATCTAAACCGTCACAGCAGAGGCAGTGAGACCACCTTCTGCCTAAGGGTGACGACTCAGGCAGACGGACCGCCGAGCTAGTGATGGACCATTGCCCAAGCCATCGTAACAGAGGCAATGAACCCCTATTCTGCCCAGGTGCGACGGTCAGGACCAACGGACCATCGACCCAACGATGGAACGTCGCACCCACCGTCGCATAGTTCGTTCAGTTATATTAAAGTCATTTTTAAAAGGATATTTGGGTTTTTTTCCACCCGTTGTAACCTCTAATTATATCAGATCAAGGCTCATAAGTTCATTATTCATCTACAACATCAAATTAGGATTTTCTCTCAAATATAATCCCCAAGAACAAGATCCAAATCCTTCTTCAAGAAACTAAGAAATTCAAGTTCTTCAAGTCCAAGAACTTCAAGAAACTCATAATCCAGGTATGTCATGTGTTGATTCATGTGTCCCTTTCACCCATGAAGCTCAAGAATATCTTTTCAAAATCCAAGATTTATGTATTTATGAATATTCATTATTTAAATTGAATTAAAATTCATGTTCATGATGTTGTGGGATTTTGATTCATGTTTGAAATTACACATTCCAATGATTGGCCCTAGGATGTGGTGGTTTGCATAATAATCATGATAAACCCTTAAATTTACATATTAATTGATGTATCCATGATTATTAGATGGGTTGATGATTGTATAACCAAAGCATGCTCCTCATGTGTTCGATTAAATGCCTATGTGAAGGAAAAGTGGTATACTAGTATGATACTATGAAATCCCCATTTATGTACAAATTTATGCTTGTCCAGTGTTTGATGAAATGTCTTAGCCAATGAATTATGGATATATGTGTAGCCATTGTGGTACTTTAGAACTTGTACTTCATGAAATCTCTAACTTATTGTATTATGGATTGTGATGTTGGTCGTGTATTCAAGAAAGTCATGTTTTATCAATTTCCTTCTATCGAGTCCTGGGGGTACTTGTACCCAAAAATTTAGCTGTGTGCCTAGAATCAGTGTCATGTCTTCAAGATACTCTCAGTCAAGCCATAATCCATAGAATTCAGTCAATCTCATGACTCAGGAAAACTCAGTAATCTCAGTAGTATTCCGGCAGTCGACAGAACTCAGTTAACTGAGTCGAGTTCAGTTTGATTAATCACATTCAGTGTCTATTCAGATGGGAGTAGAAATTAGCACCGAGTGAACCCAAGGATGGGAACCCACCTGTTATATGAGGGTGTGATTCTTAGAAGCAATCTTTGCGTTCCAGAATTACGTAGCCAGCATAGATCGAGACATCATAGCCTGTTATATGAGGATAGATGAGATGGCTTAACCTGTTATATAAGGGTTCCCACCATTCTCACTAGAGTTACTTGTTATATGAGGGTTACTCACAGATTGTCCTTACCAGTGGCACAATATTAACACCCTTCTAGATGACTACTTCCCACAGTTTCAGTTACAGATCAAGACTGTTAGATACAGTCGTTCAGTCTCAGTAATAGAACTCAGATAGTTCTACAAAATTCAAGACTGTCAGATATAGTCAACTCAAAATAGAATGGAACTCAGCTAGTTCCATAAAAAACTAGACTATCAGATACAGTCACTCAGTATTAGTTATTTCAGTTATACAGTTATCAGTATCTCATGTTATCAGTACTCAGACTTAGTAATAATGTTATCATGAACTTAATTACAATTATTATGTATTCATGCATGTATTCTCACGTTCATGTTATTCAGTCAGTTAGTATAGTTCATGCATATGAACCCTTTGCATTTAGCCTACCTTACATGTATACCAGTATATTCAAACGTACTGACGCATTTATGCTATGGTGTTTTATACCATAGGTTCAGAAGCATGAGCTTCAGAATATCAATAGCATTCCAGTCTTCGTAGTTAAAGTTAGCAGTGAGTCCTCATCCTTCGAGGACATGACCATTACTTTATTATCTCATTAATTATTTTATTTCAGTAGTTGGAGTTAGTTGGGGACATGTCTCATCAACTCCTTATTCAGAAAGTACAGTCAGTTAGAGGCTTTTTAGACTACAGTATGTTCAAATAATTAATTTCAGTTGTTTTTAAGTATTTCATACCCCATCCATATGTTATGTTTTATCAGTTATGTTACAGTTTTGAACCTTACGGCCTTACCGCCTTTATTTCCATATTTATACAGTATATTATGTAGTGTTCAGGTGCAGATATCAGTCATGGGTTAGCTTATGGTCCTTCGGGGTCATGAGCACCGTGTAGAATTTTGGGTACTAGATTCGAGGCATTTAAAACTTGGTATCAAAGACTAAGGTTCAATAGAGTCCTAGGAAGTCTGAAAGCCACATCTAGTAGAGTCTTGTACATGAGTGTGTTGCGCACCACATTTATGTACAGGAGGCTATGACATGTTTCAGGAAAAGTTTCCCTTCTTTCAGTATTCATGTTGTGCCAGTGAGCATAATCTCAAATCAATTTCTAAATCTAATATGTTTCTCCCTTTCTTTTACAGAACATGCCTCCTAAAAGAAAAAGTGGGAATCAGCCAAACCCTCATCCATAATATCTTTTGGGCAAACATATCTCTCATGCAGAGTTTTGAGGAACTGCCCTGTTATGATATTTTAGAAAGTTACTTCAGCAGACTTAGTGAAATTAGGGATGAGTAATTTTGATTTCATTCTCGACATGTATTGTCTTCATTTCTACTATGCCACAGTCGACTGCAGAAACCAAATAATTCAGTTCCAAAATCCGAAAGAACCTGTCCTATAGTGGAGGGGTAGCACTTTAACTTTCAGAGGTCAGCTTGTTTCCTACCTCCGGGCAAGGAAAATGATATCTAAAAAATATGTTTATTGTCTTCTTCATGTTAAGGAAAGTCTCGAATTAGTCCCAGTCGTAAATGAATATTTAGATGTCTTTCCCAAAGATCTTCCAGGAATTTCTCCCGAAAGGGATATAGACTTCGGCATTGATCTTCTTCCAGATACTCAGCCTATATCTATTCTGCCATACAGAATGGCACCAGCAGAACTCAGAGAATCGAAAGAGCAGTTGAAGGATCTCCTAGATAAGGGATTCATCAGACCCAGTGTGTCCTCGTAGGGCGCAACTGTCTTATTCGTGCGCAAGAAAGATAGATCTCTTAAAATGTACATTGATCACCGTTAGCTCAATAAAGTCACGATCAAGAACAAGTATCCTCTTCCTAGAATCGATGACTTATTTGACCAACTTCAGGGTGCCAACTATTTTTCTAAGATAGACCTCAGATCAGGCTATCATCAGCTCAGAGTCAGAGAATGTGACATTCCAAAAATAGCTTTCTGTACTTGGTATGGTCACTTTGAATTTCTAGTCATGTCCTTCGGTCTTACCAATGACCTAGCAGTTTTCATAGACTTGATGAACCGTGTGTTCAAGTAGTACTTGGATGTGTTTGTCATAGTCTTTATAGATGATATTCTGGTCTATTCCTACAGTGAGCGTGATCATGCAGACTATCTCAGAATCATACTTTAGAATCTGAGAGATCATTAGTTGTTCTCCAAGTTCAGTAAGTACGAATTTTGGCTAAGGTCAGTAGCATTCCTTGGTCATATCATTTCTGGTGATGGCATTAGGGTTGATCCTCTAAATACCAAAGCGGTAAAAAACTAGCCCAGACCTGTCTCTCCATTAGATATCAGGAGTTTCTTGGGTTTGGATGGCTATTACAGACGGTTTGTTAAGGGATTTTCTTCTATTGCATCCCTTATGTCAAGATTGACTCAGAAGAAATCAAGTTTTAGTGGTCAGATCCTTGCGAGAAGAGTTTTCAAGAGTTGAAGACTCGACTTACCTCAGCTCTAGTTTTGGGTTTTTCAGATGGTCCAGATGGGTTCGTAGTGTATTGTGATGCATCCAGAGTATGTTTGGGTTGTGTCCTCATGCAGCATGGTAAGGTCATAGCCTACGCCTCTAGACAGCTTAAACCCCATGAGAAGAATTATCCTACTTATGATCTTGAGTTAGCAGCCATAGTTTTTGCCTTGAAGATTTGGAGGCATTATCTATATGGAGTTCATGTAGATGTGTTTACATATCATAAGATCCTTCAGTATGTCTTTTCATAGAAAGATCTCAATCTTCGTCAGAGAAGGTGGTTAGAGCTATTGAAAAATTATGACATAAGTGTCCTTTATCATCCGGGCAAGGACAACATTATGGCCGACGCTCTTAGTAGACTGTCTATGGGTAGTGTTGCTCATGTTGAGGATAGTAAAAAGAAGTTATCTTAGGAAATCACTCAGCTTACCAGACTAGGTTTTCGCTTAGTCGATACAGAGGAGGGTGACATATGGGTTCAGAGTAGTTCAGAATCATCTCTAGTTTCCCAAGTGAAAGAAAAGCAAGATAGAGATCCCAGCCTTGTCAAGTTAAAAGAGTCAGTCAAGGATCAGAAAGTAGAGGTTTTCTCCTAAGGGGGAGATGGTGTATTGCATTGTCAGGGTTTTTTATGTGTTCCAGGTGTAGATGACTTAGGGAAGTAAATTCTTACAGAAGCGCATGGTGCGCACTACATTATTAATCCAGGGGCCACAAAGATATACTGTGACTTATGGGAAATCTGTTGGTGGAGTGGGATAAAGAGAGATGTTGCAGAGTTTGTGGCTAAGTGCTCTACATGTCAGTAGGTTAAGATAGAGCATCAGAAGCCTAGTGGGTCCATGCGGGAGTTTAGTATTCCTACTTGGAAATGGGAATAAGCGAATATAGACTTTGTGATGGGTTTTCCTCATACTCATCATCAGCATAATTCATTTTGGGTCATTGTAGACAGGATGATCAAAGCAGCTCATTTTCTTCCAGTCCATACCTCTTATTCAGTCGAGAATTATGCCAAACTCTACATCAGAGAGTTGGTCAGATTGCAAGGTGTTTCATTATCTATTATCTCAGACAGAGGTACCCAGTTCACCTCTCATTTCTGGAAAGCATTCCAAAAGGGTCTTGGTACCCAAGTTCATCTTAGTACCGCTGTAGTACCCCATACTTTTTCCTAGCCAATTTCATTTCAAGAATGTCTAGTATTAGCTTATAAATTGAATGAAAGTTATTCCATGAGAAATTTTTAAGATTTTCACAATTTTTCATATGAGAAATTCAATAAGCTTTCCATCGATATAAGATTCGCCCAAATCCGATAACCGAGTCAAAAGTTATGATTATTTTAAGTTCCCATCATAAAACAGTGCCATATTAGTCAGTGATGCACCATTCCACAAGAGGAAATGGAATTTGGAAAATTCCAGTATGGGTCCGCAATTATGGAGCGTCGCGCCAGGGGCCAAATTAAGAATTGTCCTTTTCCAGTGTCTTAGCCCGATTTCCTCTGCGTTGTGCTAAAGTTCCAGGTCACAAAAGAAGGGGCAATGTGATGGCTCTACATCACTCTATCCCTTAGTTTCCCAATTGTCAAATTTCAGTGACACGGCGCGATAGCGCTGCATCGCACCAGGGGTTTAGTTTGGGAAAATTTTACTGAAATTAAATGACGCATTCAGGGTTAAAAAGGTTAATTTTTTACCCCTATTTAAACCCAATAACATGTGATTTATCCATTCTTCATCCAAAATGTACTATTTTCTCTCAAGTTACTCTCAAGAACAAGTTAGGGTTTCTATTGGGGATTCAAATTCAAGAAGGTTTCACC
The DNA here is from genome assembly GCA_030864215.1 of Capsicum pubescens. Classification (NCBI taxonomy): domain Eukaryota; kingdom Viridiplantae; phylum Streptophyta; class Magnoliopsida; order Solanales; family Solanaceae; genus Capsicum; species Capsicum pubescens. Next base: position 250,423,980 of record CM061543.1, on the reverse strand, counting down.
ATCAATCTTCACGAAATCCCGAACTAAGGTATGGATAGTGTTCATTCATGGATTCTTTTCATCCATGAAGCCCAAGAATCCCTTTTCTAAATTCATGTTATGGATTTTCTTATGAATTTCATGATTGGGCTACTTTTGTTCATGTTGATAATAAGTAATTGAATTGTATTCCATGAATGAGTGTTAAATTCCATATGGGTTGATTTGTATCGGTATAGATTCATGAAACCCTAGGAATAAACCCTTGAACGATCTAATTGGAATTGAATCATGGCAATTAATTGTTGTATGATGTTGTTTACACATTCTATGCCTGCTATATGTTTAGTTGAATGCCTAGATGAAGGGAAAGTGTCTAATTATCATGATATCATGAAATCCCCATGTACGTACAAGCTTATGCCTATCACATGTTTGATGAAATGCTTCAGTAAATATATTATGATGATTATTATGTATTCAAGTAAGTCATACTTTGTTAGTTTCCTTCCATCGAGTCCTGGGGGCACTCGTACCCGAAACATTAGCAGTGTACCTAGAGCTATGTCATGTTTTCACGATACTCTCAGTCAATCTATGAATCCTTAGACTTCAGATAGTCTTATGACTCAGGAAAAATCTCCATGATCTCATGACTGAGTCAGTTGTCAGATATCAATAGTATTCTGTCAGTCAATGAAACTTAGTAACTCAGCTCATGTTCAGTTCAGTAAATCATGTTCAGTGTCCATTTAGATGGGAGTAGGAATTAGCACCGAGTGAACCCAATGATGGGGACACACACTATCAGATGAGGGTGTGATCCTTTCAAGTCATCCTTGCATTCCAGAACTATGTAGACAACATAGGTTGAGACATCAACACTGTCTGATGATGGTCGATGAGGTGGATAAGCACTGTCAGATAAGGGCCCCACCATTCTCTTTTAGGGACACTATCAGATAAGGGTCGCCCACAGCTTATCCTTACCAGTGGCGCGGTATTGATACCCTTCTAATTGGGGTTACAGATTTGACCCCAACTCAGCCATAATGGCATATCAGGGGCATGTCGGTTAGATAAGTACTTCCTAAAGTTTTAAGTTACAGAATCAGGACTGTCAGATACAGTCAACTCAGATACAGTACGAAAATCAGATAGTTTTATCAGATTTAGGACTGCCAGATATAGTCAACTCAGATACAGTATAGAACTCAGATAGTTCCATCAGATTTAGGACTATCATATATAGTCTTTCATGTCATCAGTTACATTCAGATATATCTATTTATGCTATCAGTTATATCAGTTATTAGTATGTCATGTCATCAGTATTCAGATTCAGTAATCATGATATGACAGTGTCAGTTACAGTTACGTATTTATGTATGCATTCTTGCATTCATGTTAGACAACCATCTAGCATTATTCATGCATGTTAACCCTTGAATTAGCCTACCTCATATGTATACTCAGAACATTCCATTGTACTGACGCATTTGCGCTATGGTGCTTTCTTTTTATGTTACACTATAGGTTCAAAGACAGGAGTTCCAGATCAGCAGTAGATTCTAATTTTAGCAGTCAGAGTTAGAAGTAAGTCCTCATTATTCGAGGACATGATTATTTCTCTATTATCTCATTAATTAGTTTATTAATTAGAGTTAGTTGGGGACATGTCCCATCAACTCCTTACTCAGACAGTTCAGTCAGTTAGAGGCTTTCTAGAATATCATGTTTTATACTTCAGTATGTTCAGCTTTGTTTTGGGTATTCTATTACCCTACACAAATGTTATATTATTTTGATTATGTTCAATTTTGAACCTTACGTCCTTTCAGTTTATGTTTCTATATTATTCAGTATTTTATGCAGTATATAGGTACAGATATCAGTCATGGGTTAGCTTGTGGTCCTTTGGGGTCATGAGCATCGTGTAGCATTCTGGGTGCCAGATTACGACTGCATTTCATCCTCAGACATATGGTCAAGCAGAGAGGACCATTCAAATATTATAAGATATACTAAAGGCATGTTCAATTGATTTCAAGGGTAGCTGAGATGACCACTTGCCCTTGATTGAGTTTGTATACAATAATAGTTATTATTCCAGTATTAAGATGGCTCCATTTGAAGATCTCTATGGTAGGAGGTACAAATCTACAATCGGTAGGTTCGAAGTTAGTGAGGCCTCAGTTATAGGGCCTGACTCAGTATTCAATACCTTAGAGAAAGTCCAGTTGATCAGAGAAAGACTTTGGGCTGCTCAGAGCCGACAGAAGTCTTATGCAGATATGCGCAGAAAAGATCTCGAGTTTGAGATTGGTGATTATGTGTATCTAAAGATCTCTCCCATGAAGGGAGTGAAGAGATTCAGCAAGAATGGAAAGCTCAGCCCCCGATATGTCGTTACCTTCAAGATTCTCAGTCGATTTGGCAAGGTAGATTATAAGCTCAAATTGCATTCAGATCTAGCCTCAGTTCATCCAGTCTTCCATGTCTCTTTATTCAAGAAGTGCATAGGTGACCCAGTAATCGTAGTCCCTATTCAAAGCATAGATGTTCAGAACAGCCTCTCTTATGAAGAGATTCCAGTCAAAATTCTTGACTATCAGACTCGCATACTGAGGAACAAAAAAGTCCCTCTAGTCAAAGTTCTTTGGAGGAATCAGTCCTTTGAGGGAGATACTTGGAAAGGAGAAGCAGACATGTGTACCAAGTATCCTCACCTCTTCTCTGCCAATTCAGATTAAGCTCAAGGTAATAGTTCTTCTTAGGCTTTTTCAGTTTCATGTTCAGATTTCAGTGACAAGCTTGGTATCCATTTCATGTTCAGAATTTCATTATAAACTTGGTATTAAGTACCATTGCATAGTCAATCATGCATTCATGTGTTAGTTCAATCATGTATTCATGCATCAGATATGCATGTTCAGTTTGATGAGAAACTCATCTTATTAGTAATTCAGCCATGCAGTCATAAATCAGTTACTCATGCATTAGATAAGAATGTTCAGTATGAGATATATTCAGTTTATCAGTCATGGAGTCATGTTTCAGTCATTCATATTCAGTATGTATGTCAGTTTATCTTCTCCTCTCTCACTCAGTCTTATTTGAGTATAAATGTTCTCAAGGGAGAGATATTGTAATACCCCATACTTCTACCTAGATTGAAATCATCCCAAGTATGTTAGAAACCTACTTTAAAAAATGAATCCATTTGCGTACATATGGAATTTTTAAGATTTTCATTTTTTATCATGTGAGAAATTGAATTAGCTTTTCAACTATACCAATTTCGTACAAATCCGATATCGGGGTAGAAAGTTATGGTTGTTTTATAGAAAGCAGTCAAAACTACCAAGGTGCAATGATGAGGGCCGACGGACCATCGAGCTAGCAATGGACCATCACCCAAACCGTCGCAGCGGAGGCAGTGAGACCACCATCTGCCTAAGGGTGACGGCTCAAGCCTACAGACCGTCGAGCTAGCAGGACCGTCGCCTAAACTGTCACAGCAGAGGCAGTAAACCCCTATTCTACCCAGGTGCAATGGTCAGGACTGACGGACCGTCGACCCAGAGATGGACCGACAGACCATCGACCCAGCGATGGACCGTCGCACCCACCATCGCATAGTTTGTTTAGTTATTTTAAAGTGGTTTTTAAAAGGGTATTTGGGTCTTTTTCCACCCGTTTTAACCTCTAATTATATCAGATCCAGGCTCATAAGTTTATTATCCATATATAACATCAAATTAGGGTTTTTTTTCTCAAAGATAATCCCCAAGAACAAGATCCAAATCCTTCTTCAAGAAACTGAGAAATTCAAGTTCTTCAAGTCCAAGAACTTTAAGAAACTCACAACCTAGGTATGTCATGTGTTGATTCATGGATCCTTTTCACCCATGAAACTCAAGAATATCTTTTCAAAATCCAAGATTTGTGTATTTATGAATGTTCATGATTTAAATTGAATTGAAATTCATGTTTATGAAGTTGTGGGGTTTTGATTCATGTTTAAAATTACATATTCCAATGATTGGCCCTAGGATGTGGTGATTTGCATAATAATCATGATAAACCCTTAAATTTACACGTTGATTGATGTATCCATGATTATTAGATGTGTTGATGATTGTATAACCAAAGCATGCTCCTCATGTGTTTGATTAAATGCCTATGTAAAGGAAAAGTGTCATACTAGTATGATAATATGAAATCCCCATTTATGTACAAATTTATACATGTCCAGTGTTTGATGAAATGTCTTAGCAAATGAATTAAGAATATATGTTTAGCCGTTGTGGTTCTTTAGAACTTGTACCTCATGAAATCTTCAACTTATTGTATTGTGGATTGTGATGTTGGTCGTGTATTCAAGAAAGTCATGCTTTGTTAGTTTCCTTCTATCGAGTATTGGGGGTACTTGTACCCGAAAATTTAGCTGTGTGCGTAGAATCAATGTCATATTTTCAAGATACTCTCAGTCAATCCATGATCAATAGAACTCAGTCAGTCTCATAACTAAGGAAAACTCAGTAATCTCGGTAGTATTCCGTCAGTCAATGGAACTCAGTTAACTCAGTCCAGTTCAGTTCAGTTAACATGTTCAGTGTCTATTCAGATGGGAGTAGAAATTAGCACCGAGTGAACCCAAGGATGGGAACCCACTTGTTATATGAGGGTGTGATTCTTAGAAGCAATCCCTGCATTCCAGAACTACGTAGCCAGCAAAGGTTGAGACACCATATCCTGTTATATGAGGGTAGGTAAGATGGCTTAACCTATTATATAAGGGTTCCCACCATTCTCACTAGAGTTACCTATTATATGAGGGTTACTCATAGATTGTCCTTACCAGTGGCGCGGTATTGACAACCTTCTAATTGGGGTTACAGATTGGACCCCAACTCAGCTATATTGTGTTATTTAGGGCATGTCGGTTAGATGACTACTTCCCATAGTTTTAGTTACAGATCAAAACTGTTAGATACAGTTGTTCAATCTCAGTAATAGAACTCAGATAGTTCTATAGAATTCAGGACTATCAGATACAGTCAACTCAGAACAAAATGGAACTCAGCTAGTTCCATAAGAAATTAGACTGTTAGATACAGTCGCACAGTATTAGTTATTTTAGTTATATAGTTATCAGTATCTCGTGTTATCAGTCCTCATACTCAGTAATTATGTTATCATGAACTTAGTTACAGTTACTATGTATTCATGCATGTATTCTCACTATCATGTTATTCAGTCAGTTAGTATAGTTCATACATATGAACCCTTTGCATTCAGCCTACCTCACATGCATACTAGTACATTCAAACGTACTGACGCATTTGTGCTATGGTATTTTATACCATAGGTTCAGAAGCACGAGCTCCAGAGCATCAGTAGCATTTTAGTCTTCGTAGTCAGAGTTAGCAGTGAGTCCTCATCCTTTGAGAAAATGAACATTACTTTATTGTCTCATTAATTAATTAATTTTAGTAGTTGAAGTTAGTTGGGGACATGTCCCATCAACTCCTTATTCAGACAGTACAGTCAGTTAGAAGCTTTTTAAACTACAGTATGTTCAGACAGTTTATTTCAGTTATTTTTTAGTATTTCATACCCCATCCATATGTTATGTTTTATAGTTATGTTACAGTTTTGAACCTTACGGACTTATAGCCTTTATATCCACATTATACAGTATATTATGCAGTGTTCAGGTACAGATATCAGTCATAAGCTAGCTTGTGGTCTTTCGAGGTCATGAGTACCGTGTAGCATTCTGAGTACCAGATTCAGGGTGTTACACCCACCCAATAAAATTTAACCACCTCACCTTATCCTAACCACTCACACTCCTACCCACCTCACTACCCTAGCCAACCACTTACCCCATTATATTTTTCATCCTCAAATTAACACATCTAATAGAATTTCACAAAAAAGGGGACCCTGCTAAAATTCCCACATCATTCAGACATACTACTATTTATATAGACACTACACAATTTCCATCGAGAGAGAACACATGAACTCATACACCAATGCACACGCACACACACTACCATATGCAGAAATTCACACCTACACCTCACAGTAAATGCACACACAATAGATAGATATATACACACACAAACCTCCATTTTCTATGGAATAGAAGGACCTATCACTCACACATAACTCACCTACATATACAAAGAACAACACAATATGCACAACATGCACCACAATATACACCAACATACCCGCACAAAATAATAGAGAATAAAAACTGGTGAGTGTGAAAAGGGTGTAATCGGAGTGAAAACAATAAGAGATAGATAGAAACAATTGAGAGAGAGATTGGAGAGAAAAAGGCATAGAGCTACTATCTCGGTGAAGTTCTCACTGGGAAACACCATTATTGCCTAGAATTTGAGTCACCCTTTATTTTTCATCATTGTCTGAGCTCGCTGGAGCTCTAGCGTTACGAAAATATCACTTAAGTCTAAAAAAATTCTCCGACCGACCCTCATTCCAAATCTCAGTGAATCTGCCGGTAGACACCGGCAATCGACCATCATTAACGTTACTTCTTTGAAGGATGCTATCATCAAAAATTTCTTGTTGAGCGGCTTATTTAGATGTTAAGGTTTCATTGGTTCATGAGTTATGATCGATCGCAAGTTATTTGAAATAAATTCATCAATTGAGTTCAATTCTTCATCTCTTATCCCTATTTTCGTGAATATTTTTTAATATTGTGTGTGTTGGTTGATCCTCTTGGTTGTTAATAGCTTTTTATTTTGATTTGTTGTGTGATTACCTTGATTATGGGTTGATTATGGGTTGTGTGATGAAATGATATCTTATTAAAATCAGTCATTTGGGGCGGGAATTGAAAATCGATAAAAGGCGAATATTGATTAGTTTGATTCATTGATGGTTATTTGATCTGAAATAAACATGATTCTATTGAATTTGGTATTATCATGTTTAGGTAGAAAATTTAATAGGTAAATCTTAGGTCGGGAAGGCAAACCGTAAGAACCAATGATTGTTGAATGTTTGAATGTGTTGAATAACCTTTATTTCATTGCATTTAGACTCTTTGTACTCATTTGGACGGGGAATGCCCCGAGAAAATTGTATTTATTACCGGAGAATGCCCTGCGATACTTTATACTTGAAAGATCAATCGTGATCAAGGCCCAAGGCATCGGGTAAAGCATAGTGTAGGCTAGTTAGAATAGTTTAGGTTTTAATTTCAGCTTTTTTATTTCGATTTGTAATAAATTGGACTGAACACTATTTTTAATTTTTTTGTTTGATTGTTTGTTTTCTTGTTGTGTGTTTTGTTTGGTTTATTTATTTTATAGTGTCATGCTAGTTGATATACTCCATGAAGTGACTGTGGTCGAACCATGGGATCGAGGGATGCCTAACACCTTCCCCTCAGTCAACAAAATTTCTTAACCAAAATCTCTGTACGTGGATTAGCTTTTAGAGTCATACCATTTTGAAAAGGATTTTCCAAAGGTGACTTGGCACACTAGATTATGCCAAGTGACGACTCTAAATTTTGATTGTTAAAAGTACTTTTTGAAACAAATTTTCAACTTTTGTCACTTAATAATAAAACCGTTTTGAAACTTAAATTCAATTCTTTTTGGTTAAAAAAAGGGGGTGTGACAGCTCTAGTGACTCTGCTGGAGATTTTAAGAATTCGAGCTTTATTTTGAGTTGGATCAGCTTAGAGTGACACTATTGATGTATAGATGTCTTGTTTGTGTTATCGTTTGTATTATTGTTTTATCACTGATTGAGTGCCTATTTGTTATGTGTTTATAGTCTTTCTCTTATGTGTTACCACTTTATATCTGTCATCATTTGCATAACCTGAGTCATTTCTTTAGAAACAAGTCTCGGAGTACACATTATGTACACGAACTCTAATTGAGTCACCCTTATTTTAGGAGGGGGAGCCGTCGGATGTATGGATTAGATGGAAAGCAATCGTAACAATTATCGATCATATGCTCTCCCGAACGGCCTTGTTAGTAGATCCCAGTCTAGGTCAACCTTTAGGTCATGCTTATCTGCATCATATTGAGACCTAGCAGGATCCACTTAGTCCTTTGTAGGAGACTTATCCCTAAAGCATCCCTACGTGCTAATTGTTGCATTTTTTAGGGTAACAGGGTCATTTGATGAACTGATTTGGGAAAAAACATGTGCTAGAATTAAAGAAAAGTGTGTAGGAAAGGAAAGTTCGAAAAAAAAAATGCGAGTCAAAAAAGAGTTTTGTAATTTTTTAGAGCTCATTACGGCTTTTGTTTTCCACAATCCAAAAGATTTGAAAAGATTTTTTACCTTTTCCCCTCATTTCTCATAAAAAAATTAAAAGATTTTCCTTTTGTTTCGTTTACCAAGCATTCATTATTTAAAAATTTTAAAAGATTTTTTTAATATGAGCTTGTTATAAAAGAAAATTCAAAAAAAGATGGTAGAAGTTTTGTACATTTTAGATAACGAAAATTTCAAAAAAATAATAATTTCTTTCATAGTTATTAGTGTCATTTTTATGTGAAGTGTCAAATGAAAAACACAAAAAAAAAGAATTTATTAACATTGTCTACCGCCTGCCTTTGGTCATGTCTCTCAAGTTGAGGTTTAGTTTGTTATTTTATCCTTAATTGTCCAATTTGGGCGAACTACGCACACCTGATTCTCTTTCTCAGGAGTGAGATACGTAGGCAGCCTTTCGTGGGTCAGTGATCTTATTTAAAAAGTTCAAGAAGATTTTCTTCACTCTTCACTTAGAGTAGGTGTTTCATATACATCTTTTAAAGAAAACTATAAAAAGATTTTTCTTTAATAGTTTCAAGTTTCATTTTCGTATGAAATTCAAAACGAAAATCCAAAAAGATTTTCGTTAGTAATCATAGGTTTTATTTGTATAGGGATTTAAAGATGGAAAAATTCAAAAAGATTTTCATCAATTATTTTGACAATTTGATATTTTCTTTTCTTCTTAAAGTTTCAAGTAAGAAAAAGATTTTGAGAAAGTGTTGAATTCTAATGCATTTGTTATCTCTTATTTAGTCAGTTTAAGGTGGTTGATTTGTGGCATTTTGTCTTGTCCTCCATATCACACCAAATTCAAGTAAGGGTTAGTTTCATCCTACAATGATATAGAGAGTGATATCATGGGCCAAACAAAGAGTCAGGAAAATGAGAATTTAAAGCAAGAGATTGTGAGATTAAGGCAACAAATGATGGAAATGTATCGAGCTGGGACAGTGGGTTGCCTCCTCCTCCACTCCCCACTATTAACCCCATAAATACCTTGAGATTTCCATTACAATTGCAACGTCAATTTCCTACTATTGTCGATGCACCACAACATGCCTCAAAATTCACTCCAATTCAAAAGCATCCCAATGCTTTCATCACTTATTCTCTAGCTCTTCAGTGTAAATCTACCATATTGATAACACCACCTACCGTCTCGTCTTCTATTTCCCAACCCTATACTAAAGGTCCCACCTTGGATTTTTGTCCAACGATTGTGCTTCCCCAATCTGCTAAAGAGCAAGAGAAAATGGCTAGGAAAATAAAGAGTGCAGAAAAGGTTATAAAAAATTCTTTGGGACATGCAAATTGTGAAGATGTTGCGTATAAGGACTGGCTCATGTCTTCAAGTGTTAACCTCCCTCCTAAATTTGAGGTATTAAAATTTGAGGAGCATGATAGGTACGAGGATTTTTTTAAAAAAACTTGGGATGATATTGCAATCAATTGAGGGGGACTGAAGGAAAGAAGAAGAAGAATGTAGCTATTGTTGTGTAGGGGACACAACGGAGCTTGAGAAGGTCAACTCAACAATACTGTCAGCCTCGACCCCAAGCCTATACATTAGATCCACATAATCACCTACAACAAAGTTCCTCTTTACAAAATCCAAGATATTACATTCCAGTTCCTCAATATCCTTTGAACAATTCACAATGGTATACTCATTTGTCTTCTTTTCCACAATGGCATGCATAGTTCCCTCAATATCGTCCTCGACCCCTACATATTTACCAAGAAACTTCTAAGTCCATGTTTCAATCGAGGCTAGAGTTTGCAAAAGGAGGAAGCCAAAGATAATTTTACACAAAATGTGTCTGATAGCATTGAAAGCTCTAATCATGTTGATATGTAAACCAATGGCTAAGATGTCAAGATCAGCAATTGATAAATCACTCCTCTCCCTACCAGTAAGAGGTCTGGTAATTTGTTTTCTTTTCTTTTTTGTTATCCAAATAATTTCACGATTGTAGTTTTGAATCTATCTTTTTGTCCCTTTGTCGTTTAGGTTCAAACCCTTCTATCATTCATTTTAACTAAATAGAGTGTCTCTTTTTTCTTTGTATTATAAATATGTGTTGTTTGTTTGTTTTCTTTACATAGTAAATTTTATGGTGATTCTAGTTATATGACATGTTGGCGGAATTTTCAGCTAGATCTTAAAATCCAGCTAATGAAAGAACTTTGAATTAGAATATTTTATAGAGAAAAAGAGCATCAGAGAAAATAGGTAGAGTGTGAGATATTTGGTGATCAAGTTGAATCCTTCTTTATAAATTAAGGCAATTATTTTAAGAATCAGAAGAATAACTTGATCATCAATTGAAAGGTATATCTCAATTAGGTCAAGCAGTGGATGAACGGTCCTATATCAAGAGAGATTGAAAGACAATCATCTCCACAAAAGCATGAGTCATTCTATGTGAGGTATGTACAACAATGGTGGAGTTGTATGCTGGACAATGTGCAGAAGTAGTGACGCGCAGACTCAATTAAAGTTAGTGTTGTAAAAAAGTCCACAAATGATCTTCATCTTTTACTTTCATATTACATAATATGTTCTTGCATTTTCAAGGATTGATATGATGAAGGCATTTCATTCTGCTATCCAAACATTGTGTAATCCTTTGTTTACCCTATTTGAGCTTTAGTGTTATTTTCTTTCATACCCCTCTTTTGGAATCAAGATAGAGTCAGCAAAGTTCAAAAGAAAAGGTGTCAAACAAAATAACAAAGTCAGAAAAGTTTCAAAAAGAAAAAAAATAGACAAAATGTGTCCCCAAAAAAAGAAAAGAGAAGAGTGTCAAGAAAAAATAGAGTAAGAAAAGTTCCAAAGAGAAAAGAGTCAATAAATAAAAGGAGAAAAGAAATCAGAATCAAGCAAAAGAATAAGTTATCAGAACTACGTGTGACCTGATTCTCCTCTCTCGTGGGTGAGATACGTAGGCAGTCCTACTTTGGGCTCGGACCAACCAAATGAACAATTTAGAATTACCCAATCAAAAGAAACTAGGGCATGTCTTAATCTTTGTTGTTTGAGTCAATTCCAAAAGTTGTAAGTCATATCCCACTTCAAGTGTTGTTTGGGCCTCATACTATCCTTTCTTTCTAACACTATCCAAAACCCAAGTGACAACCAAAGAAAGACCTTCAGATCAATCTTTAAAAATGTTAAGTCTAAGCATGCAATGTATATGGTTACTCATTTTGGGTACTACTTGTCTTCCTCAGCATAAAGAGTCAGGAGAGAAATTAAAATAAGAGTCTTAGCGGTGAAAACCCTCACAGGCACCATAAGGCGATGGAAAGTTGAGAGAGTTTTATCGATGAAAACCCTTACGGGCACTGTAAGATGATTCTGATTTGAGATAAATGAAAATAAGAGAATATCATTGGTGAAAACCCGCATGAACACCATAGGGAAATATTAAGCTGAGAGAAAGAAAATGAGAAATGTTTGTTGGCGAAAACCCTCCAAGGTGTCACTTACCGAATAAGGTCTCTGAATATGATTGGCCCAAGGAAGTAACTCAATTTCAGGGCCATTAACTCAACAATAATTGGTGAAAGTTTGGATGGAAAGATCAGGAAGTTTAATCCAAAATGCATTTCATAATCATTAGAGTTGACTATCACTTTCAGACAAATTCTTTTTTTCTCTTTTTCAATGGGGACATTCATTGTCTTTTCTTTCTTCTCTATAGTTTTATATTTTATTTTATTGAGTTAGTTTTCCAAATAAAAAAATCATTGTCATTTTTCTCATGTCTTCGAGTCAAGTCCATGTCAAAAAAAGTGAGAAAATATTTTAAACTAGATACCAACTTCTTAAATTGCACAACGCAAGACAAGAAGGCCAGCACATGAAAGAGACATGATTGTGAGCTAAAATAAGGCATGCAAAAAGTTTTGTCAACAGACAAGTCTGGGAACTCATGGAAATACCGAGGTTTAAAGGATTTATCTGAGAAGCATGGCAAAGCAGAGATACTGTGTTTGTTTCAGAGTCACTCTTAATAATCTGATTTTGGGTCAATGATGTAGTAAGTCATAACATATGGTAATAGTTGGAACCAAGGTTAAATTTGACGAGGACAAGAGTGATTGTCGCGAAAGCTAAAGCCATAACTAGCCACCATGTTTTTAAACTCACAAGTTTTCCTTGTATAAAACAAGAACACATGTTACCTTCAAATCAAGGATTTTAAAGCCTAAACATCAAAGGCCGTAATTTCTCACTTCTACAAATGCAAGAGGCAATGTTGTTGAATAGGTTTGGTAATCAAAACCATGGTAAAACTCATAATTCAATATCTCTAGGAGAGACACTTCCTTGTTCGGGTAATTTAGGTTTATTTATTAGGTGATGCACTTCCTGAATTGAACCTTCACTCCTAGAAGTCACACTTTCTAGTTGATTCCTTCCATTTAATATATAGGATACACATTTCCTTATCTAGGTAATTTGAGTGGCATTTGTAAGGAGACACATTTCCTTATTTTGGTGATTTAAGTGATTTTTGTAAGGAGACGCATTTCCTTGTTTGGGTGATTTAAGTGATATTTGTAAGGACACGCATTTCCTTGTTTGGTTAATTCAAGTGGCATTTGTAAGGAGACAAGTTTCTTTGTATGGGTAATTAAGTGACATTTGTAAGGAGACGTATTTCCTTATTTGGGTAATTCAAGCGATATTTGTAAGGAGACACATTTCCTTGTTTGGGGAATTACGGCATTTGTAAGGAAACACATTTCCTTGTATGGGTAATTCATGCAATATTTGTAAGGAGATGCATTTTCTTGTCTAGGTAATTTAAGTGATATTTGTGAGGAGACGTATTTCCTTGTTTGGGTAATTCAAGCGACATTTGTAAGGCGACACATTTTCTTGTCTGGGTAATTTAAGTGACATTTGTAAGGAGACGTATTTTCTTGTTTGGGTAATTCAAGCGACAATTGTAAGGAGACGAATTTCCTTGATTGGGCAATTCAAGTTTCACCTATTAGGTGATGTACTTTCTAACTTAAGTCTTAACTCCTAGAAAATGCACTTTCTAGTCGAGTCATTCCAGTTGACCCTTGGAAGACACACTTTCTTGTTGGGTATTCAAGCTTTCTCTAGTTAGGTGGTTCACCTCCTCACTTAAGCCTTGAATCTTAGAAAAAAGCATTTTCTAGTCGAGTCATTCCACTTGACTCTTAGGAGACACACTTCCTTGTTTTGGTATTCAAGTTTCGCTTGTTAGAAGACACATTTCCTAACTTAGGCCTTTACTCCTAGAAAATGTACTTTCTATTTGAGTAGTTAACCCTTAGGAGACACACTTCCTTGTAAGGGTAGTTCAAATTTGGCTTGCTAGGTGACACACTTCCTAACTTAAGCCTTTACTCCTAGAAGATGTACTTTCTAGTTGAGTCTTTCCATGCAAACCCTAGGAGATAAACCTCCATATCAGAGTAATTGAGGTTTTATTTATTAGGTGATGCACTTCCTAACTTGAACCTTCGCTCCTAGAAACCAAATTTTCTAGTCGAGTCATTTCACTTAACCCTTAGGAGAATCACTTCCTTGTCAGGGTATTTCAATTTTTATTTTTCAGGTGACACACTTCCTAACTTAGACCTTTATCTTTAGAAGACGCACTTGCTAGTTAGAGTTTCTTGCCCTAATTTTTAGAAGACGCACTTCCTAGTCTTGGTCATTTAATTTTATCCTCTAGAGATGCATTTATTGACCAGAGTCTTGATTCACCTTTGCATTACACATTTTACAAGTAGTTGCGATTGGGTTTGACACCCACACAAGTTTTGATGATAAAATGGTGCAAAATTTAATTCCTGTTATTTGGAACATCACATTTGGACTCTTCTAGAAAATAGGACTTTACTTTTTTGGCAAATGGAATCTCTCTTTATAATCTTTGTTTGGGATAATTTTCTTTCTAGTTTTGATGTGATTTCAAGAGCCCACCTGAAGAACAGGGAGAATAAATGGAAAGTCAAGCAATAAGCTAATGAAATTGAAAGTCAAGAAATAAGGTAAAGAAATTGAAAGTCAACAAATTAAATAAATAGCTAGTCAGGAGCCCGCCTAGAGAACAAGGTGAAGAAATTGAAACCCAAGCAACAAGGTGATGAAACTGCAGGTTGGGAGCCTGTCCGGGGAACGGGGGTGATGAAATAGCAAGTCAAAATCCAAGGAAATCTGCATAGATAGGATTTTTGTAATTTCATTTATGTTTTTAACTTGAAATTTTCATTTTTTGATGTAATGATAGAGACACAGATCGAAAATTTGACAAGGCCTTTCTCGACTCTCCAACTCGGTATAGTCCCTCCTTTTCAATCCTTGAACAACATGTGACTTGATCCCTACATAACTTGAGATGGGTAGGATGCCCATGATCAAGGCTCAATTTTCCTTCTTCATTCTATTCCTTTCTTCTCAATAATGGTCGGGACAAAATTCTATCTCGTTGTCTACTTCTTTGTCTGGAAATACTTTATGGTTAAACCCAAAGAGTGGCATGATGTAGACACGTAATTTTGCCTCTCCCAAAATTCCAATTTATCCATTTTACCCTCACTTTATCGTATACCTCAACCCCGTGTAATTATCCCTCCATAAAATGACAAAAAATAACAAAATTCCCAATAAATTAACACCCCACCCAATCAAATTTAACCACCTCACTTTATCATAACCACTCACACTCCTACCCATCTCACTACCCTACCTATCCCTCTACCCCATCACATTTTTCATCCTAAAATTAACAACTCAAATAGAATTGCACAAAAAGGGGGACCCTACTGAAATCTCCACATCACTCACACATACTACTATAAATAGACACACTACACAATTTTTATCGGTAGAGAACAAACGCACTCATACACCGACGTGCACACACACCTCCATAGGCTAAAATTCACACCCATACCTCACAGTAAATGCACACATAATAGATCGGTATATACAAACACATACCTCTATTTTCCATGGAATAGAAGGACCCATTACTCATACACAGTAAATCTACATATACATAAAGCAACACAATACGCACAATACATAATATACACTGACATACCCATACAAAATAATAGAAAATAAAAATCGATGAGTGACAAAAGGGTGTGATCAGAGAAAAGACAATGAGAGAGAGAGATAGAAATGATTCATAGAGAGATTAGATAGAAAAAGGCAGAGAGCAACTATCTCGATGAAGTTCTCATTGGGAAACACCTTTGTTGTTTGAAATTTGAGCCGCCCTCCATTTTCATCACTGTCTGAGCTCATCAGAGCTCCGGCATGATGAAAACATCATTTCAGTCCAAAAAACACTTTGGTCGACCCCTATTCCAGATTCTGGTGAATCCGTCGGCAGACACCAGCAATCGACCATCCTTAAAGCCACTGCTTTGGTGGATACCATCACCAGAAATTTTATGTTAAGAGATTGAGTCCGATGGTGAGGTATCATTGGTTCGTGAGTTCCGATCGATCGCAAGTTGTTCAAAATAAATTCATCAATTGAGGTTAATTCTTCATCTCTTATCCCTATTTTCATGAATATTTTTGAATATTATGTGTTTGTTGATCCTCGTTGGTGGTTAATAGCTATTTTTTTTATCCGTTATGTGATTCCCTTGATTATGGGTTGTGTGATGAAATGATATCTTTTTGTGAATAAAAATTAGTCATTTGGGGCGAGAATTGAAAATTGATAAAATGGGAATATTGATTAGTTTGATTCATTGATTGTTATTTGATTTGAAAGGAACCCTGATTATGTTAAATTTGATATTATCATATTTAGGCTAACAATTTAATAGGAAAATCTTAGGTGGGATAGGAAAACCGTAAGAACCAATGATTGTTGAATGTTTGAATGTGTTGAATGACCTTTATTTCATCGTATCTAAACTTCTTGTACTCATTTGATCGGGAAATGCCCCAAGGAAATTGTATTTATTACCGGGGAATGCCCTGTGATACTTTGTACTCAGAAGACCGATTATGATCAAGGCTTGAGTCATCGGGTAAAGCATAGAGTAGGATAATTAGAATAGTTTATGTTTTAATTTCAGCATTTTTATTTCGGTTTGTAATAAATTGGATTGGACACTATTTTTGGTTTTGCTTGTTTGATTGTATGTTTTCTTGTTGTGTGTTTTGTTTGGTTTATACATTTTATAGTGTCATGCTAGTTGATATACTCTACGAAGAGACCGTGGTCAAACCATGGGATCGAGGGATGCCTAACACCTTCCCCTCAATCAATAGAATTCCTTAACTGGAATCTCTATTCGTGGATAAGTTTTTAAAGTCAAACCATTTTGAAAAGAATTTTCCAAAGGTGACTTGGCACACCAGATTATGCCAAGTGGTGACTCTTTATTTAGATTGTTAAAATTCCTTTTTGAAACAAATTTTCATCTCTTGTCACTTAATAATAAAACCCTTTTGAAACTTAAATTCAAATTTTTTTGGTTAAAAAAGGGGTGTGACAGAACCTGAATCGGAGTGATCACTAAACTGATCCCCTATTGGGCAAGGGGAAACACTCTCTGGCAAGGCCCCTAAACCTATGGTTGCACGTAGTTTTTGGGAAATAGGATGTGTTGAGCCCACATTTCCTTGTCGGTGCTAAATCCTACTCCCTATTAAATGACATTGGTGTTATTAATGAAATAACATGACATGGTACTATACTTATAAGTGCTCAACATAAACATAATAGTCTAAATATAGTATTAAAACTCATGACATTTCTGGCTGGAAACTTAAAAATAAAGAAATATATAAACATATAGGTATCAGGTGTTCATAACCGTCCAGCACTAAATGATTATGTAAAGTACAATAATATTATTTAATACACTGGTAGAAAATCATAATTCGGAGACCCAAAACATAATACATTTTAATAAACTGGCAAATTATATGAATTTGATCATGGGGATGAATTGAACTTGGGAGGATATCATGCTATCATGGTTAAATGCATAAATTTGATAGTTTAACATGGTAATGACTAAACATGACATGGGTGTTTGAAACTTCAAGCATATAGGAGTATGATTCACATGATTTAGTTCATGACTTGATAATTTAACATAAAATCAATTAAATATGACATGGGTAATTAAAATTTGAAACATGAAATAGCTTGATTCACATGGGATGTTGACAAGTCTTGAATTCAAATTACTGAGAGAATAAGGATTAAATTCATGATTTACGTGGATAATTTCGCATAGAAGATTTAAAAGTTCATACTTTAACAAAAAATTGATTTTGGGACTTAATGGGTGAAAGGAACTCATTGATGAATACACCACATACCTGAATGTAAAAGCCTTGGATAAATTTCTTGGGATTGAACTTGAACTTGAAGAAACCTAATTGGTTTTGGGAAGAAGGGAATCGCCTCTTTTTTGTTTTATGATGAATGATTTCTGAGTTATAATAGATTAGGGTAATATTTATGCTTGATAACTGTTGTTTGGAGGGTGAAACGACATAGTTTTGGGATTTAAAGAGTGGGAAAATACCAAAAAAAAACTTAGGAATAGTCTGGAAAATGTCTGGAAGCCATTCCAACGGGTTTGGCCAGGACTCGTAAGGTCTAGCTATGTTTTATGGCTTGATTCATCATTAGGAACCTATATTTTAACCCCTGCTTCCGTGATGACAACTCCTACTTGCTACTCGTAGGGTCTGACTATGAGTCTTCATCAAGAGTCGTAGTCACTGATAGCTTTGACAGCGCTTCATTAATTTGGCGATAGCTTTTTACCCCGATGCCGGATTAAGGCAAAATTGATATCATTGGAAAGAAATTCAATTATATATCTGTTGGTAGGTCTTTCGATCAAAAAATTTTGAGTAAATTAAAAGTTATACTCATTTGAAGATGACTATAGTTATATTTTTCACAAGAACTTAATTGCTAAGGGATGTTTTCACTTGCCAAATAGATAGGAGTTATTTGTGACCTTAATATGCATCGAAAGAACTAATAAAACTACCAAAACATGAGATTTGATCTTGCATGAACTTAGAGAATGGTTATAACATTGTCTTGGATTTTTAGGGTGTCAGTCATTCGTCCTTGAATGAAACTGGTTAAGCTTAGATACTAGGAAAACTGAGATCATGTACTGAGTACTTGTGAGCTAAATCATGATTAAGTAACCGAATCTGAAACATGATACATGGACTGAACTTAATTTTTTTAGGACTGTATATTATGACATGAAGATGGTTATATAGCTCAGATAGTAAATGAGAGAATCACTTAAGAAAAACTATTACCTCATACTATAGCTAAACTCGTAGAGAAAAGATGGGGATACTTGGCTCGCATATTGGCTTTTGCTTCCTAAGTAGCTCCCTCAACAAAACATGTATAGAAATGAAAAGAGGAGGGCTTCATGGAATCACCAATCATATTATGTAAGCACGAATCATGAGACAACAAGACTAAGGTCATACAAGGGGTATTACAATGTCGGAGCGGAATACTTGGAAAACTAAGATCATTCACTGAACACTTATAAACCAAATCATGACTAAGTATCTAAATAGTATACATGATGCATGGACTGAACTAAATTCACAATTTGCATGGACGTGAATGAATTATCTTATAGAATGACCATATTCATGAAACTGTGGTTAGTAAGACTAGATGGAATAATGGAAAACTATAGGAGCTTATATGTCTGACTGTTAATCTGAATCACTAGTTACACGGACTAACACATACTGAAAGTTTATACTCAACTGGAGTATTTCTGTCACAAATGGACATTTAGAACGATAAAGTGATATTTGATGATGATGAGTGGTGAATTTACCGTTCATTTGCACTTAACATTCAAGCACACTAGTATGATTTGAAGGCATAAATGAGACAACATTGTGACTAAATGCACTAATTTCTATACTTTGTAGGCATACATGTGATGATATAGAAGGATGTAAAATTAAGCTAAAAATAAATAAAGAGGAGACGAAAAGTGTACAACTGAAGGACCATGTATATAACATAGGCTTAGTTACCGCAATCGCAGTCCAAGAGCCGCGATCGCGACCGAACCACTGTGATTGCGCTCTAAGAGATGAAATTGAGGCCAATAAATATTGGTCACCTAATGCGATCACGTTGATCATATAGCGGTCGTGTTGGCTGAAAACGCGGCGAAGCTGATACGATCGCGTCGTAGCAAAATTTTGACCCAGGGTAGTTTTGTAATTTGACGTAGCTGATGCCACTTCCTATATAAGGCTCAAATATTTATTTATTTATTTAGTTATGCAAATTTTTGGGGAAGAGAGATGGAGAAATTAGAGAATCTGTGAGCCCTAGAATTTGGGGAAACATTCTTGTATTTAAAATTCCAAGTTGAAGTTAGTGAAATCAAAGTGTAAAGTGAAGATTTTCCTTGTCTTCCATTACTATGGACGCCATGGATGCATTTCTTGGTATATTTCTTCTATTTTATTTCATGAATAGATAACTTCTCTAGTCTTGGGATTATGTTGAACTAAGGCGCAATTAGTTGTGCATTGTGATACAATTGTGTACATACTAGTTTATTGATGATGGGTTCTACTTTTGGTTGAATAAATTAGTTGGTATTTGTGTGTGAAATCCCTAAACACCAAAGTGGGTTTGTGGGTGAAAACCCCAACCTCTTAAAAGCTCAAACCATCTTTGAAAAAGGGGTTTGGGTAAACCTTTGGAACCCACATCATCCTTGAAAGAGGGATGTGGGAACTAAAGCAATAGTAGACAATTAATGGGTATAGTTGGCTAACTTTCACTATCTCATACATAAGGGTGATTTTGTGGTTGACTATACCTTGGGTATCATCCTAGAAATAGGGATACCCAATTGAGGTAATAGGTGAATATAATTAACACTCTTGCTAGGTTTTCAAAAGGTTCAACAAGTGAAATTCTTGATGATTTAGTGAGAAATTATCCTCAAGAGTCCTAGACCTAGCCTACCATAGTGTTAACTTACAAGCATGTGCATCAAATCTTCACATACCCATACCTAATTTGACCTTAGGTAGACATAATCCCAAGATTCTCTCAATATCAAAGTTAAATTACAATTGTTGTGTAGTTTGTGGAATCAAGTTACTTATGACAAACATTCTCCCACCCCACCCCCCACCCCCCATTTTAATCATGTTTTTACTTTATTTACAACTTCTGGTGTTTTCTTTGTAAGATTTAATATTCATAAGGCTAGACCTCTAATTTTCACTCCTTGTGGATTCGACCTCAATGAGATTTGGGATATTAACAACGACCATCCTATACCACTTTACATTGTATAGGTGAGCGTTATCTAAATGGCATCGTTGCCGGGGAGTGAAATTTAGTTTTCATTTGTGCGATATTGATTCTTACTTAGGGTATACCCGTGGTGATTTTGATTTAATTTTCTTATTGTTTTTTATTCTTGACTAGGTAATCACTATTTATCCCGAATAACCATGAGTCAATATGGGTTGTTTTATCTTGGCACCAACGAGAATGAAAGTGCAATCCGTATTTCCACCTACCGAGGGAAGTGGAGTATTTTATGTCACAAGTATGATGCCTGAATTGCTCTATTTGAAGGAACTTTATGGGATTCAAGCACATGAGGACCTGAATTTGCATTTCAAGAACTTTGTGGATGTTTGTGAACCCTTTAATGTTGCACACATCTCCCAAGAGTCTATCCGATTGCACCTTTTTACGTTCTGTTTAACGGGAAAGGTGGTGCTATGGATAAGGTCCATTGGGTAAAAGATCATGGATAAACCTTACGAAAGCTTTCTTAAGTCAATAATTTCCACCTTCAAAGATGTTACAATTGCAGGATGAAATCATTAATTTTCGCCAATTTCATGAAGAATTGTGGTATGAAGCTTTAAAACGATTCAAAGAAAGGCTCATGAAATTCCCTTACCATGAGATGCCAGAGAAGATGCTTATCCAAATTTTCTATAGGGAATTGGACCAACACAACAAAGTGATAGTGGACGATGCATCCGGTGGATCGCACATCAAATCTTCATATGGGGATGCATCAAAGGTGTTGAATCAAGTAGCAAGTTTTTCTAGAGGATAAGACATTAAGAATGCCGAGATAACTATGGGGGCTCCCTCCTTATCCTTTGCGTACCAAGATGGAAAAGGTCAAGTGTAGAAAGAAGAATCAAACATGATCAAGGTAATGTCACACCTTGAGCTCCTAACATATCATATGTTGGGAGCCCCATTTGAAAGTGTAAATGTGATAAATGCAATAAAGTCTAAGACATGTGACAATATGGAGGAAGATATAATTGATGACAAAGTTAGTGTGTTACCTAAATATGCAGAGGGTTTCCACCTTGTCTCTCAAGGTCAAGGCAGGATACAAGGTCAGAACCATGAGAGTCAAAGCATGATACAATGCAATAAGGAAGGGTGCGTCAATGAAGAAATTTTGGCTCGAATCTTGATTTGTGTTGATGGGACCGACAAAAAGGTTCAAGAAATGTGAAGTGATTTCTTCGTGATCCACCAAACAGTTGAGTCCCACTCAACCTCCATTCAACAACTAGAGCCAAGGTTGAATCGAATATCGATATATCTAATGGAGAAGCAAAATAAGGAAATTCCAAGTGAGAAGGTGAGAAATAGCATGGAGTTTGAGTACTCCAATGGAAAAGAAGAGGATGAGAAAACAAAGGTAAAGAGAAAAAGGTCAAATAATGACAAGCCAAAACCAAGTGGGATTGTATTTGAAAAGACAAAAGTAAACGAGTGTAAATTGTCTCCATGCCATCAAGTAATATTCCTCCCTTGTTTCCTAAAGGGTTTTCACCGAAAGGAGAAAATGTAAAGTTCAACAAGCTCTTCGATAAATTTAGCAGCCTATCTATCAATATTTCTCTAATGAAGGGTTTGTAAGATATACCGGGGTTTGTTAAATTTATAAAGGATTTGATATCTAAGAAGCGGCTTGTGAAAGATGAAACAATAGAAATAACATAACATTATAGTGTCATCATGTCAAGCACATGGGCGAAAAAAAAGAACGACCTCAGTGTTTTTACAATTCTATATACCATTGGGTTGTTTAAGTTTGCGAAAGCATTGTGTGACCTTGGAGCAAGTGTTAACCTAATGCCATATGCCATATTCCACAAGCTCGGATTGAGGAATCCGTAATCTACAACGATGAAATTTCTCATGGCCGACTATTCAATCAAGAAGGCAATTAGAGTTCTCCATGATGTTCTAGTCAAAGTTGACCAGTTTATCTTTTTGACAAATTTTGTGATCTTGGATTGTGAAATGGACATTGAAGTTCCTATAATTATTGAGAAGCCATTCTTAGCCACCAAAAATCCTTCGTAGATGTGGAATCCGACGAGATGAAGTTTCAATTAAATAATAAGGAGGTGTCTTTCAACGTATATAAGTCCATGAAGAAATCGATGAACTTACAAGTTATCTCTGTTATAAATGTCATTGATGGGTAATTGACAAATCATGTTGATGTGAGCTTGTTGGATGATCTTTTGGTAGGAGTGCTATGGAATTGCAAAAGAGAAGAAGTTGAAGAATTTGATGAGGTGGTTACATCTTTAAAAGGACTTGGATGCTATACCAAGAACCCGGTAAAGTTGGACCTTGATCTTAAAAATCGCGAGAGCCCTCCCGTAAAACCATCGATTCTTGAGAAACCAAAAATTGAATTAAAGACTTTTCCACCCCATCTTAAATATATGTTTTGGGGGGATAGAGACACATTACCCATCATCATTACAAGTGACCTTGAACTCTCTCAAGTGGAAACTTTGAAGTTGGTGGTGAAAAAATTCATTCGAGCCATTGGATGGACAATTACAGACATTATAGGGATAACCCCCAATATTTGTTCCCACAAAATCAAGCTAGAGAAAGATTATGTACCAAGTTTGGAACATCAAAGGAGGCTAAATCAACCCATGCTAGAGGTGGTAAATAAAGAGATCTTAAAATGGTCTGATGCGGGAGTAATCTATCCTAAATGAAATAGCACTTTGGTGAGTCCGGTACAATGTGTCCCAAATAAAGGTGGCATTACAGTAGTTGAGAATGAAAAGAATAATCTTATCCCCATCCAACCGATCATCGGGTGGAGGGTATGCATGGATTACCAAAAATTAAACTCATAGACCAAAAAGATAGTTACTCAGAGTATAATCAAATTTGAATCTCCCCGGAGTACTAATAGAAAATGACTTTTACTTTCCCACATGGGACATTCATATTTACGTGAATGCCTTTTGGGTTATGCAATGCCCCGACAGCCTTTCAATGTTGCATGTTGTCAATCTTTGCAGATATAATAGAATACTCAATGAATGTTTTTATGGATGATTGCTCGGTGGTGGGGAATTCATTCAACTCATGCCTTGAGAATTTAAGCAAGGTGCTTGAAAGATGTGTGGAAACCAACCTTGTCCTAAATAGGGAAAATGTACATTTCATGGTCAAGAAATGAATTGTCTAGCACCATAAAATATCGGGGAAAGTCATACAAGTAGACCAACCTAAAGTAGAGGTAATTTTCCAAGTTACCACCTCCGTGTCCGTAAAGGGTGTTTGGAGATTTCTTGGACATGTTGGGTTTTATCATTGTTTTATCAAGGATTTCTCCAATATAGCTCACCCAATGTGCAAACTACTTGAGAAGGAGACAAAATTTAACTTTGATGAGTCATGCTTAAAATCCTTTGAGTACCTTAAGGTGTTGCTTATTTCGTCCCCCAATCATTGTGCCCCCGAATTGGTCATCCACTTTTAAAGTAATGTGTGATGTAAGTGGGATATAATTGGGTGAGGCATTAGGTAAATGGAAGGATAAACTCTTTCATCCTATCTATTATGCAATAAAGGCCTTGAACGAGGCTCAATGAAACTACATCGTTACTAAATAAGAGATGTAGGCGTTTGTGTATGTTTTTGAAAAGTTTCCTGCCTACATGTTTGTTATGGAAGTTGTGGTGCACATGGATCATGTCAACCTTAAGTATCTCATGGAAAATAAGGAAGCAAATCCACACCTAATTAGATGGATTCTGCTCTTGCAAGAATTCAACTTTGAGGTAAATGATCTAAAGGGGTGCGAAAACCAAGTAGCCGACCATCTCTTGCGTCTTGAAGGTAATCATTAAAGGCATAGAGAAATTAAAATTGATGATTCTTTTTCCAATGAAATAGTCATTTTTGTTTTCAGAAAAAGCATACTGTGGTATACTGACTATGCCAACTATGTAGCAAGTGGTGTACTTCTAGAGGGGATTACCTACCATCAAAAAAAGTAGTTCTTGTTTGATTCTAAAAGATATTTTTGGGATGAAACATTCCTCTCTTAGGAGTGCACGGACGGTGTGATTAGGAGATGTGTTATGGAGATTAATATGAGTGATATCCTTAAAGCTTTCCATTCCTCACCTTACGGTGGCCACCATGGGAGAATCCGAACCACCGCCAAAATCCTCCAATGTGGGTATTATTGGCCCTCAATGCATAAGGATTCCATTGAGTAAGTAAAATAATATCACCTATGTCAAATTCAAGGTGGTGTTTCAAGAAGACATAAAATGCCCCTCAAAACAAACCTCGAAGTTGAACACATTAATGTGTGGGGAATTGACTTTATGGGCCCGTTTGTAAGCTCATTTGAGTGGCGGTTGACTATGTTTATAAATGGGTGGATGTTGTGGCGCTTCTGAATAACAAAAGCAAAAGTGTTACCTCTTTTTTTGAAAAAGCACATTTTTACAAGGTTCAGAACGCCATGGGACATCATTAGTGACGAAGGCTCACATTTTTGTAATCGGGTATTTGGGGCCCTTCTTGATAAGTATGGGTTTAAACACAAAGTGGTACCCCATACTACCTCTAAAGAGTGTCCAAGTTGAAGTTTCAAACTGGGAAATAAAAGAAATACTTGAGATGACAGTGAAAGGCAGCTCGATGAGGCACTTTGGGCTTATAGAATGCCTACAAAACCTTAATTTGCATGTCCCCTACAAATTGGTGTTGGGAAAGTCATGTCATTTTCCCGTCGAGATCGAACATAAATCCTTGTGGGCTTTAAAGAGGTTGAACATGAATTGGGGTGAAGCCTCCGAAGCGAGGGTCATAAGACTCCACGAGTTGGAAAATTTTTGACTCAAGGCTTATGAGAGTTCTGCATTGTATAAGGAGAAATACAAATATGGCATGATGCTTGAATATTAAGATGGGAATTCCATGTCAGCGAGAATGTACTCCTTTACAACTCTCATTTGAAACTCTTTGCAGGGAAGCTTCATTCTAAATAGTCGGGGCCATTTTTTATTTCTAACGTCTACCCTAGGGGTGCCATTAAATTGGAAGATCATGAGAAAAAGAATTTTGTGGTAAATGGCCAAAGGGTGAAGCACTACAACATGAAAGTTCCCATGGTGGATAAAGGGATTTTGTTTGTTTTAAGGATGTTACATGGTGAAAAAGGAGAGAGTCATATTGCCACGTTAAATTAGGTGCTTGATGGGAGGCAACCTATCCATGAATCATTTCTTATTGTTTCAATATTTTGTAGGTGTTTTAACAAAAGCTCAATGCCCAGAAAAATAGGGGAAAAACAGATCTGGAAACTGGCAGCTATGCAGCAAAATCAAAACAGAGAAAAAACATAGGATTTCAGCCTCAGTTAACGCAATCGTGGTGACCGTAAGTGCGGGACACTCTGTCGCAATCCCGGCATCCTAGGGTCATTCTGTTTCCTACTTCAGGGAGTCTCTTCTAACCTATATACTTCTTATATTTGTTGTAGTAAGACCACTGCAGGCCCCTAAGTTGGGGGTATGTGAAACTACCTTTTTGTTTGTTTGGACGTACCTTTCCTTATGATATACTGAGTGAAGACATTCTTATAGGAAAGAAAAAGCATCGTGATTCGGTTTTGATCCATGGAGGCAGGGGAAGTCTGAGTACCCATAGAATCGAGGTTATAAATGTAAGGGAAATCTAAGTACCTGTGGAATTTTAGGATTTGGGATCGCACTAGTACCTATGGAAAAGTCAGAGTAACCATATGGGTTGCCCGTGTAAAAGACAAAATGCGAGATGAAGGCTTATGTTGGTACAATAGTTAGCAAATTGTGCATGGTGAAAATGCAAAGAAAACAACCCCTCCATCCAAAAAATTTTCTTGAGAATTAGAGGGCATGGATGTGTGCAATATTGTATCAACACTTTTTCTCTTTTTGTGACTGTGAAATTTTTGGCTTGTTAAAATTGGAGATACTCCATTTTTGTCTCTAGCGGAAGGGGCAATTGAGCCTCCTTGGCAAATTTTGCATGCCGTGTGTGGTTAGCTTATTTTTCCAAATCTCACGTGTACTTGTACCATCTAGAACTTTCCCCATTATTTTGTCAAGGATAATTTTGATTGTACTTGGTTGGGGAGATGAACTTAGGCCATCTTTGTGATATTGGACATCCTCCTTTTCCTAAAAAGTCTACCCTTTCATAGATGTTATCCCAAGTCACCCACTTTGAGCCTTTAGACCTTTCTTGTTGTGAGCCTTTTAATTTGTATCCCTCTTTCGAACCCTACCCTTTGGAACCCTACCCTTCTTGAACATAAAATTGCAACTTGGGGTTAAAAGCCTAAGTTGGGGGTAGTGATGATTGATATAGGTAACTTTGGGCCATGAAGTTGTAAGTGAGTGCCTAAGACCTTAAGTATTGAGAAAAAATAAATAATAAAAAGGAAAGGATCCAACAAAAGAAAGAGAAGTGCAAAGGGTGCAAGAAAAAAAATAAAAAGAAAATGGGTGAACCAAGGAAATAAAAAGTAGGCACATGTTTAAAGAGCAAAAACAAAAGAAGTGACCCATGATCAAAAGTTGGATGAAATAGTGTGATGTAGATGCCCAAGGAGAGTATAGCCATGTTGTTACTAAAAGATATCCTACCCTACCCTGAACCTCATTACAAGATCAAAAAGCCCTTCATGATTTCCAACCAAGTGTTTTCATTATAGTGGCAATTGAAAATAAGGGCAAGTCTATGGCATGGTACTTGTTAGCATAGAGAGTTCTTGAGAGGGAAAAAGTTTTGTACTTAAATTCCTTGATGCATATTTGGTAGCTTGGTGTGTGGAATTTTCCTTCTTGTGAAGAGGCATGTGAACAAATTGTGGTGGGTGATTTTGTCATCTTTCGAGAAAAGAGGAAAAGGGAGTATAGTGTAGTTACGGTCAAAAAGTAAGTCACTTATAGATTATCTTTGATTGTTGCATTGTTGCTCTTTAAAGTCTCTTGCATCCGTGAAAATCTCATTTATGTTGAGGGGTGTCGTGAAAATAGTTTTGTCCATGTTTGAAGACTTAATTTGTGGTAATAACTAAGCTTGAAGTCATTATGATCATTGGGTCATATAATCTGGGAATAAAATTGCATAGTCTTATGGTAAGAAGTAGTGTTGCTTGAGGACAAGCAATGCTTTAAGTTGGGAGTGTTGATGAGTGGTGAATTTACCGCTCATTAGCACTTAATATTTGTGCATAATACTATGATTTGAAGTCATAAATGAGACAACATTGTGACTAAATGAACTAATTTCCACATTTTGCAGGCATACATGTGATGAGATAGAAGGATGTGGAATTGAGCTGAAAATAAACAAATAGGAGAATAAAAGTGCACAGCTAAAGGACTATGTACAGAACATAGGCTCAGTTACCACGATAGCGGTCCAAGAGTCGTGATCGCGACCAGACCACCGCAATTGTGCACTAAGAAATGTGATCGCGGCCAGTCAAGCCTGGTCACCTAATGCAAACACGTTGATCCTATCACAGTCGCATTGATCGTGATCGTGGCAAAGCTGATGCGATCGTGTCGTAGCTGAATTTTGACTCAGGGCATTATTGTAATTTGTCATAGCTGATCCCACTTCCTATATAAGGCTTAAATCTTTATTTACTTAGTTATGAAAAGTTTTGGAGAAGAGAGATGGATAAATTAGAGAATTTGTGAACCCTAGAATTTGGGGAAACATTCTTGTATTTAAAAGTCCAAGTTGAACTTAGTGAAATCTAAGTGTAAAGTGGAGATTTTCCTTGTCTTCCATTGCTATGGACTCCATGGATGCATTGCTTGGTATATTTCTTCTATTTTATTTCGTGAGTAGATAACTTCTCTAGTCTTGGGATTATGTTGAACTAAGGTGAAATTAGTTATGGGTTGTGATACATTTATGTACATGCTAGTTCATTGGTGATGGGTTCTACTTTTCCTTGAATAAATTGGTTGGGATTTGTGGGTGAAATCCTCAAACACCCAAATGGGTTTATGGATGAAAAACCCTAGCTCTTGAAAGCTCAATCCATCCTTGAAAGAGGGGTTTGGGCTAACTTTTGGAAGCCACATCACCCTTGAAAAGGGGATGTGGGAACCAAAGCAATAGTAGACAATTAATGGGCGTAGTTGCTAACTTTCACTATCTCGGACATAAAGGTGATTTTATGGTTGACTATACCTTGGGTATCATCCTAGAAATAGGGATACCTAATTGAGGTAATAGGTGAATATAATTAACACACTTGTTAGGTTTCCGAAAGGTTCAATAAGTGAAATTCTTGAGGTTTTATTAAGAAATTAACCTCAAGGGTCCTAGACATAGCCTACCATATTGTTAACTTACTAGCTTGTGCATCAAATCTTCACATACCCATACCTAATTTGCCCTTAGGTTGACATAATCCCAAGATTCTCTCACTATCAAAGTTAAATTAGAATTGTTGCATAGTTTGTGAAATC
The DNA here is from genome assembly GCA_030864215.1 of Capsicum pubescens. NCBI lineage: Eukaryota > Viridiplantae > Streptophyta > Magnoliopsida > Solanales > Solanaceae > Capsicum > Capsicum pubescens. The sequence continues at coordinate 250,394,792 of CM061543.1, read as the reverse complement.
AAGTTACTTGTGACAAACATTCTCCCAAAACCACCACCACCCCTATTTTAATCATGCTTTTTACTTTATTTACACTTTGGCTGTTTTCTTAGTAAGACCTAATACCCGTAAACTAGAACTCTAATTTTCACTCCTTATGGATTCGACCTCAACGGGGGTTGGGATATTGACAACGACCGTCCTCTACCACTTTAGATGATATAGATGAGTGTTATCAGATGACATGAAATTTCTAAGAGTCACTTGAAAAAAAATATTTGCTACCTTCAACAGTCCTTGTCAAAGGTTCTAATAATATTAGGGAGCAAGAAATTTTGGGCATGATCTTAGAAAGATGTTTGAATGAGGAATTGCCATATGGATACAACTCTAAGACATGGAATATAGGTATATAAAAACATAATCTAGGATAGAATTACTATGACTTAGGCAATGAAACCGCTAACTTTCAAGCTTATCCACACTTCTCAAATACTCCCTCATCTATGTTTTTCATCTCAAAAACTAGGCTCATCTGATGCAACTTTTGATTCTTACATGGGTACACCTAACCATTCCAGCTAGTGTCTTAGTTAAACTACATACTCTCACCATTTTAAGCCTAACTCAAAATCACAAGGTACAACACATAACTCCATAATACTAGTCTAAACCATGAATTCAATACCCCATGTGTTTTCATAGCTCTCATCTCAAGAGTAATCCATCTTACCACTCCATTAACTAACTTCAAACTCTTACTAGGAATTCACTAGAGCACATTGCATTTATACACTTATATACCAACATGACATTCTAGCCTGTCATTATAGCCACATATGAATTCCTAGGCAACCAACCCACTAAAGCATTTCTGCCATATTCTATAATACCTCTATAGATAACAAATTCCATACACTATTCCAAGAATACACACATGAAATTTTCAGCTGACCATGACATGACATATACCATAAGATTTTCCTCAATCTACCTTCATACTTATATCCTTAGATAAAGTAAACATACAACAATCTTTCTCCAAGAAGAAACATTTGCCCTCTCCCATCTAAATAATTGTTCATCACCACTATCATTCCATAAGGTGAGGTCACTGAAAGGTTAGAACATGAGGACCTGAATCCTAAAAGAATATTATACATAACTTTGACACTTAACTGAGGCCTGAGAAATTGAGTATCAACTACATAAATTCAATACAGAGGTCAAAAATACATACCAAAAATCTGAATTTTCACTAGTCATTAAGGCTGCACCATGATTTATGGGACCTAAGAATACTGTAAAGCATGAGTACATGAGTCATGAGCTGCATAACCTAATTTTTGAGTGATTAAATTCGTGGAATAGGAGTCATGATTCTAAGTGAACTGGTACTTCTTATCCTAGGAACTGAAAGTGTACATGATTCTATAGAAAGTGCATGAATGATAAGATATGATCATAAAGTTGACTTGTAAGGACCAAGTAAAAAATCTGACCAAAATAAGAATGGGTCGGGTATCTTCCTCCCATAGTGATGATCTATAACACACTGGTATTACTACTAGAATCTGAGAGCCTTACTTGGTTCCTTGTTATATCATCTCCCCCTTAGCTTTAAGCCATTGTTCTTAGTCTGTGGACCCCTTTAATAAAATCTAAACTAAACTACAACCACTGTACTCTAGAGTCCGAGATATAACAATACACATAAATAATAAACTCACCTTGGAAGACTACACTTGAAAGTGTAAAACCCACTTCTAATACCTCCTTTTGAGGTAGAAATCTTAACTTTCTATATCTCTAATAGTCATCATATAATTACTTAAACACTTACTAACTTAGAATATTTAGGAGTATAACCATACCCTGAGTTCACACCATCTAGAATTGTAAACTCTTCTTTCTATTAGCTTAATCATCAAATATTTAAACTTAGATTGTAACACTTAATATGGATATCCACAGAACATCTCATACACTAATACCCACTTATTACTACTGGATAGGAATCATGAAACACTAATCTACTCAAAATTTTGTGAACAAAATCAACCTTATTAAGATTCTCTATCATTGTGGTCACTGCCTAATCTTTATCCTGACTAAAGCATTAACATACTCTAAGTCTCCCGTAACTGAGAAATATCTTTTAAGGTGCTATTAAACAATCAACCTAAATCTAGACAAATGCTATCCCCACTTTACTATTGTTAAACTTCTAGGTTTATGCTTCTAACTCTAGATCATATGTTGTCATGAGATTCTGAGAAGGGATCTGAGAGAACACCTGAATTTAGCTCAGTGCATGATTTTCGTAAATAAGTACGAGAACTTTCAAACTTTGGAACTTAAAGTCACTGATGGGATCCTTTTGAGCCTGCGTGAAATCTTAAAACTGTCTGCGGAGATTATTTGAAAAAACTCTATTAGTCGGAATTTAAGATTGACTATTTTTTTACCACAAGAATAAGGCAGTGTTGGCATAAATTGAGTATGAAGAGAATATGTATAAGTTTCTTAGAGAACATATCTACTGCATGATCCGAGATATGAAAGAAGAAAAATATTTCTTAAATGCCCTGTGGCCTCTCAGAGAAAAGTACAGACATTTTCGTACCATTTTGCAAGACTTTACTAGACATGAATTAATAGACACCCTAGGACACTTGAACCTTGTGCTCTAATACTAAGTTTTTCACGACCTAATACTACCCCCTAGCTATAATACGGTTCTTGAAACCACAAGTGATCCCAAGCTAACCCATGTACTAGCATACTGCTTGAGCAACTAATTAAAGTTAAATTTGCTAAGCGGAAGCATAATTATGAGAAAATCTGAATGAATGTAATACTGATAAAGTTTAAAACATTACAATACTGAAGATAGAACTTGAATTACATATCATGACTCTGACTGACTATCTATGAAGCCTCTACTATACTCATTGTAGGTGGTTGGTACATGCCTCCAACTACCATAAATTAGTTCATAAGAATAATAATAATAATACAGTACATGAACTACAATAGATTGGAGTTCTCAAAATAAGAGAACTCATCACCTGTTGGCTGAATACTGAGAACTATTTGACCCTGGTGTATGGACTATATCTGGTACCTGTATCATAAAGGAATGTAGCCACAAACACATATATGTGGTTAGTAATTTGGAATATACTGAGTATATAGGGACATGCACTAAGTCATGGAAATATTTAAAACATGCTTTAAAATTGAGGATGTAAGTTATTTGCTGAAACATACATTCAAAACATAGATATACGTGAAAACTGTAACTCATAATGATATTTATAAATCATGAGTCAAAAATAATTCTAGAACATAGGAAGCGGTAAAAACATGAATACTGTATGAAAATCTTATGTAAAGTTGAACATGTTGTAAAACTGAACTGAGGATCATGTATGGATATTGAGCATGAAAACATGAACATATAAGATGAACATAAGACTAAGTAGGGAATGTACTAAAATAATCTGTAAAAGTAACAGACTGAATAACTAGAAATATGATTACTTGGTCAAGCAAACCTGAACTGATATAGACTGAGTACTAACTGAAACTGTGGGAGCTATCATGTAATTGACATAAACTATGTGAGTTATCATGGAGTCCAATATCTGACCCACATTGAGGAGGGTTGTTCTGTCCTTGCCATCGGAGTAGAACATGAACTGGAGTGATCACTAAACTGAGCCGTAATTGGGCAAGGGGAATCACTCTCTGGCGAGACCCCTAAACCAGTGATGGCACATAGTTTTTGGGAAATAAAATGCATTGAATCGACACTTTCCTCACTGTGCTAAATCCTACTCCCAACCGAATGACACTAGTGTTATAATGGTTTAACATGACATGGTACTGTACTGATAAGTACTCAACATGAATATAGTAGTTTGAATATAGTAATAAAATTATGACTTGTCTGACTTGTAACTTGAAAACAAAAACATGTATAAACATATAGGTATCGGGGGTTCAGAACCTCCAGCACTGAATGATTACGTAAAGTACAAAAACATTATTTAAAACACTTATAGCAAACCATAATTCGGAGACCCAAGACATAATACATTTTTATAAACTAGTTAATTACATGGATTTTATCATGGTGGTGTTCTACATTTAATTTTTCTAATGATCAGCTAAATTGTAAGGGACCAGGTCCTTTGATGTGCAAGATACGGTACAGCTGGCACGCGTTGTCTTTATAGTTTTGTCATCTTGTGTAACAAACTTGCAGGTGCTATTTTGTACTGATTAGGACAACTGATCTAATGATCTCTCAGTCCAAATCAACACTTAGTTATAAAAGCAAAGAGACGTCTCTTCATTAATTGGTTTTTGCCGGTTATAAAGAGCGAAGAGAGGTAGAAAAAACTCCATTTAAATATTGCTAAAGCATTATTCATGTTCTTATCTTTGTAGTATGCCTAAAGAGTGAGTGAGTATTCTTGAGTGCTGATTTATAAATGAACTACTCATGCTATAAGGGTAGTGTTCCCTTTTTTAAGAGAGATGCTAAGGTAGAGTTGCCTAAGATAGTTGTTGATTAGAGTTAATCAATGTAGAGAGTCCTTGGTAGAGTCACCAAGATGAGCTTGTAATAGAGTTACTATAAGCGAAAGGAGCCTAGAGGTAGGATGAAATCTATACTGTAATCAGGAGGTTGATTACAGTGGATTTCATTGGTGCTTGTGAGGGAAAGCCGTGGTTTTTCCCTTCCTAGGTTTCCACATAAAAATCTATTTTTTACTCTTCTTGCACTATTTCTTATTTTTCTACACGGTTAGTGTTGGTTTTTTTGTAAATTGATTTAGAGGGACCTGGTTTCTGTAATACCCCATACTTTTTTCCAGCTAATTTCATCTCAAGAATGTTTAGTATTAGCTTCTAAATTGAATGATGATTATTTCATGAGGAATTTTCAAGATTTTTACTTTTTTCATGTGGGAAAATCAATAAGCTTTCCATTGATATAAGATTCTCCCAAATCCGATAACCGGGTCAGAAGTTACGACTATTTCAAGTTTCTATCATGAAACAGCACCATATTAGTCAGTGGCGCGCCGCGCAACAAGAAGAAATGGCATTTGGAAAATTCCAGTAGGGTTCCGCGATTATGGCCATCGCGCCAGGTCCCAAATTCAAAATTTTCCATTTTCCAGTGTCTCAGCACAATTTCTCCCACGTTGCACCAAAGTTCTAGGTCGCAAAAGAAGGGGCAATGCGATGGCTCCACGTCGTGCCATCCATCAATTTCCCAATTGTCAAAATCCAGTGACATGACGCGATAGCGCCGCGTCGCACCAAGGGTCCAATTCAGGAAATTTTCACTGAAATTAAATGATGCATCCAGGGTTAAAAGGGTCAACTTCCCACCTCTATTTAAGCCCTTTAACATGTGATTCAGCCACTTTTCACCCAAAATATACTAGTTTCTCTCAAGAACAAGCTAGGGTTTTCATAGAAGATATAATTTCAAGAAAGTTTCACCGTCAATCTTCATGAAATCATGAACTAAGGTATGCATAGTGTTAATTCATGGACTCCTTTCATCCACGAAGCCCAAGAATCCCTTTTCTAAATTCAAGTTTATGGATTTTCTGATAAATTTCATGATTGGGTGGTTTTTGTTCATGTGGATAGTGAGAAATTGAATTCTACTCCATGTTGGGTGATAAATTCTATGTGGGTTAAATTATTATAGATATAGATTCATGCAAACCTATGACTAAACCCTTGAATGATGAAATTAGAATTGAACCATAATGTTTAATTATTGTACAATGATGTTTACGTGTACCATGCCTACAATATGTTTGATTAAATGCCTAGGTGAAGGAAAAGTGTCTAATTAGCATGATACCATGAAATCCCCATGTATGTATAAGTTATGCCTATCACATGTTCTGATGAATTACTTCTATAAATATATTATGGATTATGATGTTAGTTATATGTTCAAGTAAGTTATGCTTGGTCAGTTTCCTTACATCGAGTCCTGGGGGTACTCATACCCAAAACATTAGCTATGTGTCTAGAGCTATGTCATGTTTTCACGATACTCTCAGTCAAGCTATGAATCCTTAGACTTCAGACAGTCTTATGACTCAGGAAATCTCCATGATCTCATGAACTCAGTCAGTTGTTAGATATCAATAATATTTCGTCAGTCAACGGAATTTAGTAACTCAGTCCATGTTCAGTTCAGTAAATTATGTTCAATGTCTATTCAGATGGGAGTTGAAATTAGCACCTAGTGAGCCCAAGGATGGAAACTCACCTGTTATATGAGGGTGTGATTCTTAGAAGCAATCCTTGCATTCCAGAACTATGTATCTAGCATAGGTTGAGACATCATAGCCTGCTCTATGAGGGTAGATGAGGTGACTTATCCTTCTATATGAGGGTTCCCACCGTTCTCACTAGAGTTACCTGTTATATTAGGGTCACTCGCATGTTGTCCTTACCAGTGGCGCGGTATTAACACCCTTCTAATCAGGACATAGATTGGACCCTAATTCAGCTATAATGCATCATTTGAGGCATGTCGATTAGATGACTATCTCCCACAGTCTCAGTATCAGTCTCAGTAAAAGAACTCAGATAGTTCTTTAGAATTCAGGACTGTCAGATATAGTCAACTCAGATACAGTACGGAACTCAAATAGTTCCATCAGATTCAGGACTATTAGATACAGTCACTCATGTTATCAGTTATATTTAGATTCAATAATCATGTTATCACAGTATTAGTGTCAGTTGTTATGTCTCATGCATGTATTCTCATGCTCATGATAGTTAGTCAGTTATTAATATGGTTCATGCATATAAACCCCATGCATTCAGCCTACCTCACATGCATACCAGTACATTCAAAGTACTGATGCATTTGCGCTATGGTATCTTATACCATAGGTTCAGAGACACGAGCTTTAGACCAATAGTAGATTACATATATCTGCAGACAGAGTTAGAAGTGAGTCCTTATCTTTCGAGGACATGATTGTTTCCCTAATATCACATTAATCAGTTTATTAGTTGGAGTTAGTTGGGGACATATCCCATCAACTCCTTACTTAGATAGTTCAGTCAGTTAGAGGCTTTCTAGACTATCATGTTTCAGACTTCAGTATTCTCAGTTTTGTTTTGGGTATTCTATTACCCCACACAGATGTTATATATTCAGATTATGTTCAGTTTTGAACCTTACGGCCTTTCAGTTCATGTTTCCATATTATTTAATATTTTATGCAGTTATAGGTACAGATATCAGTCATGGGTTAGCTTGTGATCCTTTGGGGACATGAGCATCGTGTAGCGTTTTGGGTATCAAATTTGGGGCGTTACAGTTCCTGACTGTGTGGTGCAACCCCCAAGGGTTCTAACAATTAGTATCAGATCAAGGTCACTCTAAAAGGTTCAGACCTAGAGTGTCTTGGCTAGCATGGTTGCTCCACCTAATCTAGATGAAGGGCAATCAACCACTAGACCACCTAGATTCAATAGATAGTACTATGGGTGGTGGAAAACAAGGATGTTTGACTTCATTTTGGCTGAGGACAATGAGTTAATGGACATTATACTTGATGGTCCTCATGTACATATAAAAAAAGTCAAATAAAAATATGTTACAATAATGGTCATCAAAAGAAGGAGAGAGTTCAATGATGAAGTGTAACACCCGCGCTTTTTCTTAGCTCGAAAATCATCTTAAGGATGTTAGAACTTTCTTTAAAATAATAATTCATTCTTATACACGTGGTATTTCCATAATTCTCACTTTCTATCATGTGAGAAATTGAATAAGCTTTCCATTTATATCTAATTCGCCCAAATCCGACATTCGGACGAAGAGTTAGAGCCTTTTTAGTGAGACAGTGTTTCACCTGAGCCTTCAACGCGTCGTGGAGATAGCTTAAATGGAAATTGTCAATTTCTAGTGTTGCTCTACGATACTGGCATGTCTCTCCAAACTTCCAGGTCGTAGACAAGGTGGAAACACGATAGCTCCGCGACATGCCACCATGCAGCTTCCCAATTATCAATTTCCAGTGACACGGCGCGATAACACCGCGTCGCGCCAAGGGCCCAATTCGAGAAATTTTACTGAAAATTAAATTATGTGTCCAGGGTTAAAAGGGTCAATTTTCCCCCCTATATAAGCTTCCAAACACGGGATTTAGCCCTTATTCATCCAAAATATTGATGTTTTTCTCAAATACTCTTAAGAACTCAAGCTAGGGTTTTCATAGAAGGTCCAATTTCAAGAAGGTTTCACCATTAATCTTCACAAAATCAAGAACTAAGGTATGCATAGTATTCATTCATGGACTCCTTTTGTCCATGAAGTCCAAAAATCCTTTTTAACTACAAGTTATGAATTTTCTTCATGTTTTCATGCTTTGTATGTTCTCTTTCATGTTGATAAATAAGGAATTGATTTCTATTCCATGATTTGATGATAAATTCCAAGTGGGTTGATTAGTATAGATAAAGATTCATGAAATCTCATGACTAAAACCTTGTATGATGGAATTGAAATTGAACCATGATGTTTAATTTCTATACCATGATGTTTACATGTACTATGTCTATCATATGTTTGATAAAATACCACGACGAAGGAAATTTGCCTAACTAGCATGACATCATGAAAATCCCCATAAATGTACAAGCTTATGCCTATTAGACGTTTGATGAAATGCTTCAATAAACGTATTATGGTGATTATCATGTATTCAAGAATATCAAGTCATGTCAGTTTCCTTCTATCGAGTCCTGGAGGTACTTGTACCCAAAATATGAGCTGTGTGCCTAGACCCATGTCATATTTTCACGATACTCCCAATCAAGATATGAACTCTTAGACTTCAGATAGCCTTATGACTCAGGAAAAATCTTCATGATCACATGACTCAGTCAGTTGTCAGATATCAGTAGTATTCCATCAGCCATGGAAATTTAGTAACTCACTTCATGCTCAGTTCAATTTAGTAAATCATGTTAAGCATCTATTCAAATGGGAGTAGGAATTAGCACTGAGTGAACCCAAGGATAGGGACTCACCTGTTATATAAGGGTATGATTCCTAGAAGCAATCCTTGCGTTCCAGAACTATGTAGCCAGCATAGGTTGAGACATCATAGCCTGCTATATGAGGGTAGATGAGGTGGCTTAACCTGTTATGTGAGGGTTCCCACCATTCTCACTAGAGTTACCTGATATATGAGGGTTACTCACATGTTGTCCTTACCAGTGGTGCAATATTGACACCCTTCTAATCAGGGCATAGATTGGACCCCAGCTTAGCTATTATAGCACCTTTGGGGTATGTCAGTTAGATACTACTTCCCACAGTTTCATGTTAGAGAATTAGGACTGTCAGATACAGTCAATCAGTCTCAGTAATAGAACTCAGATAGTTCTTCCAATTTCAGGACTGTCAGGTACAGTCAACTCAGTACAGTATGAAACTCAGATAGTTCCATCAGATTTAGGACTGTCAGATATAGTCACCCATGTTATCAGCATTATTCAGATATAGTCCTTCATGTTATCAGTCATATCAGTTACTAGCATGTCATGTTATCAGTATACAGACTCATAAATCATGAAATAACGTTGTCAGTTACAGTTATGTATTTTTGCATGTATTCTCACATTCATGTTAGACAGTAACTTATTAGGATTAGGATAATGATACCTTAACCTAGTAGGATGGGTTAAGTAATTCATTAGCTTAGTAGGAATAGGATATGGGTATTATAAATACCCTATTTTGCTAGAGATTTTAATACTTCAAATTACAATTCTAATTCTACTTTTTATTCTTCTTCTATTCATCTAATCAATTCTTAATTTCCGAAACAAGAGAAACGTTACTTTGCAAGGAATTCACGCCTAACGCCTACCACACTTTGCTACACGAAATATTTATTGTGGTATAATAACAATGTCTATTGTGATTTCCTTCGCACTCATGGGTAACTAAACTTCTCTGTTGGGGTTATGGAAGCCGAATGAGATACTATCTATTGTTGTGAGTTTGTGAATTCGTGACACGTATATTGCTTATATCATTATTCTCTTCATCTTAATCTAAATTCTTTGTGGTTGCAAACGCATAGAATACGCCAGTATAGCATTAACTTGTTTGAAAGAAAGGTTATCTGTCTGGAAAAGAGATAATGTCAAGGTAATAGGGTCCCATCCCCTATTAAAAAGTTAGTGCCGTAACTGGATTAACCTCTTGGAGAATTTGTGCCGTTAGATACGCTTTTAGCTTGAAAGAGTTAAAGCGAAATAGTCCTTGTTCAGGTCGAAAGACGCTTGGATTTACCATCGAATACAATTCTCTATAAGCACATGCATGTCTGAACTCCGCATAACTCATAGCCAATAGAGACGTACAACTCATAAGGTGGACATAACCCCAACTTCTCAATTCTCATCGTTTACATCTTACTAAACATTCTTTCTTTTTACTTTGCTATTTCCATTTTTTCTCTACTATTTGGTTACATTACTTGCACAACAAGACTCCCCCCTTTTTCGAGACTTTCACTAAAAGTCTAGTAATCTTTGCTTACTTGCTGGCCAAGTTATTCCCTGTGGGATCGATACCCAACCCAGTTGGATTCTATATTTGACAAACGACCGCTTTACACTCCTACGAGAGCTGTAGATTGAGCGTTATCAAAAATTGGCACCGCTGCCGGGGAATACAAGTGTCAATTAAGTTCGTAATAATTACTAGACCCTTTGGTCAAAGATTCTCGTACTTTTACTTTTAGTTTTTGTTTTTGTTTTATTCAGGTTTGTTTGAGTGCATGCCAAACACTCGAAGTTCAGGTCAACCATTATTACCTATCAATCCTGAACCACAACTTATTGGCAGAATGGATGCACAACGTGACATTGAAAGAAAGGCTGCTCAACAGGAGCAGGCTAGATTAGCTGCACTGGCAGCTGCTCAAGCGCATCAACAGAATATTGATAACCCAGGTCGTGCAACAAATCCTGATGATGAGGAGCTACTAAATCCTAGGTGTACTGATGAGGTGGCAGCACCTATGCATAGGAAAGATCATCAAGCTAGATTTAGACCTGAACGCCGAGCTATGCAGATTCCTTTTGATGATGATGATGACGATCTGGACAGAGCTGGTGCCACAGGAGCTATTATTCTTCCTCCATTGGCACCCGGAGCAAGTTTCAATATCACTAGCGCCATGATTCAGCTTTTGCAACTCAAGGTATTATTTGGTGGACTAGCAGGCGATGATTCGAATTTGCATCTGATCAACTTTATTTCTACATGCAAGTCGTTTGACAATACTGGCGTTGGTCAGAATGCAATTCGATTACGCTTATTTCCATTGTCTCTGTCTGGTGAGGCAACTCTATGGTTGAATGGGCTGACTCCTGATTCTATTACAAATTGGAGGCAATTGAAAGATGCTTTCCTAGAAAGATTCTTTCCGCCATCCAAAAGAGCACAATTGAGAGATAAAATCAGCAACTTTCGTCAGCTTCCAACTGAAGCCCTTCATGAAACATGGGAGAGATTCAAGAAGAAGCTTATGAGGTGCCCCAACCATCATATGACCAATGTTCACCTAATGGAGATACTATATAGAGCCTTGAATTCAATAACGAAACCAGTGGTGGATAATGCGGCTGGAGGATCATTCATGGACCTCACCTTTGGTCAGGCAAGCAATATGCTAGATCGGATGACGAAGCAAAGTAGAGCTTGGCATACCAGGGATTCTGAGGTATCAAGCTCCACTTTATCTAGTGGCATGACTGTAGAGCAGAGGCGTAGACAAGAGGAACGTGACCAAGATATGGCGTACATGAAGACATAAGTGGATCTTCTTACAAAGCATCTATTATCAGGGAAGACCAAAAAAGTCAAAGTCATTGCGTCAAAAGGAAGAGACGAATTTGATTCGGATGAAGAGGCCAACTACTTGAACAATCAGGGGGGTTTTCGAGGTAATACCCAAGGAAACCAAGGTCGGAACTATTATGATAAATCTGGAAACAGGGACCAAGGTAGTTGGAAGAACAAGAATGACAAAAGTGGTTTGTATGTTTCCCCTGGAAGACGTGACGCCACCACATCTAGTTCTGGAAATATGGAAGAGATGATGGCTAAACTGTTGAAAGGAGTGGAGGAAACCATCACGGGAGTAACGGAGGTAATAAATGATTTGTCCTCAATGAAGCAATTGGTTGACTCACATTCCACTTCAATAAAGCAAATAGAGCAGCAATTGAGCCAACTTTCAGCAGCACTCAATCAAAGAAAGGCTGGCACTCTACCTAGCAACACTGTGCAAAATCCAAGGAACGACGGATCATGCATGGCTATTACTACCAGGAGTGGTAAGGTGCTGGAAAATTCATCCCAATGCAAGCAAGTGGCCAAAAATAAGGAAGATGATGACGCCATAGAAGCTGACCAAGACGTCTATGACATCACCCCTAGTAGGTTGCAGCCTGAAACTACCAAAATTCGAAAGCAAGAGAAGAAGAAAGCCGTGGAGAAAAAAATTCCATATCCACCACCATCTTTTCCTCAAAGATTGAAGAAGCAGGCGGATGATACAAGGTTCAGCAAATTCATGACGATGTTAAAGCAGCTGACTATTAATGTTCCGTTGGTGGAGAAACTAGAACAAATGCCTGGGTATGCGAAATTTATGAAGGATCTTTTAACAAAGAAGCAGGCAGTAAGCTATGAGCCGGCAGATAATATTCATCATTGCAGTACAATTGCCACAAGGTCATTAGTACAGAAGAAGGCAGACCCTGGTGCTTTCACTATTCCCTGCACAGTTGGATCTATGAATTTTGCTAAGGCATTGTGCGATTTGGGAGCTAGCATCAATTTGATGCCACTATCCATCTACAGAAAGTTGGGGTTGGGCGACCCTACACCAACCAATATGCGGCTCGTGATAGAAGATAGGTCGGTAAAATGACCTGTAGGTATCTTGAATGATATGTTTGTGAAGGTGTCTACCTTCATTTTTCCTGCAGACTTTGTGATTTTGGATTGCGAGGTGGATTCTGAAGTTCCCATAATTTTGGGACGTCCTTTCCTTGCAACAGGAAGTGTGCTTATTGACATGAGAGCTAATGAGCTTTTATTTCGGTTGAATGACGAAGTGGTCCGCTTTGATATATGCAAAGCAATGAAGAAGCCCAGTGATATGAATGTGTTCTCTGTAGCTGATGTTCATTATGAGGATAAGAAAGTGTTGTTTGTAGAGAAACAGCTTACTGTTGAGCCACTATCTGATGTACTGTTGAATGTTGAGCATAAGGATGATGAAGATTATGAAGAAACTATATGTGCTCTAACAGAAATAAGGTCCTATTCTCATACTCCTAAGCAGCCGGACCTTGATCTTAAGAATCAATCGTCACCAACAGCGAAGACTTCCATTGAAGAGCCCCCAGTGCTAGAATCGAAAGAGCTCCCCAATTATCTAAGGTATGCATTCTTGGGAAGTAGAGATACACTTCCGGTGAGTGTTGCGGATGATTCAAGTGAACAACACGTAGAGGCCCTCATCTCTACTATGAAGAGGTACAAGAGAGCCATTGGGTGGTTCATTGATGATATCATTGGGATCCTTCTTGGGGTATGTACGCACAAGATTTATCTCGAAGGAGATTGCATGCCCACAAGTAAGCCTCATTGTCGTCTGAATCCATTCAGAAAACGATCCACCATCTATCTCGACAAAGTCAAAGTACTCGAGGTAACTATGTCGTGCCGCGGCAATAAATCAAGCGCTAGATGGGAGGTAACCCATCGTTTATCGTTTTTCATTTTTCTTTCATTCTATTACGTATTTGATTTTGATAAATAAAAAAATCCAAAAATAAGAGTCGTGCCACGACCAAAACTAAGGCGCTTGGTGGGAGGCAACCCATCGTACTAATCATTTTTATTGGTTTTGAGCGAATATAGGTGCAAGAGGTATTCAACGAGGAGATCGGTTTCAAATTTTGATTTGGACGTATTGCATGGTAAAGGTGGTAAGTTACGCATGAAGATGCAAAAGGCTATGGATTGAGCATTGCTCATGAAAATATAGGCATCGAGCAAGGCTAGGCCTAGATAAAACTAGGCCACGAACAAGGCAAGGCCTATACTATGGCCCAAGGTCTCGGAATCTAGTGTGCCATAGCATAGGCGCCGCCCATGCTCAAGTATGCCATAGCATAGGCGCCGCCTATGCTAAAGTATTTTGTCTCTGAATCTCAAATTCAAAGTAAAAGGCGCCGCCTATTCTCACCAAATTCTATGGCATAGGCTCCGCCTATGCTAGACAATGCTTTGCAAAAGGCGTCGCCTATGCCAAGCATAGGCAAAGCTAGAGGCGCCGCCTATGGTCACTTTATGTCTCCAAATCCAATTTTAAATGGGTCAAAACCCGACCCAATCTTTTTCTATAAATAGGAGACTTAGTCTTGAACCAAAAACACATTGGAAACCTAGCTTAAGCGCCGCCTATAGTCCCCAAATCCTCTCAAAAATTTTCCTTTTGCTCTCTTACTTCACAAAAACATCATCCAAAGTCATCAATCAAGTAAGTGCTTCTTTGTTCTTCATTTATATTCCGTAAGTACTACATTACTACACCTATTATGAATTGCTAAATCTTGAAGTAGTATTGATGATTTGAAAGTGATTGAATTGTTATGATACAACCAAGTGAGTGAAGGAATACGTAAGGATGATCGTAACTAATTTCCAACTTGAATTTGATGCACTGTCTTACTTTTGCGGAATTGATATGGTCACAAAAATTCCATAATCTTGTCACTTGAATACTTACATGTTGGAATGACTTGTTCATCGGGATAAGAATTATAGTTGCCTACCGACATAGGAGGTTGTGATTATTTCTAGATGCTATACCTTGATTCAATCTCTATGTAGTAGTCTTGATATCTCACACATGCAAGTATTGCCAAGATTACAAGAAGTATGACTGCACTGATTTTATTGTTGGAATAGAGAACCTAAAACGTATGTCGATGAAGTCTGAGTAATCGACCACTTTCACTTCACTAATCTGTACCAACCAACTAAGTGTGGGGTGGTGCCACTACTGCTTGTTTATAGATTGTATCCATCGAGATGATGCTAACATGAACATTGTTTTAAGTCTCAGGTACAATGGCACCCAAAGCAAGACAAGGCAAAGATAAGGCTACCACTTCACAAAAAGGCAAGAAAAGAGGCCGAAAAGAGCAAGGAGAACCCTCCTCGCTGCAAATACCTCGACTCACTCTTGGAATTAAGTGGGATACTTATGAGGAACATCTGAGGATGACGACTCTAATGATGATTCCGACGAAAGGGGTATGACCCCATACATAGAGGATGAGTCCGACTAACCAGGTTCTTCTTATTTATTTTCCACTGAGGACAGTGTGTCCCGTCTAAGTGTGGGGTGCTGGTATTTGCATGCTATACTTCTCTATCCACATTTGCATTTATTTATGTTTGTTTGTTTTGTTAGTAGTTAATTGTTTTTTTCAGTAGTTAAAAAAAAAAAATTAACTTAGCTTCGCATGAAATTATTCTAATAGGCAGCATGAGATTATGACAAGAGTTTGTGCTAAAATCATGACTATTGAGACGTTTAGGCTCTAATTGTGACTCACTATGTGATATTGTTTGGTTTAATTCCTTCATCTGTTGGGTCAAGAGTCTATACTACTCCTAATAAAGTCGACCATATGCCTTGTGTGTGTGAGATAATAGTATATTTTGTGCTTGTGGCTGATGCTAGAACTTGCCTGGTATGTATGTAAAGCGAAAATAAAGAGTGCAAGTTTAGGAGATGATTTAGGCATTTCTTTGGCAACCTATGATTGTTTATCTTCTTTATACCTACCCATGGACATCATCCTAGATAAAACCCTTTTGAGCCTTTAGCCTATTTTCTTTGACAGCCTCATATGTAAGCCGAATCCATTTTTTTTCAAGACCATAATTTGATCCAAATTCCTAAGTGCTTTAAAGTGTAAAAGTCATGTGACAGAATAAGAGGAAATTGGGTGAATATGATTCTTTAGAATGTATTGATGCTTGAATTCATGATGAAAAAGAACTGCTATCATAAGAGGAATGTTATGAAAAGAAAAAGGAAAAGAAAACTAAAAAGTTGGTTATGTTTAAAAATTGAAAAACAAAAGAGGAGAAGAAGGGTGGTAGAATAAAAGAAAGTAGAAAGGTTGTTTGAAAGAAAAGTGTTAATGGTATAATGTGATGTATCAAAGCGCTTAGGAACATAGTCACTATTTCTGGCCAAAATAGTCCTACCCGTCCCTTAGCCTACATTACAACCATCAAAAGACCTATTTGATCCTAATCTTAGCATTCTGATATTTAGTGGAGCATTACACTATGGGCAAGCCTATGGTCATCAGTTGCAACATATGAATTCTTTGTGAGAGTGAGAGCAAGGATAATCTTATACCCATGTTCTGAAAAATGCAATACTTGTGAGTGATTATGGGTAATATATTATGTGAGACATACATGGTTGATGAGTTTTGGGTAGTTGTGTATGATTCTTTGTGCCTTAACTTTTGAATACGAATTAGCCATCATCACGAGTCTATGTTAGAGGTTAAATTGTTTCTAGTAGTGATCAGAAAACTACTCTTTGTTGATAATTGTTGTGCTTGTCTTGATGAATATTTTGTGTTGTTGCTGTGAAACCCTAAGTTGATGTTTAGAGGGACATGATATTTTGTTCGAGGACGAACAAAGCTTCAAGTGTGGGGTGTTGATGATAGGCGAATTTACACGCCTATAGCACTATATTTTGCCCATATTTTAGCCTAGTTTTGAGAACAAATTATATATTTTATGCACTTTTAGTCCTTTTTCCTGTAAGTGAGCTAACGAACATGATTAGCAAAGTTTCAGGTATAAATGATGCAGAATTCAGCATTTTATGGATAACTTGACACCAAAGAAAGCTTCACGAAAGGAGAAAAGCCAATCTTGGACGTCAAGGACTAAAAATGGCGCATGGAAAATCTGTCCCGGGCTAAAACAACATTTCTGAAGACTTTGGGGACTAGCAGTAACTTATTAGGATTAGGATAATGATACCTTAACCTAGTAGGATGGGTTAAGTAATTCATTAGCTTAGTAGGAATAGGATATGGGTATTATAAATACCCTATTTTGCTAGAGATTTTAATACTTCGAATTACAATTCTAATTCTACTTTTTATTCTTCTTCTATTCATCTAATCAATTCTTAATTTCCGCAACAAGAGAAACGTAACTTTTCAAGGAATTCACGCCTAACGCCTACCACACTTTGCTACACGAAATATTTATTGTGGTATAATAACAATGTCTATTGTGATTTCCTTCGCACTCATGGGTAACTAAACTTCTCTGTTGGGGTTATGGAAGCCGAATGAGATACTATATATTGCTGTGAGTTTGTGAATTCGTGACACGTATATTGCTTATATCATTATTCTCTTCATCTTAATCTAAATTCTTTGTGGTTGCAAACGCATAGAATACGCCAGTATAGCATTAACTTGTTCGAAAGAAAGGTTACATGTCTGGAAAAGAGATAATGTCAAGGTAATAGGGTCCCATCCCCTATTAAAAAGTTAGTGTCGTAACTGGATTAACCTCTTGGAGAATTTGTACCGTTAGATACGCTTTAAGCTCGAAAGAGTTAAAGCAAAATAGTCCTTGTTCAGGTCGAAAGACGCTTGGATTTACCATCGAATACAATTCTCTATAAGCACATGCATGTCTGAACTCCGCATAACTCATAGCCAATAGAGACGTACAACTCATAAGGTGGACATAACCCCAACTTCTTAATTCTCATCGTTTACATCTTACTAAACATTCTTTCTTTTTACTTTGCTATTTCCATTTTTTTTTCTCTACTATTTGGTTACATTACTTGCACAACAAGACTCCCCCCTTTTTCGAGACTTTCACTAAAAGTCTAGTAATCTTCGCTTACTTGCTGACCAAGCTATTCCCTGTGGGATCGATACCCAACCCAGTTGGGTTCTATATTTGACAAACGACCATTTTACACTCCTACGAGAGCTGTAGATTGAGCGTTATCAGAAGTGGAGGATGAGAAAGTGACCTTTGATTCCATATTTTCTTTTATGGAAAACACTGAAGATGAAGAACAAAATAAGGTAACACTTTTTGACAATAAAGAAAATTTATAGAATTACTCTACTAGAAAAATAAAAAAATCTTGCCAATATGTTGACTGATTCCATGTATGAAATGACTAATGAAATAAATGATATAGAATAAAAGGTATAAAGTTAAGATATTGAGTTGATAGATCTAATGCTCCAGATATCTAAAGCTGAGCAACAGGTTGCTAAGCTCAAATTTAAAAATCTGCGCTTGGTGAGTTAACTGGAGAAAGAAGATACTTATAAGAGTGCAGGGAAAAAACAAGCATCAAAGTTTTAGGTTGATCTTGAAGTAAAATTAGAGGATTCCCAAAAGCATATTATGTCTACACTCCAGAAGAATGGGAATTTGGAGGGGGACCTGGTCCATCTAAAGAAATAACTTAAGAAATCCCTTCAATGGACTACATCTTCTCAAATCCTTTCTAACATAACTAGTAAAGGTTCTAATAATGAGAAGGTCCTTGGTTATCAAGAAGAAACCCAACTTCATGGGTCTCAAGGGAAGGTTGCACATGATCCTAAGAACAAGCTCCATAAGCCTCTATGTACTCATTGTGGAAGAGATGGGCATACAAAAGAAAATTGTTAGAGCTGAATTAGAGCTAGAATGAATTATTCGATATACAATCAGGAAGGGAATGTACATTCTATGGGCTTCAAGAATCATAAAATTATGAAAAGGAATTCTCTACCTAGATGGACCAAGAAGGATTTGACCACTCTGTTGTCTTGCTGCTGGGAACTCAGACTCGGGTGGGCTCCAAAATTTTACAAGTGATCATGATCTCGAGAATAAGGAAGAGAATTGCAGTTTGGAATGATCATTAAAAATGAGTGATAAAATGGCTCAATCTTGAAAGGTCTGACTGCATTCTCTCTCTGAAGACATTTTAAGATGGAAACATCTCAGGTAAAATATTCAAATTTAAAGAACCTGATCCATGATAGAATATAGTTGAAAATCTCCATTACAAAAAGGAAACCCTATGGATTGAAGAAAAAGGGATGATATTGCTAATTATGAAAGGCAAAAGCAAAATTGATCTAATCAACTGATCTATCTTGTGCTACGGTGTTTCCTCTCAAAATTGTCTATGCTTAGAAGATAGGTATCCTTGATAAGGTAGGTGAATTTTGGTCTGACTCAATACCATACCTTTGCAGGTTTACACCCATGGGGACATCTTTTGGAGAAAACAATTAAACCAATCACAAGTTGAGAATTCATTCAAAAAAGAGAGGGACCTGGTTCTATCTCACAGTTTAGTACCAAAATAATGTTCCTTAAAAATTCATAAAATTTCTATTTAAAAAGGTCACATTTTCTCTCCTATCTGAATAAAAGATGTCAGTCCACAACAAATTTAAAGAGTCACAAAATGCCTTACCCATTTTGTCTTTCTTTTGAAATTCCTGAAATCCTTAGTGAAACCATTCCAGTTGAACATCTAAAAATCTTGCTGAGATAGCTTTGTATATTCGTTTAAATCAAGAATCTAACTCATAAATAAAACAAGCAACTTCTCAATCAAAAAATACCCCATTTTTCTCAGAGAAACAATATCCTCTAATGCTTCTCAAATCTATGTTCTTTCTGAGAAATTGAAAGGTACTAAAATTTTGAAGAATTTACAAGAACCTAGTTCTTCTATCCCCTCTAAGTCAAACCCTATATTTGCCTAGCTGGTTGATGAAGAAATTCCTATAAAGAAGTCTGATCCATTCAGTGGCATAAATTGGGTAGCTGAAAATTTATTCTTACTTGAACATGATTCTAAGGAAAGTTCTACAAGTGGGAAGAGCAAATAGAAAGAAAACGGGATGATTTAAAGAGGAATGGGGAGTTTGTATTACTTTCATATGAGGAAAATAATTCTGATATTATTATTGCATCTAAGAAGAAAAGACTAAAAATTCATGATGATAAAATGATCATGTCCTATGATTCAAAATCTGGCAGTCCTAGGTGAGCAAGAAGAAGTACATAGATGTGAAAAGAAAAAGTCTTTGAGGCACCTGGTCCTAAGAAGAGAAAAACTTATGAGAAAGAAGAGCAAAGTAGTGGCACAAAAGAAAGAAGGATTGGAAACTTGAGAACCCAAAAATCTTTTCAGGAAAAGCTTTTAACCCTAGAATTTATGAAAAGCCTGGGACGATGAAGTTGATAGCATATGTTAGGCACTAAGGATGGTTACATTTAATTGAAGAAATAGCACCAATGGTTTTTGAAAATGAGTTAAGGGAATTCCACTACACCATGGAATTCTCAAAATATAAGATTGAAGGCCCAGGTACCACTGAGGAACTGGCAATAGAAAATACAAAGCTAAAGGGAAAAGATGCAGATTTAACTGGTGAGATTAAAGGGTTAAATGTTGAAGTTAAAACTCTCACAAAACAATTGTTGGATGCTCATGTTGTTGAGGATGCTATAATGGACATGTTACTCAAATCTCTCTCCTCTAAGCCCCCTTCTACTTGAGTCCTAGTGTGTCAGTCTCTTGTGTCGGTTTCTGATCTTTGATTCTCTTGTGGCCTATAAAAGATAGTTATTTGTTGATTTTTGGCATATTGTATCGATATTTAACTTCTTAAAAATGAATGAATTCTAATTTGTGTGCTTGATCTAATCTCTCTTTTAAAAAGCTATTTTTCATGCTAGAGTTGCCTCAGTAGCCATGAGTTAACTAATTTGTACCTATCATTACTCTTGGGTTTACTGTCAATCCTTTTCAATGATGCAAAAGGGGGAAAACTGACTTCATATGTTAGGATATAGTGTGATAAGTGTGATGTTTAGGGATCAGGTACCATGTAATATGCTAAGATAAAAGAGTCGTGTTGACAGAGGGAAGTGTGAGTGCAAATGCACTAAATGAGGGTGCACAATGACATGAGAAAGCTATTATGTGTAGATTAAAGGTTTTTGCTGCAAATGTATAGCAAGGGACCCAGTCCCTATGTTACATGGTGTAGGAGGAAGCATGATGATAGGGGGAACATTCATCTTTAGGTGCTAATCACTCTAATTAAATATGATGAATGTACACTAATTCTCAAATTGTATAGTTTGGTTTGTCATCATAAAAAAAGGGAAAAATTGATATATGTAGTTTTGATTATGAGTAGATAAACTGTAAGGGACTAGGTCCATGGATGTGCAAGATACAGTACATGTGGCACGCATTGTCTGCACAGTTTTATCATCTTGTGTAACAAACTTGTAGGTGTTATTTTGTACTGATTAGGATAGTTGGTCCAATGATCTTTTAGATCTAATCATCACTCGGCTATAAAGGGAAAGAGAACCCTCTTCATCAATTGGTTTTTGCAAAATTACAAAGAGCAAAGAGCGGCAGCAAAAACTCTAATTCAAGATTGCTCAAGCATTACTCATGTTCTTATTTTATAGTATGCTTAAAGAGTGAGTGAGTATTCTCGAGTGTTGATTGTAAATGAACTACTTATGCTATAAGAGTAGTGTTCTCTTTTATTGAAAAAGATGCTTAGGTAGAGTTGCCTAAGCTAGTTGCTGATTAGAGTTAATCAGTATAGAGGGTCCTTAGCAGAGTTACCTAGATGAGCTTGTTGTAGAGTTACTATAAGCGAAAGGATCCTGGAGGTAGGATAAAATGTAGAGTGTAATCAAGAGTTTGGTTATAGTGGATTTCTTTGGTGCTTGTGAGGGCAGACCATGGTTTTTCCCTTTCAGGGTTTCCACATAAAAATATGTGTGTTTTTACCCTTCAATCATTGTCTTTTATTTTCTTGCACAATTAGTGTTTTTTTGCCTGTGAATTGATTTAGAGGGACCTAGTCCCTCACTGTGTGGTGCAACACCTAAGGGCTCTAAAAAAATGAATTCAACTTGGGAGGATATCATGCTATCATGGTTAAATGCATAAATTTGATAGTTTAATATGGTAATGACTAAACATGACATAGGTGTTTGAAACTTTAAGCATATAGGAGTATGATTTACATGATTTAGTTCATAACTTGATAATTTAACATAGAATCAATTGAATATGACCCGGGTAATTGAAATCAAAAACATGAAATAGCTTAATTCACATGGGAACACATGTTGACATAACTTGAATTCAAATTACTGAGAGAACATTGATTAAATATATGCTTTACATGGATAATTTCACAAAAAAGATTTAAAATTTCATACTTGAACAAAAAGGGGATTTTTGGACTAAATAGGTGAAAGGAACTCATTGATGAATACCCCACATACCTGAATGTAGAATCCTTGGATAAATTTTTTTGGATTGAACTTGAACTTAAAGAACCCTAATTGGTTTTGGGAAGAAAGGAATCATCTCTTTTTGTTTTATGATGAATGTTTTCTGAGTTATGATAGGTTAAGGTAATATTTATGCTTCATAACTATTGTTTGGAGGGTGAAACGATGTATTTTTGGGGTTAAGAGAATGGGAAAATATGAAAAAAAAACTTAGGAATCGTCTGGAAGCCATCCTGACGAGTTTGGCCATGACTCATAAGGTCTGTCTATGAGTTGTGGATTGAGTCATCATCAGGAATCTAGCTTTTGACCCTTACTGTCATGATGATGACTTCTCCTGTCTACTCGTAGGGTCTAACTATGAATTTCCATTAGGAGTCATAGTCAGTGGAAGCTTTGGCAGTGCTTTATTAATTTGGCCATAAATTTTTACCCCAATATCGGATTAAGACAAAATTTGTATCGTTGAAAATCTAATTCAATTATCTATTTGTTGGTGGGTCTTGAGATCAAAAATTCTAAGTACATCAAAAGTTATGCTCGTTTGAAGATGACTATAGCTATATTCCTTACAAGAACTTAATCGCTAAGGGATGTTTTCACTTGCCTATAAGCTAGGAGCTATTTGTGACCTTAATATGCATCTAAATCACTAAAAAAACTACCAAAACCTGAGGTTTGATCTTGCATGAACTTAGAGAATGGTTCTAACATTATCTTGGATTTTTGGGGTGTCACACAATACAACAAAGTGTGGCAGGAAACAAGCTCCCATAATACCTAATTATGTAGTGTATCATCACTAACTCCTTCCATAATTCCATAAAACTCGCCATCTCCCTTCCTGAAGTAAAGCAAAATTTCCCCCATTATAACTTATAAAATAACTCCTAAAACAGCCTCAAACATCCTGTAACATAATGAGAATATAGTGAACTCAAGGATTCTGATAAGCAACCCACAAGTTCCTGGAAAAAGACCTACAAAATTCTCTACCAAAATGGTAAATAAAGACGGGCGAGAATAGGCGGTAAATTTACCTCAAATTTGTAAATTTATTCCCTCAACTTGTACTTCTTCAAAATCTTGGACTTTTCTTCACACTTAAATTAAAATAAAGAGAACAATCTCTCAATAACCAACAAAAATAGGTAGTCAACTTAAGAAAGGGTCTACCCCATAACTTAGGGTTGAATAACATAAAATCCTGAGCTCCCATGGAAGAATTAAGCTAAAACCATGAATATTTTTGCTTACGTTGGCTGGAAAAGAGGAGGATTTCTCTGAGAAACCTAGGAGAAAATTAGGACGACTATTTGAAGCTAAGAGAGACCTTGAGTGAAACTAATAGAATTTAGATATTTGTACGTTAAAATAAAGGGAAAATCAGCTCATCTTGATCTTATATAACCCTTTTTCATCCACCTCCTCTTTCTCATTTTGGACAATAATTTGGTTATGTAGGTGATGCACCTACTTTTCCATTTTAAGATGGTCATAAATCCAAGCAGTTGATGCACCTACTTGGTTTATTCTAAGGTTCCCCCTTTTATGGGCTTAAAAATATTGGGCCTTAGGCAAATTGGGGTTTTGGGTTGTCCATTCTCCTACTCCTCATTATCTTAATTTGGGTCAAATTTGTCAAGTGGTGGGTGTACTTGAGCCAATAAACTGGTCAAAATAATCTTAGTAGGTGATACATCTGCACATACTTGTCACATACTAGCTTAATTTAAGTCAAGCAAGCAACTCACTTATTTTATTTTATATTTTAAAAAATAACCTTTATACTTTAACTTAACACTTATATAAACTTGACCACTTTAAACCTTCAGATAGAATATCACTTTACAATCTTGTGTTTAAATACTTCCATCGAGGATAACTTGACCAAACACATGCTAAGTCACATGGGGGATTATAGTAACCTCCAAATCTAGTTTAAATCATTACTAATCATTTAAACAACTGGGTCTCTAACCGATATGATGAGGTTATATCAAGTTCTATATGACTAGAACTAGTATACACAAAATATGTAATGGTGCCTTACAATCTCGAGTTAAATAAATTTTTTAATCAAGTTCACTTAGTTGTATATGTGTCAGAAGGTACGAAGTGCTACATTATCCCTCCCTTTGGATCATTCATCCTAAAATGAGAGATACTTCTCAAAATAAGCTTAACTTTGGATATTCTCAAAAAACTTTGCCAGAGTTTCCTTTTTAAATAGAATCACAATGCTTCTATCATATTTTGAGCGTAAGAAACTCAAATTTAACTAGTTAAATGAGCCCAAAAAGAAATAGAATGCAAAGTGTTCTTCTTGGGTTTAAATGGAAGATTTGTGTATGATTTAGCAGTTATCATGCCCAAATTTTTGTATAACTAGTTTCTAAAATACTTTTGAAATGTTGATCTAAAATTGAAACTGAAAATGGGAGTTTATGAGTCAAAAGGTTCCATTGTTCCACTTGTTAACTGCGGGGACAATGAATATAGCAGAGAAAATCCCTCTATAGCAACGTCACTATTGCGACATGCTTGTCGTTATAGTTGGAGGCTACAGTGCCTTCTATCTAAAAGCTAAAAAAATTTACTTTTCTATTTTAATATTCTTGATGCTTATGAATTCTAATGGGTTTTCTTATTAAAATTTCTAGGTCAAACATTCCCAATGGATGAAAATTAAGAGAATGACCTTGCATATAAAAGGTTTCCTAATAAATCTAGTTGGGAATGACATCATGACTATAGGCTTACCGAGTTTTGCTATGAGAAAGACTTTGTCATGAGAGGGGTGAAATAGAAAGCATTGGAATTCGGCAATCAGTTGCAGGATTTCAATTGGGCCCACTAGTGGTAGATCCTCCTAAGGTCTCGGGCTTGGTCAGGGAGTTCTATGATATACTCCCTACCATAATTTGGGATAGCCCTCTTCCCACCATCCACATTCGGGGTATGGATGTTCTGGTAGACATTCGTTATTAATGAAGTGCTTAGGGTGCCATACATATCAACACTGAGTTTATAAGTAGGTTCTGGGTGATAGACATGCAGTGGTTGCGGGGCACTCTGGTTCAGAGGAGTTTAGAAAGTAGGCCTATTGGCTTTTCGCCGAGGGTATTAATTGTACTTAGTTCTCAATCGACGCTCGCAGGTGGTTAAACCTAGTATCCTAGAGGTGCATACATCAAGTAACACTTATGATATGGCCTACCCTAAGGATCTGATAGTGACATGTGCTTTTCGTGGTGATGGAACATGGAGGGTTTGCACCATACTGTGAGGGACCAGGTCCCTTAGAGTCAGTCACGGACAATCAAATAGTAAAGCACTAGAAAACTAAAACTTTGCTAAAAACTAAAAAACTCAATGATTTAACATGGAAACCTCCTTGATCAATGGAAGAAAAACCACGGCTTTCCCTCACAAGAACTCAACAGTCCATTATAATTAAACTCTTGATTACAGACACCAATGAACCTAACTCTAGGCTCTACCAGTTTGCAATAACTCTATTACAAACCTACCTTGACAACTCTAACAAGAACACACCTCAATACTGATTAAATCTAACCAATATTGAACTCAAGTAACTCTACCTAAGAACTTTTAAGAAAGAAAAGAAGACATTACTCTTACAACATGAGTAATTCAGTTACATACCATGACTTGACTCAAGAACACTCACTCTTTCAGTGCATATAGAACTTAAGAACTTGAGCAATATAGAAAAGTTGAGTTTTTGACTTTTTCACTCTCCTCTATTCTGATTTTGCAAAAACTCCTCAATTGAGAAGCATTCTTTTCCTTTTATAGTGGAATAATGATTAGGGTAGAAACCTGATTGGGCTAGGTGTCCTGATTGATACACATATCACCTGCGTAGTTTATTACACTAGACGACAAAATTGAGTAGACTTTGTGACAGTTGGATATTTTCATGAAGACCTAGGGACCTTGTCCTTTGTTGCAGTTGATCATCATCAAACAAGATATAGAATTTTCCCCTTTTTGATGATGAAAAACCACAAAACTTGACCATAGAACTTTGGACCATCAAATTAATTCACCTTATACTATCGAAGTGATTACCACTACTAATAGTGAATGTTCTTCCTATCATTTTGCACAATGCTTTCCCCTATCAATATGTCAACTTAAGGACCTTGACCCTTCTTGTCAGTTGACATCAAAATACATCTCATTCTTGGTGTTTTAATACTCCCCCTGGCAATATACTTGCACTCATTGATTTTCATTCAGTTTATTTTTCACTTATTACATGCACCAAACTTCCCCTATTAATCTGCCTTTATACTTCACAAGCATTCTTCCCCTATCAATATGCTTTCATTACTTCACCTTTACTGCATTCAGCATATATCACCTATCACCTTCTTGGTACCTGATCCCTTACACATCATGAAACATACACACCTGGTCCCTACCACATGAGTTCATTATTACCCCTTTTGGCATCATTGAATAGTGATAACAATAAACCATGAGTAGAAATAAGTACAAGATAGTTAACTCATGCCCACTGGGCAACACTAACATGAGGAATAGTTTTTAAAATAAAGAGAAAACAGATGAAATACACAAATAGGAATTTATTCATTGTTAAAGGATATCAGTACCATTACATTATACCAAAAAAAAATAATTTTCTTCAAAATCCACAATAGAAACAGGGACTTGAAATAGACATGGAATGATAAACTGACATAGAAATGATAAGACTAAGGAAGAGGGGGCTTAGTGGAGAAGGATTTGAGCAATAACTCTATTTTGCAACTCTCTGCTACATGAGCATTTAGCAATTGTTTAGTGAGGTCTTTAACTTCGACATTCAGACCATGAAACTCCTGAGTGAGTTCTGCAATCTTGACCTGGAGTTTTACATTTTTTACTGCAAGCTCCGCAGTGGTACCAGGTCCCTCTGAGGACAACTTCTAATTCTGCATCTTCGAGTGAACTATCTCATCATCCTTTATTTCTAATTGGATCCTCATATCCTCTATCTCTTTGATTAAATTTTCCTGAGCAGCTAAAAGTTCTGACACTTGGGACACAATTCCTACTTTTCCTTCTATGAATTTATTTTCCACCAATGTTGTCAGACTGAACTTTTGTTTAACTATTCCAGGAGTCCCCTTTGTACCAATCACTCCAAAGTGATTAAACACCTTTTTCAAGAAGTACCCATATGGCATCCCATGTTTTCCTTACTTCTCAATGATTACTTTATTCATGTGTTCTATCATAAGGGCAGGTAGACTTATCAGTTCGAATTTACTCAAACACTCTAATAGAAACAAATCAATAGCAGAGGCAATGGTCCATTTCTCTGATCTGGATAAAAGAACCTTGTTCATAAATTCAAATACTAATTGGAATTCACTTTTGAGAAATTTTATTCTCATACCAGTTATTGATGTTCCTTTTACCTTAGAAGCATTTATCATGAACTTAGTTGAAACTTATTTCTTTACAATAGTCCTCCCCATTTATTACAGGCATATCTAGTATTTTTTTCTCGTGACTCTTCATCCAATTAGATTTGTTATCCTTGCACTTTGACTGTTAAGCTTAACCCATTATCTGAGAACTCCATTGTATAATATAATTCTCTCACTTCCTCTTTAAAAAACATGGGGGTTGGTTCCTCCAAGATGTGTGACCATCCCTGGTGTTTGACATATTCTACTATTTTAACCATGCAAGGTTTCTCATAAATCCTGGGATCAAACACTTTCCCAGATAATACTTTCTGTGTTTTCAAAACTCTTTTACTTTTCTCTCTCGACCTATCCTTCTTCTCTTTCTTCTTTCTTCTTCTTTTGAAATCACTACTTGGTTCCACCTTTTTAATAGTTTTTCTCTTCTTGGGACCAGGTCCCTCGGAGACTTTCTTTTTTTCACAGCAATATGTTTTTTTCATTTCTGCAGGGCTACTAAATTTTGAATTGGAGGACCTGGTCCTTCTAGTAACATGAGCCTCTTTTCTTATTTTCTCAGTTGTAGCGGCAATATCAGGATCAATGTCCTCTACAACTTCAATATTCTTATCCTCCTCAACTACAATAGTTTTCTTAGGTTTTCTTCTCTGAGTGGTTGAAGACTTGTTGTCCTTCATAACATCAGCTAATAACTTCTTTTCATAACCCATAGAAAAATACGATCTCCTAACCTTTATACCAGAATTAACAACCTTTTCTTTCCCTTTTATTTCTTTATAGACCACCTCAGAGGTGGTTCATCCCCATCCTTCCCATCCTTCTTATTTGGAGGTAGCACAATATCTCCATCCTTAGTCACATCATATTTTACACCAACTGTTTACTCTTTATCACTAACTAAGCTTTCCTTGGAATCATATGCAAGCAACTGTAAATTTTCAAATATCCAATTTTCACTACTAGAAAGATCAGAACTCTTCACTGGTATTTCTTCATCACATAGTTGGGAAAAGATGGGGTTTGACTTAGAGGAAGTATGGGAACCAGGTACTTGTAGGGTTTTTATGTATTCAGTATTTTCTTGTTCTTCAGAAGAAATAGGGATTTGAGAGTCTTCGGATAGTTTAGGTCTTTCTAAGGAACAAGGAATTTTGAACTGATAGATTTCTTGTTTAGCCAAACCCTTGATTAAAATCCTCTACCAAGGTTGGCTCAGCAGAAATTTCAATAGATAAGGAAGTTTCGACGGGGATAGACTCACTTAGAGGTTTTGGAATTTCTGGTAAATTTAACATAGGCTCTTTTTGAGGACTCAAGGAGATGACTTCTATGTTTTGGGGTGTTAAAGGGATAGAAGGTTCAATTTTGGACTGTTCTGATTGATTTTCTGAAGCTTTATCGACTTTAAGATCTTTAACAGATGTTGAGGAAGTCAGAATACTTGTCATTTTAAATTTTCTTGAGAGAAAGAGAATGGGACCAGTTTAGCTCAAAGGTGAAGGATGATTGAATAAGATGATTTGAGTTTATTTTGGAAAAAAATAAAAAGAGATAGACTTGATTTAATGATATGAGTGAGGTGAGCGTTGTTATTAAAAGGGGGCTTTTTTGAATTAATGTGTCTGACTACAATAGGTTCGACTCTTCACATTTGCTGTGAATTGACAGCTTTTATTCAGATAAGGAAAGACATGTGGCTTTTTAAACATAAATTTTATGATTTTTAAAGCATATTATTTTTGTACTAATTTGAGAGATGGGACCAGGTCCATCTCTTTCTTGAAAAGGTACTAACTGTTCCCATAGGTGTATACCTGAAAATGTATAGTACTGAGTTAGAACATTTTGTACTTACCTTATCAAGGGTACCTATCTCCTGATCATAGCCAATTTTATGAAAAGAAACTAATTCATTTAGTAGGTCAGCTTTATTTGATCGATTTCGTCCTTAATTCGTTACTTTTAGTACACCACTTCATTCCAAGAAATATTATGTCAGTACGTATGGGGACCAGGTCCCAGACATAACATCTTTAAATTAACAAGGTTTCTTTTGCTTGCACTAAACCAATGAGCATCTTTCAGAACCTCATTCACATTTTTTGAGCTCACTTGGGACAAGGATGCTGAAAAAAACATGAAATTTCTGACTTAAGCTCTTGTTTGGACTCAAGTCTCCAAAGGTGAAGTTAGAATATCAAGGGGATGAGAAGATCTTTGTCTCCAGTTTGACCTTATGAGATGAGTTTTAAAGGGACCAGGTCCCTAAAGAACTTGACTGGACCCTTCTCAATATTCTTTCAACTAAAGCTGGGTTTTGTGATTGAGATTGTGGATCACTATCACTTTCATCATTCACCTCTACATTAATTAGTCCCTGACCATCATCTTCATCAGTATTAATCCTTTGAACATAAATAAGTTCTTCAATGTCAAAATCCTCTTCATTACTTGGAATCATCAGCTTTCCTGACTCATTAAAGATCACATTCATACTAGCTTCAACACACAGAGTTCCTTTATGATGAAAACTCTATATACTTAGCTTGATAAGGTGTATCTCACAATTCAACCACAATGACAAGCACATACTTCTTTTCTCCTCTACTTTGGACTTGTTGTGTGGAAATTTTAGCTTTGGCATCCCAAGGATCAGGTCTTCTGTTTGAGAAAAGAGGAACTTATATGTCCCAACATGTTTTTGATCTTCTGGACTTTGAGAAAAACTCTTTCAAACTTCAAGCATGACACAGTAATTCCATCAAAAGAGAGTTTAACCTGATTTTCTTTTCCAACTAAGAAACCTCCACCTTGAAGTGTCTTGAGAGAGAGGATATAGTCAGACCTTCCATTCATATACTTTGAAAAATTACTTATCAAAGAACCAACTCGGATTGTAATGTTTTTCTCCCACCAGCAAACAAAATCATTTGTTAGATTTGGGAATCCACTTGAGTTTGAGTTCCCAGTAGAAAGACAAGGGTGTGATCAAGTCTTTCTTTGCCCATCTAGGTAATGAGAGCTTCTTTATATTTTTCAAAGGTTGGAACCCTTAAGATAGGTATTCCCCTGCTGAATATATTTAACACTGTTTATTCTAGCTCTAATCCATCTTTAACAATTTTCCTTCATGTGACCATCTCTGTCACAATAAGTACATAGAGGTTTATGGACTTTGTTTATTACATCTTGAAAAACCTTGCCTTAAGACCCAAATGATTGAGTTTTGTACTGATACTCAAGTCATTTTCCATTGTTGACACCTTGACGAGTTAAATTAGAAAGGATCTGTGAGGATGTGGTCCATGATAACGCTCAATCTACAGCTCTCGTAGGAGTGTAAAGCGGTCGTTAGCAAATATAGAACCCAACCTGGGTTGGATATCGATCCCATAGGGAATAGCTTAGTCAACAAGTAAGCAACAATTACTAGACTTTTAGTGCAAGTCTCGTAAGAAGGGGGGTTTGTAATGTGTAACCAAATTATTAAAGCAAAAACTGAAAATAGCAAAGTAAAAAGAAAGAATGTTTAGTAGGTTGTGAAACAATGAGAATTGAGGAGTTGGGGTTATGTCCACCTTCTGAGTTGTACGTCTCTATTGACTATGAGTGTGTTGAATTCAGACATGTATGTGCTTATAGAGAATTGTATTCGATGGTAAATCCAGGCGTCTTTCGACCTATTCGAGGATTATTTCACTTTAACTCTTTCGAGCTTAAAGCGTGTCTAACGGTACGAATTCTCTAAGAGGTTAATCTAGTTACGGCACTAACTTTTTAATAGGGGATGGGACCCTACTACCATGACATTATCTCTTTTCCAGACAGATAACCTTTCTTTCGAATAAGTTAAATGTTATACTGGCGTATTCTTGCGTTTGCAACC
Organism: Capsicum pubescens; assembly: GCA_030864215.1. Taxonomy (NCBI): domain Eukaryota; kingdom Viridiplantae; phylum Streptophyta; class Magnoliopsida; order Solanales; family Solanaceae; genus Capsicum; species Capsicum pubescens. The sequence continues at coordinate 250,362,922 of CM061543.1, read as the reverse complement.
ACAAAGAATTTAGATTAAGATGAAGAGAATAATGATATAAGCAACATACGTGTCACGAACTCACAAACTCACAGCAATAGATAGTATCTCATTCGGCTTCCATAACCCCAACAGAGAAGTTTAGTTACCCATGAGTGCGAAGGAAATCACAATTGACATTGTTGTTATACCACAATAAAGATTTCACATTTGTAATGGTGTGGTAGGCGTTAGGCGTGAATCCCTTAGCAAAGTAACGTTTCTCTTGTTGCGGAAATTAAGAATTGAATAGAAGAAGAATAAAAAGTAGAATTAATGGAGAATGTAAGAGTGTGTTTGTGGAATGGTGAATGTCTTAGAAGTAGAATAGAATAGAATTGAATGTAAGAAGATGTTTGTGGAATGGTGAATGTCTCAAAATCTCTAGTAGAATAGGGTATTTATAACACCCATATCCTATTCCTACTAAGCTAATGAAATGCTTAACCAAATCCTACTAAGCTAATGAAATACTTAACCCAATTGTACAAGGTTAATGTATCATTATCCTAATCCTAATAAGCTAATGAAATACTTAACCCAATTGTACTAGGTTAATGTATCATTATCCTAATCCTAATAAATTACTGCTAGTCCCCAAAGTCTTCAGAAATGTTGTTTTAGCCCGGGACAGAATTTCCATGCGCCATCTTTAGTCCTTGGCGTCCAAGATTGGCTTTTCTCCTTTCGTGAAGCTTTCTTTGGCGTCAAGTTATCCATGAAATGCTGAATTCTGCATCATTTATACCTGAAACTTTGCTAATCATGTTCGTTAGCTCACTTACAGGAAAAAGGACTAAAAGTGCATGAAATATATAATTTGTTCTCAAAACTAGGCTAAAATATGGGCAAAATATAGTGCTATAGGCGTGTAAATTCGCCTATCATCAACACCCCACACTTGAAGCTTTGTTCGTCCTCGAACAAAATATCATGTCCCTCTAAACATCAACTTAGGGTTTCACAGCAACAACACAAAATATTCGTCAAGACAAACACAACAATTATCAACAAAGAGTAGTTTTCTAATCATTAGTAGAAACAACTCAGCCTCCAACATAGACTCGTGATGGTGGTCAACTCATATTCAAAAGTCAAGGCACAAAGAATCATACACGACCACCCAAAACTCATCAACCATGTGTGTCTCACAATGTATTACCCATAATCACTCACAAGTATAGCATATTTTTCAAACATGGGTATCAAAATATCCTTGCTCTCGCTCTCACAAAGAATTCATATGAAGCAACTGATGACCATAGGCTTGCCCTTAGTGTAATGCTCCACTAAATGTCAGAATGCCAAGCTTAGAATCAAATAGGCCTTTTGATGGTTGTAATGTAGGCTAAGGGACGGGTAGGACTATTTTGGCCAGAAATAGTGACTATGTTCCTAAGCGCTTTAATACATCACATTGTATCATTAACACTTTTCTTTCAAACGACCTTTCTACTTTCTTTTATTCTACCACTCTTTTTCACCTCTTTTGTTTTTCAATTTTAAACATAACTAACTTTTCAGTTTTCCTTTCCTTTTTCTTTTGATAACATACCTCTTATGATAGCACTTTCTTTTTCATAACTCATTCAAGCACCAATGCATTCTAAAGCATCATACTCACCCAATTTCCTCTTATTTTGTCACATGACTTTTACACTTTAAAGCACTTAGGAATTTGGATCAAATTATGGTCTTGAAAAAAATGGATGAGGCTTACATACGAGGTTTGTCAAAGAAAATAGGCTAAAGGCTCAAAAGGGTTTAACTAGGATGATGTCCATGGGTAGGTAAAAAGAAGGTAAATAATCATAGGTTGCCAAAGAAATGCCTAAATCATCTCCTAAACTTACACTCTTTATTTTTGCTTTACATACATACCAGGCAAGTTCTAGCATCAGCCACAAGCACAGAATATACTATTATCTCACACACACAAGGCACATGGTCGACTTTATTGGGAGTAGTATAGACTCTTGACCCAACAGATGAAGGAATTAAACCAAACAATATCACATAGTGAGTCACAATTAGAGCCTAAATGTCTCAATAGTCATGATTTTAGCACAAACTCTTATCATAATCTCATGCTGCCTATTAGAATAATTTCATGCGAAGCTAAGCTAAAAAAAACAATTAAATACAAACAAACATAAATAAATGCAAATGTGGATGGAGAAGTATAGCATGCAAATACCAGTACCCCACACTTAGACGGGACACACTGTCCTCAGTGGAAAATAAATAAGAAGAACCTGGTTAGTCGGACTCATCCTCTATGTCTGGGGTCATGCCCCTTGCATCGGAATCATCATCAGAGTCGTCATCCTCAGAAGTTCCTCATAAGTATCCCACTTAATTCCAAGAGTGAGTCGAGGTATTTGCAGCGAGGAGGGTTCTCCTTGCTCTTTTCGGCCTCTTTTCTTGCCTTTTTGTGAAGTGGTAGCCTTATCTTTGCCTTGTCTTGCTTTGGGTGCCATTGTACCTGAGACTTAAAACAATGTCCATGTTAGCATCATCTCGATGGATACAATCTATAAACAAGCAGTAGTGGAACCACCCCACACTTAGTTTGTTGGTACAGACTAGTGAAGTGAAAGTGGTCGATTACTCAGACTTCATCGACATACGTTTTAGGTGCTCTATTCCAACAAGAAATTCAGATATGTAACACTTCTTGCAATCTTTGCAATACTTTCATGTTAGGTATATCAAGACTTCTACATAGGGATTACATCATGGTATAGTTTCTATCAATAATCACAATCTCCTATGTCGGTAGGCAACTATAAGTCTTATTCCGATGAGCGAGACATCCCAACATGTAAGTATTCAAGTGACAAGAGTATGCGATGTTCATGACTGTAGCAATTCCACAAGTAGCATAACAATGCATCAAAATGAAATTCAAGTCGGAAACAAGTTAAGATTATCCTAACGTTCATGTTCACTCACTTGGTTTTGTATCAACAATTCAAACACATTAACATCACCAATATTTCTTCAAGATGTAGCAATTCATAATAGACATAGCAACGTAGCACTTACGAAAAATAGATAAAGAACAAAAGAGTACTTACGTGATTGAAGCCTTTGGAGATGTTCTTGTGAAGTGAGAGAGCAAAAAGAAAAGTTTTGAGATGATTTGGAGAGTATGTGCAGCGACTAGGTCAAGTTTTCAATGTGTTTATGTTTCAAGACTAAGTCTCCTGTATATAGAAAAAGAATGGGTCGGGTTTTGACCAATTTAAAATCGGTTTTGGAGACAAAAAGTGACTATAGGCGGCGTCTTTAGCTTTGCCTAGTTGAGCAGAATGCCATAGCATAGGCCATGCCTTTTGCAAAGCATTTGGTGAGCATAGGCGGCGCCTTTTGCAAAGCATTTGGTGAGCATAGGCGGCGCCTTTAGTATGGAATTAAGTGAGCATAGGCGGCGCCTTTAGCATGGCATATGAGATTCAGAGATCAAATGCTATAGCATAGGCGGCGCCTATGCTATGGCATACTTGAGCATGGGCGGCGCCTATGCTATAGCACACTAGATTCTGAGACCTTGGGCTATAGTATAGGCCATGCCTTGTTCGTGGCCTAGTTTTACCTAGGCCTAGCCTTGCTCGATGCCTATATTTTCATGAGCAATTCTCAATACATAGCCTTTTGCTTCTTCATTCCTAACTTACCACCTTTAACATGCAATACGTCCAAATCGAAATTTGAAACCAATCTCCTCGTTTTACACCTCTTGCACCTACATTTGCTCAAAACCAATAAAAACGATTAGTACGATGGGTTGCCTCCCATCAAGCGCCTTAGTTTTGGTAGTGGCACGACTCTTATTTTTGGATTTTTTTTATTTATCAAAATCAAATACGTAATAGAATGAAAGAAAAATGAAAAATGATAAACGATGGGTTGCCTCCCATCTAGCGCTTGATTTATTGTCGCGGCACGACATAGTTACCTCGAGTACTTAGACTTCGTCGAGATAGATGGTGGATCATTTTCTGAATGGATTCAGACGACAATGAGGCTTACTTATAGGCATGCAATCTTCTTCGAGATGACCCTTGTGCATGCCTATCCCAGGAGGGATACCAATTATATCATCAATAGTCTAACCCATAGCTCTCATGTATCTCTTCAGAGCAGAGATGAGAGCCTCTACGTGCTGTTTACTTAAATCATCCGCACTCACCGGAAGTATATTTATACTTTCCAAGAACACATACCTTAGATAATCGGGGAGCTCTTTCGATTCTAGCATTGGTGGCTCTTCAAGGGAAGTCTTCGCTGTTGGTGACGGTTGATTCTTAAGATCATGGTACGGTTGCTTAGGAGTATGGGAATAGGACTCTATTTCTGTTAGAGCACCCATAAGTTCTTCATAATCTTCATCGTCCTCATGCTCAACATTCAGTGGCGCAGCATACAATGGCTCAACAGTAAGCTGTTTCTCTACAGATAATGCTTTCTTATCCTCATGATGAACATCAGCTACAGAGAACACATTCATATTGCTGGGCTGCTTCATTGCTTTGCATATATCAAAGCGGACCACTTCGTCATTCAATCGAAATAAAAGCTCATTAGCTCTCATGTCAATAAGCACACTTCCTGTTGTAAGGAAAGGACGTCCCAAAATTATGGGAACTTCAGAATCCACCTCGCAATCCAAAATCACAAAGTCTGCAGGAAAAATGAAGGTAGACACCTTCACCAACACATCATTCAAGATACCCACAGGTCGTTTTACTGACCTATCCGTCATCACGAGCCGCATATTGGTTGGTGTAGGGTCGCCCAACCCCAACTTTCTGTAGATGGATAGTGGCATCAAATTGATGCTAGCTCCCAAATCACACAATGCTTTGGAAAAATTCATAGATCCAACCGTGCAAGGAATAGTGAAAGCTCCGGGGTCAGCCTTCTTCTGAACTATTGATCGGGTAGTCATTGCGCTGCAGTGATGGACATCATCTTTCAACTCATAACTTGCTGCCCGCTTCTTTGTCAAAAGATCCTTCATAAATTTCGCATACCCAGGCATTTGTTCAAGTGCTTCCACCAATGGAACATTAATGGTCAGTTGCTTTAACATAGTCATGAATTTGCTGACCTTCGTATCATCCGCCACCTTCTTCAATCTTTGGGGGAAAGGTGGTGGTGGGTATGGAATTGTTCTCTCCACATCTTTCTTCTCCTCTTGCTTCCGTTTTTTAGCTTTTCCAGGCTGCACGTCGTGAGGAGTAACGTTAAAGATGTTAGGATCGGCTGTTGCGGCATCTTCCCCTTTCGCCTTATCATCAACTTCCGCTTCTTCGTCAACCACTTGCTTGCCTTTTTCTGAAGTTTCCAGCACCTTACCACTTCGGGTAGTGATGGCCATGCATGACCCCTCATTCCTTGGATTTTGCACAGTGTTGCTAGGTAAAGTGCCAGCCTTTCTTTGATTGAGTGCTGCTGAAAGTTGGCTCAATTGCTGCTCTATTTTCTTGATTGAAGTGGAATGTGAATCAACTAATTTCTTCATAGCGGACAAATCATTTATTACCTCCGTTACTCCCGCGCTAGTTGCTTCCACTCCTTTCAATAGTTTAGCCATCATGTCTTCCATACTTCCAGAACTAGATGTGGTGGCGTCACGTCTTCCAGGGGGAACATACAAACCACTACTGTCATTCTTGTTCTTCCAACTACCTTGGTCCATGTTTACAGATTTACCATGATAGTTCCGACCTTGGTTTCCTTGGGCATTGCCTCGGAAACCCCCCTGATTGTTCAAGTAGTTGGCTTTCTCTTCCGAATCAGATTCGTCTCTTCCTTTTGACGTAATAGCTTTCACTTTTTCGGTCTTCCCTGATAATAAATGCTTTGTAAGAAGATCCACTTGTGTTTTCATGTGCGCCATATCTTGATCACGTTCTTCTTCTCGTCTCCTTTGGTTTGCAGTCATGCCAATAGAAAAAGTGGGGCTTGCTACCACAGAATCCCTGGTATGCCAAGCTCTACTTTGCTTCGTCATACGATCTAGCATATTGCTTGCCTGACCAAAGGTGAGATCCATAAAAGATCCTCCGGCCGCATTATCCACCACTGGTTTAGTTATTAAATTCAAGGCTCTATATAGTATCTCCATTAGGTAAAAATTAGTCATGTGATGGTTTGGGCACCTCATTAGCTTCGTCTTGAACCTCTCCCATGTTTCATGAAGGGCTTCAGTTGGAAGCTGACGAAAGTTGTTGATTTCATCTCTCAATTGTGCTCTTTTGGATGGCGGAAAGAATCTTTCGAGGAAAGCGTCTCTCAATTGCCTCCAATTTGTAATAGAATCAGGAGTCAGCCCATTCAACCATAGAGTTGCCTCCCCAGATAGAGACAATGGAAATAAGCGTAACCGAATTGCATTCTGACCAACGCCAGGATTGTCAAACGACTTACATGTAGAAATAAAGTTGATGAGATGCATATTCGGATCATCGCCTGCTAATCCACCAAATAATCCCTTGAGTTGCAATAACTGAATCATGGTGCTCGTGATGTTGAACTTGGCTCCGGGGGCTAATGGCGGAAGAATAATGGCTCCTGTGGCACCAGCTCCATCAAGATCATCATCATCATCATCGAACGGTATTTGCACAGCTCGGCGTTCAGGCCTAAACCTATCTTGACGATCTCTTCTCTGCATGGGTGCCGCCATCTCAGCAGTATGTCGTGGGTTTAGTAGCTCCTCATCGCCCAGGTCCTCATTATCAGGATTTGTTGCCCGACCTAGATTATCAATATTCTGTTGATGCACTTGAGCAGCCATCCTTTCAATTTCACGTTGTGCATCCATTGATGCACTGAACAAACCTAACAAAAACAACTACTAAAAGTAAAAGTACGAGAGTCTTTGACCAAAGGGTCTAGTAATTATCACAAACTTAATTGACACTTGTATTCCCCGGCAACGGCGCTAATTTTTGATAACGCTCAATCTACAGCTCTCGTAGGAGTGTAAAGCGGTCGTTAGCAAATATAGAACCCAACCTGGGTTGGGTATCGATCCCACAGGGAATAGCTTGGTCAACAAGTAAGCAACGATTACTAGACTTTAGTGCAAGTCTCGTAAGAAGGGGGGTTTGTAATGTGTAACCAAATTATTAAAGCAAAAACTGAAAATAGCAAAGTAAAAAGAAAGAATGTTTAGTAGGTTGTGAAACAATGAGAATTGAGGAGTTGGGGTTATGTCCACCTTCTGAGTTATACGTCTCTATTGACTATGAGTGTGTTGAATTCAGACATGTATGTGCTTATAGAGAATTGTATTCGATGGTAAATCCAGGCGTCTTTCGACCTATTCGAGGATTATTTCACTTTAACTCTTTCGAGCTTAAAGCGTGTCTAACGGTACGAATTCTCCAAGAGGTTAATCTAGCTACGGCACTAACTTTTTAATAGGGGATGGGACCCTACTACCTTGACATTATCTCTTTTCCAGACAGATAACCCTTCTTTCGAACAAGTTAAATGTTATACTGGCATATTCTTGCGTTTGCAACCACAAAGAATTTAGATTAAGATGAAGAGAATAATGATATAAGCAACATACGTGTCACGAACTCACAAACTCACAGCAATAGATAGTATCTCATTCGGCTTCCATAACCCCAACAGAGAAGTTTAGTTACCCATGAGTGCGAAGGAAATCACAATTGACATTGTTGTTATACCACAATAAAGATTTCACATTTGTAATGGTGTGGTAGGCGTTAGGCGTGAATCCCTTAGCAAAGTAACGTTTCTCTTGTTGCGGAAATTAAGAATTGAATAGAAGAAGAATAAAAAGTAGAATTAATGGAGAATGTAAGAGTGTGTTTGTGGAATGGTGAATGTCTTAGAAGTAGAATAGAATAGAATTAAATGTAAGAAGATGTTTGCGGAATGGTGAATGTCTCAAAATCTCTAGTAGAATAGGGTATTTATAACACCCATATCCTATTCCTACTAAGCTAATGAAATGCTTTACCAAATCCTACTAAGCTAATGAAATACTTAACCCAATTGTACTAGGTTAATGTATCATTATCCTAATCCTAATAAGCTAATGAAATACTTAACCCAATTGTACTAGGTTAATGTATCATTATCCTAATCCTAATAAATTACTGCTAGTCCCCAAAGTCTTCAGAAATGTTGTTTTAGCCCGGGACAGAATTTCCATGCGCCATCTTTAGTCCTTGGCGTCCAAGATTGGCTTTTCTCCTTTCGTGAAGCTTTCTTTGGCGTCAAGTTATCCATGAAATTCTGAATTCTGCATCATTTATACCTGAAACTTTGCTAATCATGTTCGTTAGCTCACTTACAGGAAAAAGGACTAAAAGTGCATGAAATATATAATTTGTTCTCAAAACTAGGCTAAAATATGGGCAAAATATAGTGCTATAGGCATGTAAATTCGCCTATCATCAATCCATTGTAGAGATTTATTAAGTTCTTCTCTCAAACGAACCAGGTCTCTTTCTAACTCCTCATTCTTATGGAGTACAATCATGAGATGCATTTGAGAATCTTTCAATTTTTCTTCAATCTCAATTTGAATCTTTGAGGCTTCTTCCTTCCCTTTACTTTCAGAATTATCTACTTTCTCCAGTTGACTCACCAGACTCGAATTTTCAGATTTCAACTTAGCTACCTGTTCCTTAGTTTCAGATATTTGGAGGTTTAAAGTAATTAATTCAAGATCCTGATCTTCTACTTTTTCTTCTAGAGCATTTTTCTTCTCTTTATCACCAGTATCATCTAATTTCTCTAGTTGACTCACTAGACTCAGATTTTCAGATTTCAACTTAGTAACTTGTTCCTCAATTTCAGATATCTAGAGAGTTAAAGCAATTAATTCAAACTTCTGATTTTCTACCTTCTCTTCTAAAGTATTTTTCTCAGTAATTAGTTCATACATAAAATCAATCAACACATTAGCAAGCTTTTTATCTTTCTAGCAGAGTAGTTTTCCAAGTTTTCTTTAATGTCAGAAAGAGTTACCTTATTTTCTTCTTTATCTTCAGTGTTTTCCATGATATCAATCAAAGAATCAAAAGTCGTTTTCTCATCCTCCACTTCATGCATGGAAACATCTTCATGCTTTCTATGTTCCTTAGATTTACTAGAAAAATCCCCCCATACATCTAAGGCCTGCTTAACTGCAAAATCAACTATAGTCATTCTTCTTGATTTGATAGGGACCTAGTCCCCTCTCTTACCTTTTTCACCTCTAGTCTTGTGATAATATTGATAGTCCATTTTATACATTGGACAATTCTTAATAAAATGCTTAGGACTTTCGCATTTGAGACAAACTTTAACATTGCCACCCTATTTGTTTCTACTTCCTCTTCTTTGAAACAGACCATTTTTCTTTATTTCTATAACAATTCTTTTTGCCAAATAGGCAACATTTGTGTCTTCTTCACTTGAATCTGGCTTAGAAGCCTTTAATGCCATAGATTTTTTACTTTATACTTCCTTCTTCTCTTTCTCTTGCTACTTCATGAGTTCAAGTGTCTTTCTATTATCAATAAGTTCATCCATAGTGAGAGTTTTTAGGTTCCTTGCCTCAATGATAGCATCCACTTTGCTTTCCCAGGATTTAAGCAGAACCCCCAGAATTTTTCTCACTTGTTTGTACATAGGAATGACTTTCCCTAAGCAGTGCAACTCAATAGTGATTGAAGTGAATCTTATGTGCATCTCTTAGATAGTTTATCCTTCATTCATGGAGAAGGTTTCATACTGAGTAGTCAGCATATCAACTTTTGAATCCTTCAAATCAGTGGTTCCTTCATGAGCAGTCTTCAAGCAATCCCAGATTTCTTTAGAATTTTCACATGCATAAATCTTGTTGTATTCATCATCTCTTATGCCACAAAATAGCAGTTTATTGTCCTTATAATTCTTCTTAACTCCCATTCTATCTTCATCATCATACTTTCTTCTACTTTTAACAACAATACTAGTTATATCTCCTTATTTGACCTCTCTAACTGGCACATAAGGACCATTCAGTGTTACATCCATTAACTCACTGTCCACAGCCATAATAAAGTCATACAGCCTTGTTTTCCACCACCCATAGACCTACCCATTAAATATAGGTGGTCTAGTGGTAGATTGTCCTTCTTCCAGATTAGGTAGAGCAACCATGATAACCAAATCACTCTAGGTGTTAACCTTTTAGAGTTTGATGAATATGAGGAGGTTGCACCACACTGTGAGGGATGAGGTCCCTTAGAGTCAATCACAGGCAATCAAATAGTAAAGCACTGGAAAATTAAAACTTTGCTCAAAATTAGAAAACAATAAGATTTAACGTGGAAACCTCCTTGATCAAGGGAGGAAAAACTACGGCTTGCCCTGACAAGCACTCAACAATCCACTATAATCAAACTCTTGATTATAGACACCAATAAATAGTCCACTATAGCCAAACTCTTGATTATAGACACCAATGAACCTAACTCTAGTTTGTAATAACTCTATTACAAACCTACCTTGATAACTCTGCCAAGAACACACCTCAATACTAATTAACTCTAACCAATATTGAACTCACGTAACTCGACCTAAGTACTCTTAAGAAAGACAAAAAATATTAATCTTATAACACGAGTAATTCAGCTACAAATCATGACTTGACTTAAGAACACTCACTCTTTCGGCACATATAGAACTTAAGAACTTGAGCAATATAGCAAACTTGAGTTTTTGCCTTTTTCACTCTCCTCTATTATGATTATGTAAAACTCCTCAATTGAGAATCATTCTTTTTCTTTTATAGTGGAATAATGATTAAGGTAGAAATTTGATTGGTCCAACTATCATGACTGGTAACATCTCACCTGCGCAGTTTGTTACACTAGACGACAAAATTGTGCAGGCCTTGTGATAGTTGTATATTACTATGAAGACCCTGGGACCTGGTCCCTTGTTGTCATCTGGTCATCATCAAAATAAGATATATCATGGGGAATCAAGTTGAATGTGGGAGACCGAATCTTGATGGGGCGAAAGGACTTCTATAGGGGCCCAAATAAGGGTCTCTTCCTTCTCGGTTTAGTTTAGTAGCTATACAGGCGTTCTAGGGTGCCCAAGGAGTAGGAGGATATAGAGGTTGAGATTGACATCCACGTTCACCCTTTTTGAATGAAAGTACTAACCTCTAAGAAGAAGAGGAAGAGGAAGGCAGGTAAGGCAGAGATAGTAAGGCATCGGAGGAGGCTTTTATTCGGACGAGGATAATGATAATAACCCTCTCACCCAGTCCCAACCCCCAATCCATAGATTCTAATAGGAGGAAAATTTGTCCCCGATTAAAAGGTCCATAGAGTAAGTCCCCTCCAATTCCACAACTTCTTCCACTGCCCAAGATATTTCAGTGTTTCACCGAGAGCTTGACGAGGACAAAAAGAAGAGGCACTCCTGGGATCATGTGGAAGGACATGAAGGTCATGTTAGGGTGCATGGATCCTAACCAGGAGCTTCCCTTATTGTAGATGGAGGATTTGAGGGATTTTCCCTTCCTGAGTGATGTGGAGAGAGACGACCCTGCCCTAGCATCTTGTAACTGACAAGGCATCCAACTAGGATCCTTTCTACACTACCCGGCCCCCCATCCTGCTATTGCATATTTGACCTTTGTTTCCATGGAATCTAATTAAATTTTTTCCCATAACAGTCACACAATAACATATTGGTTAGGCTCAGTACAAGCTTGCATTTTTTACAGAAACAACAATAAGTCTGACCCTAGATCAAAGCACCATTTCAAAAATATTCAAGCATTTATGGCCTCACATGAGTATCCAACTCTCTTAACCTTATGTACCAGCTAAACCCTCAGATAATTATCTACCATAAGGTACTGTCATAGTAAGACTTTTATCTAACACCACACGCGTACATGGTAACTTACAACATTCACATAGCACAAATTCAAGCTAATCAAGCAACTACAATCACAACACATGACTGTAGAGAATGTCAAAATAAGTTATCATTCTTTCATACCTTATTAACAACTTCTTATTGCACTCATGATGACCCTTAATGGATCATCTAAGATACTATAAATAACTGTTACAACCAGCTACCAATTGTAACCTTCCCGGTTCCAATATACGACTCTTCATGATACCAATTAGAATCAACTAGATTCCAATTTTGATTGTAGATATACCAAATTTAATTGAGAGATACTAATTGGATTCAACCCATAAAAGCAACTACACAAACCCCATAAGAAAAAAGAAAGAAGTTCAACACTTTCCTAGAATATCTATAACTTCTCAAAGATTAGATGTGGATGTTAAAACACTGATCTGTATGACTTTACTCGACATTTGCTCTTGTACTGGGAGACCAGTAACCTAGAGTCTGATGCCAAATTATCATGATCCAACATATTGTATCGTGAGGGCACCTATACTAATCCACCTAAATAAGAGAACCCCCTACCACCCCCTTAGGATTTCAAATATAAATTCTTAATTAATAAATAAGCCATTATTATTCAAGAAACATTTACAAAATAATTATGGAAATGGAACTAGCCTATGATCTAGTCTAAACAAGTACAAGAGCTTCTAAAAGAAAAGTAAGACTAGACACAACTTTCACCAAGAGAAAGAGGAGTGGAAATGTTGTAGAATCATTAATCGCAACAATCATGAAATCGATATTGATTTTTGTAAACGACTATATCCTAAAAATAATATAGCAAGAGTAGTATTAGTACAAACCGCACATATTGGTAAGCCTCATCGGTTGACCCGAATTGGATTACGCATAAACATAACATAAACATTCAAAAGGAAATATGCATCTTATTATTCTCATTATCTATCCCCATGTCACCCATTTTCCCACATGGATATTTAATAACCGTGTAGCATTACCTTCACATTTCCTCAAACAAAACTAATTATCTTTTGCTAACCTATTTGTTATGGACTCTGACTTACCACTCTCATTCTTACAAATTCATTACCATGAACTACTAAGTTTGTCCTTAAACCCAGAACTATCACAATTATAAGGAAACAACTACATCAATGATTTACCCTAAGTCGAGTAAAGATGTTAACCAATTCAACCAGGCATTTAGGGAAATTACCCATTAAGACAAGTAAATCGCCAACCAAACCCGGAGTCATTAACCCGGACTTAATTGATTTTGATAACTTACAACCGTCTTCATACTACCCCACGTATACAGAAATCACTATTCAACCTTAAACACAATTACCATTTCACTACCAGAGATAATAAACAAGTCAGGAAGTTAGTAAGAATTAATAGCATGTCAGACCCAAACAAGTCAAGTAAGTAAAAACAAGTCAAGACAAGTTAAGCAAATATCAAACATATAAGCATATTCCTTGGTTCACTTATCAAACCGTCAAACACCTAAACCTTGTACATACAAGCTATGGGTATATCATAACTGCACTCTAGTCATGACCTGTATGGGACAAATTCAATCCATGTACCAAAACCCTAGATGCAAGTGTCTGTCAACCTTATCCACCAATAAACTGAGAGAATATTCAAATACCGAATCATCCCTCATTTAACCATAAGGTAGGTCAAAATCATGCAACAAGATAAATCTATTAAGTTGACCACACCAAATAATATGCACTAACAAGTCATACTAACAAGTTGTTAACATGTACATACAATACAAATTAGATTAAACTATAATATCATCACCTACCCTGCCGTTTAGAGCCCTAACATATCACTTAACTAACTCTTATTTTCTAGAACAAGTCATACTAAGAAGTTGTTAACATGTACATATAATACAAATTAGAATAAACTACAATATCACCACCTACCTTGTCATTTAGAGCCCTAACATGTCACTTAACTAACTCATCTTTTCTAGAATAACCAATTGAGTTACAACCTTGATGCTTCAGAAATTGCCAACACCCCGCACAGTATCATATTTTCTTTAAGATTTACACTAATGACCAGTGAGTTTTCCTTCTCACTATCCCTAAATTACGAGTGTAAATTATGAGCCACCTAAAGATAGAATAATTACCGCATAACATGATGACGCATACAACCATCCGCCATTCCACAAGCTACCCTAACCGTAACTATTTTTAGCTATCAAAGCTCCTTGAAGACCTAAATGTGAAATCTCCCGTCCATCTACGTCACGTTTATGCTCTCTAACCCGGGTCTACACTACTCAATTAACCTTAGTTTATCTGGATGTCTACCAACTATAGGAAGGACGAACGAATGCAAATTCCAACCTTGTGCCAAGATCACAGATGTGTTGTTCCTCAAAAATTTATGGGTTTGCACCCCGTTCGTACCCATCTTTCCCTCTCCATAGCTCCAAGTCATGGGAGGCAACCCTAAGGGTTTTTAGAGCCCCTCCCGTGTCATTGGTTTCAACTTGTGGAGAGAAAAGAATTAAAATCCGTTAAAGTGGGTTTCTAGCGTGCGTCATGTCACTATAGGAGAATAATCCCGCTATAGCAGACTGACGTCATCCTGACCCATATTCTTTTAATTCTGAAATTTAACCTATGTGGCCCCGTGCAAGTTTATGAATGTAATTCTGATAATACCCGTACCTCGTACCTATCCCGAGATGTTTCTTCATAACGACGGGTTAGGTTGTTACATAGGACCATACAAAATTCGAGGTTTAAACTTGAAATAATATGTTGAAAGATAAAAACAATGTAAAAGTTTAAGAAATATTTATAGATTATCGTAGTAAACATTTTTACAAATTGTACAACTATAATATCGGGTTGGTTTTGTTTGATTTGACCTTTTTAAGTTAAAACAAAACCAAACCAATTGCAGTCGAGTTTTATTTTCCTACCACCAAACCAAATGAAACCAAACCTCTAGTCGGATTATTTTTTGGTTTGACTCACTTAGCAGTTTGGATCGATTTACGGTTCGGTTTAGTTCACCCCGTTGTGCCAATGCTTGAACCCAAAATCTTTGGTTAAGGGTGTAGTAGTCTCATCATTGCACCGCAACTCATGTCGGTGACTACATATGTTGTGACTAAAATGTCCCCCTAAAGACCTTTACATTTTTAGACCATTTGTTAAACAATATTCTATTTGAGTCTTATTGAACATCTCTTACGTTATCCTAAATTGGGAAATCTTATAGTAATACATATAAATATATTTTTCTATTGAAGACTTTTTCGTATAAAAATGACATATGGTGTTTAAGATCACAATACCCCAGTAATATTTTTGATCTATTATGCATGACTAAGACTATAAAATTCAAACTTCTCTTCACTTTCTTAAATTTCGTGTTCTATCAAACTAATAAACGTAAATAAAGCGAGAAAAGATGATTAAAACGTTTTCAAGTGAAATTCTCTCTTTTTAGTAGTAAAAATAATTGACCCAATATATACCTCTTACGAAAAAGAACAGTATACCCCAGATCAATAAAGTAGTTAATTGACCAAACACACAAGTAACAAGTTCATCGGTCATTCCTCTGACGAGGGAGGAGTCGTAGCAGTTAAATCCGACAAGAAAATGTAGAAGATTAATTACCTTAGGAGGTATATGAGGATTTTCCAGTTTTAATCCCATGAGGAGCTAAATTTATTCTTGTAAAAAAACAAAGCTTTTCTCATGCCAATGAGTGCACCTGTTTGTGGATCAAACACTGTTTTATCTTTGCCTGCAGTTTTTCAGTATCCAGAAATTGTAGCCCTATTTTGTTCGCAAATCAGTTGCATATTTTCGATCTCGAAAGCTGAAGAAAGACTCTTCCTTCGAGTTTAATTTTGCCACTTCTAAAAAAAAAGGTATAGTGGTACAAGTAATAGAAAACAAAAACTAAGGAACAATAATATATATCTATATATCTATATAATATATTAAAAGTGTGAAGATTCTTAAAAAGTGATTTGAACTTTTTGCACTTCATTAAAAGTCTTCGCAATAGATAAAATCATCTTTTCATATTTTTGCTCAATTTATAATTTAATTATCTTTATAAAATTGAATTCTAAAATATATGGGATCAGGACTTTAATATATGGTAAGATATTTTTCTAAATTAGGAGTACTGAAAATTGATTTATTTATTTTTTGGAAACTCCAGAAAAATCCGCAGCCGCTACATCCTCTGCCACAGTCTGTGCCCTTCGGGTGAGCACTGTGTGCGCACTGGGTAAACCTCTCACTGTGCAATAGCTCGCAAACCACACAGGAGATGTAAACCGTACTAGGTAAACCCCGTGCGACGAGCTCGATTGAGAAGGCATTAGGGGTGGATCGAACCCGCGACCTCCGCTATGGAAAGTCCCCCTCAAACCAACTCAACCACCCCCTTGGGGGGAAATTGATTTATTTTTTTATGGTAAAAATCTATAGAAAAATTAATAATTAAGAAGTTCTAAGAAAAATATATAAATACACGACAAAGATGTTTCCACACCAAATTCAGGCGTCTCACCCCAAAGTAGATATGTTAGGTATGTTTTCTTCTTCTTTTTTGATGTTTTCTTTATTATTTATATTGTATTTACATCGTGAGCAAACCCATTTAAGAATTCTAAATCAACTAAAATTTATTAACCACTTGAAACTTCTGATGGTAAAATATATATGTGCTTACAATAAAATATATATTTTGAACTTTTTGCACTTCATTAAAAATCTTCGTAATAGATAAAATCATCTAATTTTAAATAATCAAAAGTTACACGCATGAGGCACGTGCGGCTAAACTAGTATATATATATATATACACACATCGCGGCAAGAAAAAAGATGAATTTGTGACATAACTATGGCGATAGTCTAGGTACATTGTCACAAACAGTGACGGTTTTATGACGGAATTCATTAATTATGTAACAATATTATTGAATTAAGTTTAATTTCTATAAATTGACGATGCAATGAAATTCTTTATAATACAGTATAACCTCGATAAATTAATACTCGATAAATTAATAACCTTGCTAAAATAATAATTTTCTTCGGTCCCGAGTCGGGATCAACGTGGTAAATTAATAATTCGCTAAATTTATAAGATAATACAAAAAAAAATTCATATAGGTCCCATTTGATATATAAATTAATAATTCATCTGTATCAAAATATTTCATACATAATACATAAGTAAACTAAACATGTTTCTAAAAATATGAATCTAATGTTGTTTGTTTCTTCTTGAAATCAATATCACCTTGAATCTCATCTCTAACCCTTCTTACTGCATTAAGAATATCAGGTGTAGTCTTCTCATATTGCAAAAGGAAGTGATGTAAGGTGATTGTTGCTTTCAGAGCATCTTTGCACGAAACTTGTTCTAATTCCACACTATCATCTTCCACTTCATCTTCTTTATGTGTTTCCATAACACTCTCAATTATTTGTTCATCCGTAGGTAGCTCAAAACTCGTATCATTTTCTCCCGGATAATTCAAAACATCTTCAGCATTCATTGCATTTCGATACTTCAATCCATTGATTAGATTCTGCAATTGTTGTAAGCCATCATTATTCAACTGTTCTTGATTTTCCGAGGATTCATCATCTAACAACCTAAGTTTACAATGCTTAAAACAATTTGCAATTGTACTTGAGTTGACATCCATTTTCCATGCCGAGATTGCAAGATTCATTGCATCTAAAACATTAATCTTTTCTGGATTTGAGATCCCAATTTCATAACCCTCCAAAAGATTTCGATAAAATCGCCTACGATAATGCAAGACTTAAAAGCTCTTATGATCCCTGCATCACAAGGCTGAATCTTTGATGTTGTGTTAGGTGGTAAAAAAAATAATTCAACATTTCTCAAACCTTCAACATTTTTTGGATGAGCAGGACAATTATCAATAATTAAAAGAATTTTCCTGCCGTCCATTTTTGCATCAAGTTGTTGAACATATTCTTGGAATAGAATCCCAGTCATCCATGCTCTTTTATTGGCTCGATATTCACAATCCATGCTTCCCAAATTCACATTCTTGAAACAACGTGGTTTTAAATACTTCCCAATGATCCATAAAGGAATTTTCTCAGAACCATCCTCATTACAGCAAATAACAACTGTAAGTCTTTCTTTATCTTGTTTCTTACCTTCAAGTTGCTTCGTTGCAAGAGAATGATCTGGTTGTAGCCTAAAGAACAATCCAGTTTCATCCATATTGAAAACATCTTTCTTAGCAAACTGATCAAGTTTCTCTCTGATGGATTGTAAATTGCTCTCCATGGCCTCCATATTAACTGATCCACTTTCTCCAAAACGATGATATTGCTTGATACCGTGTCTTGATTTGAAACGCTCTAGCCAGCCTTGAGAAAAATGAAAATCAGGTGTATCGATCGGATACATCTTTTTTAGAAGCTCTTTTCCCTTCGTTACAATTAGTTCCCCATTCATATTAACACGCTCTTGGTAATGAATAAACCACTCGAACAGAGCCTTCTCTAATTCTGGAAATTTGGCAGCTTTATGTCTTTTAGCCTCATCTTTTGAAATGTCGGCTGCTGATAGATACTCTGCTGACCTCTTGATCGTGTTTGATATTGTGGCTTGACTCACTTGCAAATTAAACTTCTCTAACACCCATTGTTGCAATTGCTTTTGAGTGCATGCTAGATTTTGTTGTTTATACTCACACAGTTCTCTACGTATACCATTAGTCATGGTTGATTTTTTAACACCTTTGAGATGAGAAGCCATTTTTTTTGTTTTTTGATTTGAAAACTTGCATAATACATCTATTTATATAGTAACTTAGTTAATGTATGTACGTGTAACTACATTAATAATTGAGTGGATTTATACATTTTAATGAATGTAGGTACATGTAACTACATTAATAATTAAATAGATTTATATATTTTATTAAGATATACATAGAATATTGAAAATGTATCAGCAAAAATACATGAATTTGGTTAAGTATGCATAATTAATAGTCAATGTAGAAATTAGTTTTCACGTAAACCTAGGTACATTCATAATATGGACCCAAAAAGTATATAATTTATAAATTAATAATTATTAATTTATACGATTAATTAATACCTCGCTAAATTAATAAAATTTGATGGTCCCAACAGTATTAATTTATCGAGGTTATACTATATAAGTAACCATCCACAAAACCACCAAAGGATGTGGTGCAGTGGATGGGGCTGCTCCTTTCTTAACCAGAGGTCTCGGGTTCGAGCCCTAGGTATGAAAAAATCGTTGGTAGGGAGCGCTACCTGCCGAATGGGGCCCTACCCAGCGCGAATCTGAATTAGTCGAGCTCCAATGCGGATACCGAACACCGGATGAAAAATCAAAAAAAAAAAAACATCCATAAAAAGTATGACTAGGAATATATGAAAACTACGCAAGTTAATTACCTGTTACTACAACTAAAAAACATTATTGCGTATAAATTAAATCCTTTCGAAATTCTAGATACCTAAAATGTTATTATTGTTTTAGCTTGTAGTGTATAATCCTAAGTAATGTGCAACCAGTTCTATTAAAGACATAACTAGTATACGTACCCGCAATCAAAAGAAATTAATAGTAAAACTATTAACTTATTTATTTAACATAATAAATTTTTTGTCATATCGCTTCAACGGTATTTTAACTCAGAGATCCTTTCAAAAGTTGGTTATGCTCTCCTTGGATAAGTAGTCATAAGCCACTTTTAGAAAAAAAAAAAAAATGACTGCTAATTAGATTTCACCCCATTTAAAATAAAAGAAATAATAAAAATCGGATACATAGAGCTAATTTCTCCAACATCAAGCATTTATTGGTCATTCACTTGAGGCGGTTTGGCAGGACCACAATATGAGTCAATCTGCAGCCTCTAGTTAGGCCAAAGTTCAAGAATTCCCTTAGTAAGTAATTATCCAAGTCAAGAAACATGTCCCCTTATTTGGCAATTATTTTTTGCTTATATCAATCCATGCCACACGAAGAGCTCCTTAAATGTGCGCTTTCAAGTTACAGCTTAATCGTAATAAGAAAAAATTAGTCCTTGATTAAATGTGAGACTTTTATTAGATGAACATCCTAAAAAATTAATGAGAAGAGAAATTGTAAGTTTTATACCAAACATGGCAGGTATGTGGGCAAGCCAAAGTTCTTTTTAATGTTTACATATTTCTTCAATCTAAACTCTTTTATAGTTTTAGGTCGGGTATTCCAAGATCAAATTCATCACATGAACACACGGAACAAGAAAATGATACAAATAAGAAAACATATCTGCAACCTTTCTTTCTCTTCTTTCTTATTAGGCTTAAGTATCGACAAACACTTAAACTTTTTTCGAAAATTCACTTAGATCCCTCAATTAAGGTTTATACCTATCAGACCCCTAATCCACCTAAATTTGATCCAATCAGACATTTTTTTACCTACATAGCATGTCGCGTGTTTTTTACTACGTAGAAGCGCGTGAGAGATTTTTTTTTTTGCTAAATCACCAATAAAATGGTGCCAAGTGGCACTAAGGCCCCAAAAAATTAATAAACCTCAACCACACCCATAGTTTTTCCTTTTGCTTACTTTTTTGGTTTCTTGTGTTTATCAAGATCCATAGTTGCAGGATAATAAAGTTTAAAAGCTCTCTTTTTTTTTTCCTTCCTTTTATCTGCAAAATCTGCAAATAAAGAGAAATAGCAAAAGGAATATGAATAAAAGTTGCAGCACTGTACATTGAACAAAGAGAAACAAGTCAGTATATCAAAATCATAAGTTCCATGTTCATTATTCTCTCTACCTTGATTGCAAAAGGAATATGAAATTTTAATCCTTTTTTGTTCTTCTATGTTGTGCGTTCTTGGTGTTGTGGATAGGTTGACTGCCGGAGTCGTCGGAGTTAGTGGTAGTGGCCATGGCATTGACATTTTTATCGATAGAATTTTGTCGAAAATGATTTAATTTTGTGCGAATCGAAGTTCTGTGAACCGGATTAAAGTTGTTTGGTGGTTGGTCGGAGGATCTTTTCGATGAAATTTTCTAATGTGTGCATTTTTCGACGAGTCTCGTTGGAAAATCAAAACTAGGAAGTATATTGTTGCTGCTCTCATCGGAAAATCAAAGCTTTTAAATGGAAAAAAAAAAATTTCACTAACAATCAAATTTCCAAGAACCCAAGTGAAAAGATTAAAAAAATATTTATATCAAAATATTGTGCAAAAAATAAAGTTGGTTTAACATTATTAAAAAAAAAACATGAATATATTTAATCCACATGAAAAATGTTGAATGGACTTACTTTATACGTCAGCCGCATTTGTTAACACGCAGAGGAGATCTGATGAGGCATGACAAAAAAAGGTCTGGGTAGATCAAATTTCGAATGGGTTAGGGGCCTGATAGGTACAGACCTGAGTTGAGGGATTTAAGTGAAATTTTGGAACAAGTTTAAGTGGCTAGCGATACTTAAGCCTTCTTATTAATACATGGTTGGCAGGGTTAGAACCTTTACCTTTATAGCTGGGCAATCACATCCAATTCTAAAGTTGTTTCTTATTCTTAAATCACTTCCTATTTAGTTGCTGAAAGATAGAGATCTACTTCAATTGGAGCATTTTGGTAAGCTAGATCCCCAGCTTAGGTTGTTTTTCATTGTCATTTGATAAGGCAGGGTGAGAGCCAGACAGAAAAGACATAGATGACACTAATCTAATCTCAAGAACTCTGATTCAATAATTTTTGTGTCGTTGATTGGGGTCTTTCCTGCTCTGGGTAACCCATAGAAAGCAACAATTATCTCTTCAGGATGTTCAGCATAATAATGTATATGCTTCTTAAACTTAGGAATACACTTAAGAGTACACAATCAGATAATTTAATAGAAAATTCCGCCTTCTGCCTCTACATACTACTACTAAAGTAAATTTTAATATTAAATTACATGAATTCCTTGTTCAGGCTATTTGGAGGAGTCGTTACAACCTTTTCATCTCAATATTGTGACCCACAATCATCCTTAACACACTCCAAAAGACTATTGGAAATTGTCTTCCAAGTGACTCATTTTCGACTGCATAGTAAGCTGTAAATTGAATGATAACGTTAGCATAGGTAAATCTATTAGTCAACAACTATGCAAAAATTTGTATATATCTAAGATTGAAAGAGAGCAGCATAACAAACAATTTTCCAGTCGCGCTCAGATTCCTCATAGTAGAGCTATATAATTAAAAAGGGCAGCCAGGTGAACTTAAACTCCCGTTATGCGCAGGGTACGGGTAAGGGGCCCGCCACAAGGGTATAATTGTATATACCCTTACTTTACATTTCTGCTAGAGGATTTTTTTCAAGGTTTGAACACGCGACCTCCTGGTCACATCGCAGCAACATTATCGGTTACTCCAAGACTGCTCTTCAAATAGTAGCTATGTAATTCTATATATTAAACAGTCAACTATGATGCTCTTTACTTGATGGTATATTCAAAATTACCATATCATAGTAATCTAAGATGCTAAGGTAATGTATCTAGGAAGATGAAATATTCTCTTAAACATGCACCTATTCTTTCTTTTTAAAAAATGTTTTCCCTTTGATAAGAATTATGAAATAACTAAAATATGAATAATTATGATCATAAATTTATGAAGGCGCAATCAAGGAAATATAGATTACTGAAAACAATTGATAGTACATCTAATGAATAATACAATTGTGATTTCAATTTTCATGGATATAAAAAGTTGTAGAAGAGAACTGAATAGATAAGGACACAAGAAGACATCGAAGTAAAATATCAATATGAAAAATCAAATGATCTTTAACATCACTCTCTTCTTGCCTCCGTGACAAGCATAAAAGATCCAAAAATGTGATAGCAAAAATCATAGCAAAATGAAACCTATACATGAACAAATTAAAATAATAATAACTTGTTTCCTCAGGGCTAGTTTCTACCAGAGTAACTCCAACCAACGTACATGTTACTTGTAAATTGAAGTAATATTCAATTTCTCTAAGTTACTTGTGCTTATGTTACAAAAAAAAAGTACAAATAAATGCTTTCACTGTCAATCAAAAATTCGAAAAGGTTGTGTTACAACAACAAATGCTGAATATGAATTATTTGGTATTGTATGATCCAAAAAAGTCATTAAAAAGTACCATTGTTTATGTTATAGAGTAATGCTTACCTTTAAACCATCACCCCAACGTTCAAGTTGCTAGAGTTTGAGAGGACAAACATTGCGATGTTGCAGACTGAAGACATTTAGCCATGACAAAATGTCCCGCATTATTCCATTATGAGAAGGGTTGGCATTGCCCGGGTATTTGTACAAAGCAGTAGCAGCTGCACTGAACAGTTGTTGCAAATTAATTCCAAATTCAAAGAACCAAAAGGCATAATACATAAATATGATCCTAAACTTAACACCAAATTATAACATTGACCTTAAAGTTTGACAGTGCAAAAATATGACCTTTAACTATTCAAAACCTGAATAAATAAACACCCCGATCCTATGTGAAAAAACGTATGTTGTACAAGCAAAACGGCGCGCGTTCGAGTTGGAATTGAAGGATTTTTTTGTTCAGATTTTGTATAGTTAAAGGGTTTATTTGTGCACCGACAAAGTTAAAGGTCATACTTATAATGTGTTCTTTTAATTAGGTGGCACCATATGAGTGAATTAGTAATCCATGTCAGAGCAAGTGAGGTACACGCGTGTAGTTGCACAATTGGAGTGTCTTTTTATTCAGGTTTTGTATAGTTATAGGGCCTACTTATGCACTGTCAAAGTTTAAGGCCAATGTTATAATTTGGTGTCAAGTTTAGGATCATATTTATGTATTATGCCAAACAAAAAGGATTACCCAAAAAATACAGAATATAACCAAATACATTACTAAATCATGAAATTCAAAGTAAAATGTACAAAACCACAGGCTTACAATACAATAATTTCAACATAGAAATGATAAAATCCACACGAAAAAATAACATTCACAGTACCAAACAAATAGAGATGCGCAAAAAAGTAGGAGTTGTGATAAATTAATACCTAATAACGATAAAGAGTGATGTATTCTGATTATTATCAACAGTCCTCAAAGAAAGTACCTTGAGTCATTTTCTTCCACTTTAGCCTTCTCCTCTTCTGAAATTTTCACTATTTCTTTTTTTACTTTGTGCTATTTTCTTTTTCAACTTCTCCTTACTAATGTTTGTGCTATCCACAATTGGGAAGATCAGTTACCTACTCTATTTTTGAGACATCATTAAGCAAAACTTATCTGCTTCTTACTCTACACATAAAATAATAAAGTTTTCATATCTATTATTACATATTAACTTCAACAGACAAAATAAGAGAAAAAGAACGTACCTTCCAACTGTAGCAAAATACTTGATTTTTACTGAAAGATTTATTTTTATCAAACTGTAATAAAAGGATCAAAATACTTGATTTTGATTCATGTGTTTTATTATCTACATAATCGTAAGAGATAGTAAAAGGATGAAAAGAGTTTTTAAAAACCTGTCTTAGAGGCAAAACAAGTCTGGCATTTTTCGGGTGATAATATAGAGCAGCAACCACTACATTGTCCTATTGCTTCTGAAAATCAACCAATTTCAATCGTATTATCATACTCCAAAATCAAAACAAAAAATCGGTTATCATAACTCAAAATTCTAAGCTTTGAATAATACCAATACAGAATGAGTCATAGAATGTTTTCACTTATTGCACCGAATGATTGCAGTTGCACTTGTGAGAAATCAAACACACAGTGTATGATTCTGAAATCCAATGACACAACCGACCATTCACAACGTAGAAATGATCCAACACACAAAAAATAACCAACACCGCATAGAAATGTTATAATCATGTTATAATAAAAATAATCAATATTATAAGGTACAACACCGCATGCCTATAGTTCAACAATTTTTAACATAGAAATGTTATAATCCACTCAAAGAGAAAAATTTAAACAGAAGTATCTGAAAATCTGAAAAATAGAGAAACTTCGACGATTAAAGTAATGACTACTTTGTTAAAATCAAGTTTATTAGACAACAAAAGACAAAAATATTACAACGGTAACATGTGATAGAGGCAGAGAAGAAAATTAACAAGTCATTTTGCAATTTTATTGAAATTGATACAAATGGAGTGACCCTTCAATCACACAATAAAGAAACTCAAATCTACTAGGTAAACAATTAGCAACACAATAGCCAAGTTCACCATATAATTGTTCCCAAATCATGAACTAAGAAAGTACAAATGATCAGCAAAAGGTAAAATTAAATACTCAATGATTCTCACATATCACCAAATTGTTCATATCAGGTAAACCTAAGTGGCTAAATTCCTAAAATCAATCATTCTCTAGAAAAAGGAGAAACTAAATTAAGGGATTTTAGTACCTTTGAAACTTTTTAACCGGCCAATTTGTTACTTCTACTGATTTCTTGTCTATAATGGGTGAAATTTGAACAAAAGAAATTTGGTTGAATGTTTGTGTTAAACGGTTAGTATTAGCAGATAATGTGCAATTCTGATCAAGTTAATGTGACTTTAATTCAAATATTTAAGATTTTGAATTTTAAAAATAGTAACTAACAACCAACATAATTAATTTTTGTAACTAAACTACCAAGTGGCTTATTCTTACGCTGCCACTTGGCTTAATGGAAAGGATTTGTCCTCTCCTTTTAATAATACATAGAAGCCACTGCATTGTCCTGTTTCTTCTGAAAATCAACCAATTTCAATCGTATTTTCATACTCCAAAATCAAAACAAAAAAATGGTTATCATAACTCAAAATTCTAAGCTTTGAATAATACCAATATATAATGATTGCAGATGCACTTGTGAGAAATCAAACACACAGTGTATGACTCTGAAATCCAATGACACAATCGACTATTCACAACATAGAAATGATCCAACACACAAAAAATAACCAACACCGCATAGAAATATTATAATCAAGTTATAATAAAAATAATTAATATTATAAGGTACAACACCGCATGCCTATAGTTCAACGATTTCTAACATAGAAATGTTATAATCCACTCAAAGAGAAAAATTTAAACATAAGTATCTGAAAATCTAAAAAATAGAGTAACTCCGACGATTAAAGCGATGACTGCTTTGTTAAAATCAAGTTTATCAGACAACAAAAGGCAAAAATATTACAACGGTAACATGTGATGGAGGCAGAGAAGAAAATTAACAAGTCATTTTACAATTTTATTGAAATTGATACAAATGGAGTGACCCTTCAATCACACAATAAAGAAACGCAAATCTACTAGGTAAACAATTAGCAACACAATAGCCTAGTTCACCATATAATTGTTCCCAAATCATGAACTAAGAAAGTACAAATGATCAGCAAAAGGTAAAATTAAATACTCAATGATTCTCACAAATCACCAAATTGTTCATATCAGGTAAATCTAAGTGGCTAAATTCCTAAAATCAATCATTCTCCAAAAAAAGGAGAAACTAAATTAAGGGATTTTAGTACCTTTGAAACTTTTTAACTGGTCAATTTGTTACTTCTACTGATTTCTTGTCTATAATGGGTGAAATTTGAACAAAAGGAATTTGGTTAAATGTTTGTGTTAAACGGTTAGTATTAGCAGATAATGTGCAATTCTGATCAAGTTAATGTGACTTTTATTTTTATCCATTTTCTTTTAGAATTTTAATTCAAATATTTAAGATTTTGAATTTTAAAAATAGTAACTAACAACCAACATAACTAATTTTTGTAACTAAACTACCAAGTGGCTTATTCTTACACTGCCACTTGGCTTAAGGAAAGGATTTGTCCTGTCCTTTTAATAATATATAGAAGCCGCTGCATTGTCCTGTTGCTTCTGAAAATCAACCAATTTCAATCGTATTTTCATACTCCAAAATCAAAACAAAAAATTGGTTACCATAACTCAAAATTCTAAGCTTTGAATAATACCAATACATAATGATTGCAGTTGCACTTGTGAGAAATCAAACACACAGTGTATGACTCTGAAATCCAATGACACAATCTACTATTCACAACATAGAAATGATCCAACACACAAAAAATAATCAACACCGCAAAGAAATATTATAATCAAGTTATAATAAAAATAATTAATATTATAAGGTACAACACCGCATGCCTATAGTTCAACGATTTCTAACATAGAAATGTTATAATCCACTCAAAGAGAAAAATTTAAACATAAGTATCTGAAAATCTGAAAAATAAAGTAACTCCGACGATTAAAGCAATGACTGCTTTGTTAAAATCAAGTTTATTAGACAACAAAAGGCAAAAATATTACAACGGTAACATGTGATGGAGGCAGAGAAGAAAATTATCAAGTCATTTTGCAATTTTATTGAAATTGATACAAATGGAATGACCCTTCAATCACACAATAAAGAAATGCAAATCTACTATGTAAAGAATTAGCAACACAATAGCCAAGTTCCCCATATAATTATTCCCAAATCATGAACTAAGAAAGTACAAAATGATCAGCAGAAGGTAAAATTAAATACTCAATGATTCTCACATATCATCAAATTCTTTATAATATAAGTAACCATCCATAAAACCACCAAAGAATGTGGTGCAGTGGATGAGGTTGCTCCTTCCTTTAACCAGAGGTCTCGGGTTCGAACCTTAGATATGGAAAAATTCTTGGTAGGGAGCGCTACCTCCCGAATGGGGCCTACCCAGCGCGAATCTGCATTAGTCGAGCTCCAATGCAAGTACCAAACACCGGATGGAAAACTAAAAAAAAAAAACATCCATAAAAAGTATGACTAGGAATATATGAAAACTACGCAAGTTAATTACCTGTTACTACAACTAAAAAACATTATTGCATATAAATTAAATCCTTTCGAAATTCTAGATACCTAAAATGTTATTATTGTTTTAGCTTGTAGTGTATAATCCTAATTAATGTGCAACCAGTTCTATTAAAGACATAATTATATATATCGAAATAAAGGTTTATTTTATTGACCACCCAAATTTGTGGTGGAATATAGAAAGCATACAGCAGTCCTAACTAATTTAAGTCTCGCAACAAACTATTATCATAAACAACTTTCACATGTACATGAAGACATTATAAAACAATGGCTAGTTATATAATACAAGAATAATAAGAGATTACGTACCTTAGGAGGTAAATGAGGATTTTTGAGATAAATTCAAGCATAATCCATCCAGTTTTAATTCCATGAGGAGCTCTATTCTTGTTAAAAAAACAAAGTTTTTCTCATGCCAATAAGTGCACCTGTTTGAGGATCAAACACTATTCTATCATTGCTCGTGCTTTTCAATATCCAGAAATTGTATGCGTATTTGTTTAAAAACCAGATGCATGTTTTTTATTTCTAAAGGGGAAAAGGCATCGTTTCCACCCTAAACTATACACAAAAAGTCTAGTTCACACCTAAACTATACTAGTGACCTATTACACACCTAAACTATAAAAAAGTGATACTTTTTACACCTTGTCAGGCATTATACCACTTGCACGTAGTGTGGTGTTGTACACGTGTCTGCCATGTCAGCGCCACATCAGCATGATACGAAAAAGATAATAAATTTATTATTTTCATAAATATTTCTTTTTTCTTTTTAATTTAAATTCTTTTTCTTTCTTCTTCAATATCCAGAATTTTCATTGTTGTCCCAAACCTCCATTGTTATGAGGTCAATTTTTTTTCTTTTTCTTCAATATTCAAAATCTCCATTGTTGTCCAAAACCCTCATTGTTCAATTTTTTTTCTTTTTCTTCACTACCAATCCAAGATTGTGTTTCCTCTGCAAATAGCCTACTGGACTACTAATGCAACTTTGCACTTCTCTTTTACCTTTCATACGGTCCACCAATCCATATCAACTTCAGGTTATTAAAGCTCTCAAGCCCAGAAACCATGTTTAAATATTTTTTTTCTTGAATTGAGTTTTGAGAAGTTTCAACATATTCATACTTTTGGAAAATTGAAGGAAAACTTATTTTGCCTGGAACTGAGAATTATGAGGATATTCCATTAATTAAAGATTTTCTTCTGTTTGGGACTATTTGAAGAAACAAGTTGTGTCCTTTGTTGGAAAAATCAGTTGCAAACTTTTCAATTCATCTAAAGTGATTGAAAGGTTGTATCTTGATTTAATGAAGAAAGAATTCGATGAGAAGAAAGCATGGGCTATAGGTTCATTTAGTCTGCTGATGCTAACGGAGATGATAAAAGGCTTCGACAAATACCACGAGTCATTGGATTCCGACGAACCCGTTTAAGCTTAGTTTGAAATTAGTGATTCGGAATAAATCTATAAAAAAATATTAAAAATTTAAAATTTGTTAGCTAAAACAATAATGGTGACGGATTAGATGACTAATCAATGGAATTGTGAGAAAAATTGGTGGTTATAGGTAAAATTGGCATTGATTCGATTGGGTGGGCGGATCGGGGTGTGAAAAAATCCCGTTATTTGGGGGTGGGGTTGGAGTTTAGGGATGGTGAGTGATGAAGATGTGTTGGTTGGGGTGGGGTTGGAGTTTAGGGGGTGGGGTTGATGAAGAAAATGTTTGGGGGTGGGGGGTGATGAAGAAGAAGATGTTTGGGGGTGGGGGAGGAGAATTTTTAATTATTTTTTTCGTTATTTTTTTATTTAGACGTGTCTTTTTTAATTTAAATAATTATGTTTTTTCCACGTCAGATTCAGGGGGTAAAAAATTTCACTTTTAAGAAGTTTAGGTGTGTATTAGGTCACTCTAATAATTTAGGTGTCTTAAACTTTTCGAGTATAGTTTAGGGTGGAAACGATGTCTTTTCCCTTTCTAAAGCTAAAGAAATACCATTAGTTCGAGTTCAATTTTACCACCTTTAAAAAAAAAGTAGTGTGTAAAATTAGTAGAAAGTAAAAAGAAAGGAACAACAATAAACAAGGATAATAAATATGTATACACACATATATATATATATCGCGGCAAGAAAAAAGATAAATTGGTGTCCAAATATTTATGACGAGAGACTGTGTCGTCATTGTAATCTGTGTTTGTAATTTGTATAAATTGATGATGCAATAAGAAGTATGACTAGGAACATGAAAAATACACAAGTTAATTACCAGGTTCTACAAGTGAAAATAATAATGTTATTATTACATATAAATTAAATCCTTTCGAACTTACTTCCGGATATCTAAAATGTTGTCATCGTTTTTTCTTGAAGTGTATAAACCTAATTAATGTGCAATTGGTTCTATTAAAGACATAATTATATATCTAAATAAAAGTGTGTTTTTAGGCACCATCAAACATTGTGGTAAAATAAAAATATAATTAATTTCAAGTCTCGCAACCAACTATTATCATAAACACCTTTCACATGTGCATAGAGGAACGGGACGTACATGAAGACATTATAAAGTAAACAAAAGTGTTGAAAGAAGGAAGATCAGCTCAGTCCTTGAAGAAAACACTGTTGAAATAGTGTTAACTGTTTTTCTGCTTTCGAAAAATAGTTAGTAACTAACTCTGTGTATTCTAACTAATTAAGATAGTTAAGTAGTTAGCTTTTAGACTCTTTTACTATCAGCTATATATACATGCTAAACACTTTATGTAATACACATTTTTACATGATTCAATCAATGAGAAAAGTTTTCACTCTTCTTCTTCTCTGCATATTCTCTCTTCTTTCTTCCTCTTCACTTCATGTTACAGAGTTTATAATACAAGAATTCTGATCCTGTTCACGATATCAGAGCATTCAATTCGAATTGTTCATCTTCAACATTAAGTGTTTGCTACTGCAATTACAAATTATGGAAAGAAAAGAAAAAAATAGAATTTTGTTTCAAGAATCTTAAGAAATCAGTTCACAACAATGGTGTTGTCTTCTAACAATGGAGCAAATATTAAGAAATCTGCAAGTTTGGCAAAGGGTGCATCTGGAGCTCAAAACTCTGCGGGAATTGAATATAACCATCCACTATTTTTGCATTCCTCAGATGTAAGTGGTTTGCAAATTATTTCTTTTCAGTTAACTAAAATTGAAAACTTTTCTATGTGGTTTTGATCCGTGAGATTGTCCTTGTTAGGGAGGAACAAGTTAGGATTGATAAATGGTACAATTCTAAAGATAAATTTCCCACTGAAATGGGTAACCACTGGGAAACAGTTTATGCTATTGTTCTCTCTTGGATTATTATTGTAGTGTCTAAGAGCCTGCTTGAAGGAATTATATATGCAACTAGTGCACAGGCATTTTGGAGTTATCTTTGTAAAAGATTTAACAAGATTGATGGGAAAAGAACCTTCAATCTTCGTAAAGAAATTGCTACTCTATCTCAAGGGACAACCTTTGTATCTTTCTATTACTCAATATTGAAATATTGATGGGAAGAGTTTGAGACTTTAATACCTATCCAGGCTACAACTGTGAAACTTCAAAGATTATGTTACTCATCTTCAGAAATTAAAGTTGATTCAATTCTTGATAGGGTTAAATGAATCATAGGAAAGAATCCAGATATTGCTTATGAATCCTCTACCATCCATTAACCAAGCATATGTTATAGTAATCAATGATGAAAGTCAAAAAGTTGTGGGTGCTATTGCTGGAATTCTTAGTTCTAATCCAACATCTACAAGATATGAGTCTATTAATTTTTCAAGAGGAAATGAGTCCTTGGTATATCCTAAAGAAAATGACACAACAATGTTCATCAGAGGAGGACAACAAAACAAATAATTCAAAAAGAATCACTCTTTATTGTGAAATATACAAAATCAGGGGTCACACATGGGAGAATTACTGGAAAGTGATTAGTTATCCTGTTGATTTCAAGTTCAGAAAGAAAGTTGGATCTAGTTCAAGTGCAAATGCAGTATGCAATGCTGAGATAAAAAATACAGGACACATGCAAAGCATTCACTCAGTACTGCCACAAGGTACTAGCACTGCAACTGGTGTCAATTCTATGTTGGGAGGATCTATACCTCAGACAAGTCCATACACTTCACTAATGAACAATATGCTCAAATTTTGCCAGTTACTGCAAAAAAAAAAAGGCTAATTACTTAGCTCATGTTTTAGGTAAAATGGTAGAGTCAATAGGCTCCACCAATAAGGATCTATGGATTATAGATGCTGGTGAAACCAATCACATGGTTACAAATCTCAATGCTTTAATCAAGATATTTATAACTAACATTGATATTCCAAAGAGAATATGATGTGTGAGCAAATGCTAACACATTTTATGCTTTAAACTATAAATAATTGTAAAGGCTTAAATAGTTTTTGTTGTTTTTTATTATTTTTACTGTTTTAATGCAGATACAAGTGATCGGGGAGGAAACCAAAGGAAAGAAGAATAAATCAGCTGAAATCTGGTGCGAATAAGCTAAAGTGTAGCTGACGCCATTTCTGAAGCGTTGTCAGACATGGGACAGGCTGTCAAATTTATCGTCAAGCTTAAACAGAACCTGAGGAGTTGAGATAAAATGTGACGTCATTTCGAAAGCGCTGTCAAATCTGTGATGAGGCATCAAAATTATCGTCAACATGAAGCAGATCATGCTAATTTACAGTGAAGATGTGACAACATTGTTCATGTGCCATCACATATTTGACACGTCATCAGTTTTGCCATCAGAAAAATCAGAAGATAACAATTCACTGGAATCTTTGACGACATCTCGCACATGCCGTCAGACGTCTGACACGCCGTCAAGATTGTCGTCACCTATCCCAAAGAAAATCACAAATTTTAATTTTATTTCCTTATTTAAAGTTGACAATTTAAAGACTTGTGTTAGGGTTTTATTAGACATCTATCAGACAATTAATCTAAGGGGGAGAGGACGAGGAATTGCTTGCTCTCTTTTATCAAGTATATTTCT
Source organism: Capsicum pubescens (assembly GCA_030864215.1). Classification (NCBI taxonomy): domain Eukaryota; kingdom Viridiplantae; phylum Streptophyta; class Magnoliopsida; order Solanales; family Solanaceae; genus Capsicum; species Capsicum pubescens. The sequence goes on along the minus strand of CM061543.1, from coordinate 250,329,940 downwards.
TGTTCTCTCTTCAAAACACTTATCAATTATTGTGGGTTTCTATCTTGTGATTGAATTGAAGAAAGACTTGTTGGGTTTCATCCATTAGTAAGTTTATCCATATTATCATGAATTCAACTTGTTATTTCGTTCATCAAATCATGAGCGGTTAATTCTATTAACCTGAGTTATGGGATCTAGGGTTAGGTCTTGATAAGGTGCTAAATACTTAAGATTCAATAGGTGTTAGGATTTCTTGATAATTCTGAGATTATAATTTACGTCTTTTGGTTGCAAATAGTAGGTGTACCTACTTTGGTTTGCTTGAGAAAGAAATTATAAACAGTAGGAAGTGAATTATCAACAGGAACTCGGAAGTTACCAGCCTTCTGTTTAATGATTGATGTCGTAACTGGATTAATCTACCTGAGATAAAATCCTATTGGAAATAGATATGTTATCTAAGTTCGAGAGAATTAGATAATAAATTATCTGGTGAGGTCGAGTGATAAATCATATAGTACCGTCATCAGGGATAGTCTGTTGTTCCTACCTACTTCAAGAGTCTTAAGTATTACCTAGTATCTGTCAATTTCTAAAAACCCATGGTGAACATAACTCTGGTTTCCCATTTATCTTGGTTACAAACACTAAAATATTAAAAGTGATTATTGACTCTCTGTGAAACTCAAACCCCCATTTTACTTTCTTTTTCATGCCAATTGTTTGAATTTAACTTGTAGCTTTAGTTTCAAACTAGTTTAATCACCACTCACATTGTTCCCTGTGGATTCGACCCCGACTTTAAAGTTGGATAAATATATTGACGACGATCGCCTTACACTAAATTGAGGTGTAAGTTGAACGTTGTCAGAATATACTTATCAAATGATGATATATATTTACTCACACATATTGGCTCAAGTAAGATGTTTGGACAATACATAATCACTAATGTCTTCCACTTACCTCAGATAAATTTAACTTACTATCAGTGTCTAAACTCACTAAAGAATTATCTGGTCTTATTGCTTTCTATATTGATTTATGTGCGTTTCAGGATCTTTATAGTGAGAAGGTAAAGGGAATTGGTAGAGAAGATGATGGGCTCAATATCTTTGCTAATACCATACTATGAATGATGCTATGATGATTACTCAAAGACCTACTGCACTTACTGATTTTATTACTAAGTCTATCTTTGATTCTGCTATTGATAATGTCAACTTAGACATAGTTTTATGGCATAAAAGTTCCCACCCTTGTGCAAATCAAGTCAGACTTTTTTTTCCTACTACATGTATTAAAATATCTAACAGTTTTGAGTTGCTTCACATGGATGTATAAGGGCCTTATAAAGTTCCCACATTTGAAGAAAATAGATATTTTTCTACAATGGTTGATGGATACTATAGAATGACTTGGATATATCTACTTAAACTTAAGTCTGATGTGTGTGTTTCAATATCTCAGTTTATTCAATTTGTTAAGACTCAATTTGATGAAAATATTGAAGTCACTAGGTTTGATAATGGAACTGAATTAGTTAACTCGGTATGTAATATTTTGTTCACAAAGTTAGGAATTATTCATCAAACTTCATGTGCCTGCAACCCCCAATAGAATGGAGTGGTTAAGAGAAAACACAGGCACGTTTTGGAAGTCACTAAGGCTAAGATTTCAAGGTGCAATACCTATTAAATTTTGGGGTTTGTGTAGTAAAGCAGTTGTGTATATCATCAATAGGCTGCCTACAGCTACACTAGATCACATGTCTCCATATGAGAAATTATATGGAAAGAAACCACTTATTAGTCATAGGAGAATTCTAGGTTTCCTATGTTGTGGTAAGATAGTTCAACAATCAGATAAACTGCAGTCTAGAAGAGAATGTATTATAATAAGCTATTCTGAAACTTAGAATGGCTATTTACTATATGATCGTTCTAACAAAGTATTTTTTGTCAATAGAGATGTCAGATTCAGAGAAGAGGTATTTCCTTTCAAAGAAAGAGCTTTTGAATCTCAACATCTCACAATGGCTAAACTCAATGAGACCTTGGTTAATTGGTCAGACATGAATTTACTAGAGATGATGTTCTCACATGATGCATCAACTATTCAAAGACCACCAGAGGAACCTAATGATCCCATGGTACTAGAAGAACCTACATAGGTGTAGGTTAATCATGATCAAATAACAAACATACCTCAAGTTGAGGATCAGGTATAAGTAGGTGCAAGAAGGAACGCCAAGAATAGAAAGGCTCCTTTATGGCTCAAGGATTTTGCATCTCTCAATATTCATCAGAAAGAATAATATACTTTGAGAAAATATTTGACCTATGATACACTTTCTCCTAAGTACCAGGCATATATAGTAAATTCATATGCTACTGTTGAACCTACCACTTACAGTGAAGCTGTGAAAGAGACAAGATGGATAGAAGTAATGAAAAATGAGATTGATGCACTTGAAGGGAATCGAACTTGGGTGATCACTAGTCTACCTGAAGGTAAGAAACCTATAGGTTGCAAATGGATCTGTAAAGTGAAGTACAAATCTACTAGTGAGGTAAAAAGGTTAAAGCTAGAGTGGTTGCTAAAGGTCATAATCAACAAGAAGGTATTGATTTTTAAGAGATATTTTCACCTGTTGTGATGATGAAAATAGTGAGAACAATACTTACTATTGCAGCTCAAAGGCATTGGTTCATACATCAAATGAATGTATATAATGTATTCCTACAAGGTGATCTAAGGAAGGTATTTTGATGCATCCAAAAAAATATGCATTAGAACTTGTGTCTGAATTGGGACTTGGAGCTTCTAAACCAGCTGCTACACCTATTGATATAAAATCATGGTTACTACTAAAGAATATGATGATCATGTCTATAAAAATAAGCTTGAAGCGAATCATACATAAACAAATATGCATGTTAATCAGAGACTCATAAGGAAATTATTGTATTTAACAATGACCAGACATGGCATTACTTATAGTTTTCAACTCTCAGCTAATTCTTACAGCAACCAAAAAAAGTCTCACATGGATGCAGCTATTAGGTTAGTCAAACACGTCAAAAAGAAATCTAGACAAGGAGTGTTAATGTCAAGCCAATCAAAACCTGAACCCTGAGCATACTATGATGCAAATTGGATATCATGTCCATTCTGAAGGAGATCTGTTATTGGATATTTGTGAAGTTAGGAGAGTCTATTATTTCTTGAAAATCTAAAAAACAAAACATTATCTCCAAAAGTTCGGCTGAAGTTTAATGCAGAAGCACTATTGCAATTGTGGTTGAACTTGTCTGGTTATTAGGACTGTTAAAGGAGATTGGGATTGATACTAAACAACCTGCTAAGATCTACACTGATAGAAAATTTGCTATGCAAATTTCATCCTATCCTGTATATCATGAAAGGACCAAACTCATTGAAATATACTGCTATTTTATAAAGGAGAAGCTCAATCAAGGACTAGTAACAGTCAACTATACTACTACCAAAGATCAGCTTGCTGATGTGCTAACTAAGGGTCTCAATAGGGCTCAACATGAACACTTATTATCCAAGCTAGGCATCCTTAATCTATTTGGGATTACCTAGCTTGATGGGGGTGTTGAAAGAAGGAAGATCATCTCAGTCCTTGAAGAAAACACTGTTGAAACAGTGCTAATTGTTTTCTGGAAAATGGTTTATAACTAACTCAATGTACTATGATTAATTAAGTTAGTTAAGTAGTTATCTTCTAGACTCTTCTACTATCAGCTATGAATACATGCTAACCACTCTATGTAATACATATTTTTACAAGATTCAATCAATGAAAGAAGTTTCCACTTTTCTTCTTCTCTACATTTCCTCTCTTCTTTCTTCCTCTTCACTTCATGTTACAGAGTTCATAATACAAGAACTCTGATTTTGTTCAAAAAGTAAATGTCAATCATGTTTGATAAATGTCTCAACTGAATTAATTGTGAATATTTAGTAGAAATTGACAAGCATTTGTTTCCTGTTTTTTCTTCTTATTTTGCTAGATTTCATCTAGCTCTACTTCTTATTGGCATTCCATTCCTCCCCATAAATCCCCACCCTCATAGTGTTTGTAAATGTGTGGTTTATAAATTTTTTTCATGCAATATGTTTGAACTTATCAAAATACCACAATGTAAGTAAACCGCTTAACTCATAGGAATATATTGTAGGAAAATTTCAGATATAGCAAATTAGGCCCATTAATTAAAAGATTCATGGTAACCATTTGCTAATTAACCTAAATAGCAACTTGTATATGCATTTGATGTGCAAGAAAATATTAAATACATATACAAATAAATACAGTTAATTGTCTTATTTTTAAGTAACAACTTGAGTTTAAAAAGACAAACTCAAAATAGGTTTGAATGATTAAAATTCAAAGCTCAATCTTTTTCTATTTTTCTCTCTTTCTTTTTTTTATTTTCCATTTTTTCCTTCATTTTTTTTTATTTTTTTCATTATTTTACTATTCTTTTTTGGAAAAAGGCTCAAATATGTCACTGAACTATCAGAAATGGCTCATTTATGTCATTCGTTAAAAGTTGGGTTCATTCATGTCATCGTCGTTATAAAACTGGTTCATCCATGCCATTACTTTTTAATGGTGGTTTTCTAAAACCAGCTTTGCCACGTGGCCTCTTATTAGAGGTCCACGACATTTTTAATTTTTTAAATTTTTTTAAAAAAAAATTCTTAGTTTTAATCCATTAAAAAGAATCCACCCACAACCAACCTATCACCTTAACCCACTTTAGTATTACTCTTAATTTTGACCCTAGATTTGAACATATATATAATCATTTAGTCTTCAAACATGAAATTTACATACTTGAATGCTACGTTTAAAATAATATAGGTTAGAATAATTAATGATTTAAAATGGCAAATGAATAAATTGTGATTAAAAAATAATTTGTTTTGACTCTCGAAATTCGAACATCATCACATAATTTAGGACGAAGAGAATACCATATACATGAAGGACCACAACTTTTAATTAGGAAGAATACCTAAAAATTCCTTCTAAATTTGGATTATAAGTTGTATAATTGAATTATTGGTAGTCTTAATTATTTTGTGGACTTGGCTATTTGGTAGCCTTTATACTCTTTAACGTGGACGATACGTAGAGCATAATTTATTTTTAGGCGTGTTAGAGATTAAAAAAATATAAAATAAATAAAAGACCACTATCCAGGTACGTAGGGTGTTTTTAGTTCACATATTTTTTAGTGTTGTTTGGTACCTACTCACGCAGACACTATTTATGTGTATATTAATGGATTTTTAATGTGTATATTAAAGAATTCACCCACGCAGAAAAAAGTTATGTTCTACGTCTCATCTACGTTAAAGAGTATAAAGGCTACCAAATAGCCAAATTCACGAAATAATTAAGACTACCAATAATTCAATTATACAACTTATAATCTAAATTTAGAAGGATTTTTTATGTATTCTTCCTAATTAAAAGTTGTGGTCCTTCATGTATGTGGTATTCTCTTCGTCCTAAATTATGTGATGATTTTTGGATTTTGAGAATCAAAATAAATTTTTTTTTAATCACAATTTATGCATTTATCATTTTAAATTATTAATTATTCTAACCTATATTATTTTAAATGTAGTATTCAAGTATGTAAATTTCATATTCGAAGACTAAATGATTATATATATGTTCAAATCTAGGGTCAAAATTAAGAGTAATATTAAAGTGGGTTAAGGTGATAGGTTGGGTGCGGGTAGATTCTTTTTAATGAATCAAAACTAAAAAAAAAAAAAAATTAAAAATGACGTGGACCTCTAATAAGAGGCCACGTGGAAAAGCTGTTTTTTAGAAAACCGTCGTTAAAAAGTAATGGCATGGATGAACCAATTTTAGAACGGAGATGGGATAAATGAGCCCAACTTTTAACGGATGACATAAATGAGTCATTTCTGATAGTTCAGTGGCATATTTGAGCCTTTTTCCTTCTTTTTTTCTTTGCTCTTTTGTTTGTATTTTTTTTCTTTATTGTTTCATTCTTTTTGTTTTGGTTTGTGTGTGTGTGTGGGGGGGGGGGGGGGGTCCGTTTTCCTCCTTTTCCCCCTTTTTTTTTTCCTTTTGTTGGTTTCTTTTTTCCTTTTTCTTTTTTTCTATATATTTTTCTCGTTACTTTTATTGTAGTTCACATTAATATATTTTTATTTTTATATTTATTTGTATCAAATTATATATAATAAATAAATTTATTATTTGTATTTGAATAGTTTAGCTGTGAATATATATGATTTATCATTTGTATTTGTAACAAATAAGTATTTGTATTAACTGTATTTGTTTGAGTCTAGAATATGCAACGTATTATTTAATACAAATATATTATTAGTATTTGTATGTCAAATTTATCATTTATATTTGTATATAAATATGTGTCATTCGTAAACGTATGGTTTAAGTTTTATAAACATGTATCATTTGATAAAAATATAACATTTGTATTTGTATAATCATCAGTTGTACTTGTATTATTCAATTAATATCGATAAAATACAATTTGTACCAATGAATATAAATACATGTGAAAGAAAAATAATAATTTTTTTCACTTATTTAAAAATACAAATATTGCATTCAACTATAAATTCAAATATCAATAAATGAAATTATAAATAAAAATACAATATGCGGTCAACTTAAAAATACAAATATAAAATAGTTCTTTAACAAAACAAGTGTTCGGCGAAAATAGAATACAAATATAAATAAAAATAAAATAAAATCACAAAATACAAATACAATATGTAGTTAACAATAAAATATAAATACAAAATATTTATTTAAAATACAACTGTGAATTGTATAAAATATAAATGATAATGTGAACTATAAATTAAAAATAGAAGTGCAAATTATAAAATATAAATACAAGTATGAATTATAAAATATATACAAATACAAGCGCAAACTATAAAATACAAACACAATTTTATTAAGGAATATAAAAATATAAAAAATGCTCGTACAAATACAATAAATAATTATGGCATTTTCATTATCATCTCTGCCTTGTCCTCGACTTAGCCATATTCTTTGAAAAAATAAAAAAAATATATGTAGAACCAAAAAAAAAAAAGAGAAAGAAAAAAATAAAAATAAAAAGTGAAAAGAAAGAAACGAAAGAAACGAAAAAAATTACAAAGGGCAAAAATGTAAATAGGAAAAAAAGAGAAAACGGAAAAAACATAAAAAGATCCATAAAAAATGAAAAAGAAAAAAAAAAGAAAAATATATTCTAGAGATACAAGAATAAAAAAAGAAAATATAAAGAAACAAAAAATAAAAATAAGAAAAAAGGGAAAAAAATGAAAAGAGAAAAAAATGAAAAAGAAAAAAAGAGAAGGAAAAAAAACAAAACACGAAAAAGAAAAAACCACTAAATAAAAAAATATAAATAAAAAAGAATGAGAAATCGAAACTACAAATAGAAGAGGAACAAAAAGTGGAAAAAAATGAAAAAAAAAATGATGAAAATATGAAAAAGAGAAAAAAAAAAAAAAAAAAAAGGGAAAAAAGGTTATAGATATAAGAAAGAGAAAGGAGAAAAATAAACCAGTATAAAGAGGCAATTTTGTTATTCCACTTAATTTTTTTAAAGTGTTTTTCATTTAACTTTATTATTGACTTAAATTTGCTAGTGCCTGTACTTTTCCCTACATTGTATCAAACATTTTGTGTAACCAGGCAATTACATGGTATAGACTCAATAGTGGATGACTTTAGATTTTTAATCTCAATAAGAAAACTCTTTAAAGACTAGTCTTCCTTCCTTTTTAAGCATAATATAAATACAATTTTATCCCTCTACACATCAAATATTTTAAAATTTTCATATTATTTGTCTCTCAAATTCTATTTTTATTTTTATTATTTTCACTTTTTAAATTTTCTTTTAATTGTATTTTCATGTTTTAATTCATTTGTCTCAATCTTTATTTTTTTTCTTTTTTTTTCTTTTTTGTCAAACATTATTTATTTCTTTATCTTTATTCTTTTTTAATTCATTTGTCTCAATCTTTATTTTTCTTTTATTGTTTATTTTTATCATTTCACTTTTTTTCCTCTTTTTTCTCAAACTTTATTTTTATTTCTTCCTCTCATTTTTGTTTTTCTCATTTTTTTTAATTCTTCATTTTTTTCTTAATCTTTATTTTTTCTTGTCTTTTTTTCTCAATCTCTTTTTTTATTTTCCTATTTTGTTTGATCTCTTTTTTCTCGACTTCTATTATATTTTGCTAATAAATAAAAAATTGTATAATCTGCAAAGGAATCTTCTTTTTTTCTTACATTAAAGCAAATTAAGGGCGTGAAATATTGTTAGAAAGTTTTTTGGGATAAGTTTTGCCTTTAAGGCAAAAATTATAGAACAACTCATAAATCACGGCACAATGTGGTAGTGTCAAGTCCTGCTTGTGGAGCATAACTTATTGTTTGAAAATCCTTGAGTTAAGTCTTGTTTCTAAGGCAGGAGTTATAGAACATCTCATAAATCAAAAAATAATGTGATAGTGTCAAAACTTGTCCATTGGACGTAACTTGTTCTTTTGGGAGGTTCTTGGGCTAAGTTTTGTCTTAGAGGCAAGACTAATGGAGCATCACATAAATCAAGACACAATATGATAGTGTCAACTCTTGTCCATGGGGCGTAACTTGTCGGTTAAGTCTTGCCTCTAAGGCAAAAGTTATAGAATATCTCATAAATCAAGATACGATCTAGTAGTGTCAAATCTTGCCCATGGGGTGGAACTTTCTATTTAAAAATCCTTGGACTAATTCGAGCCTCTAAGGCAAGAGTTATAAAACATCTCACAAATCGAGACATAATTTGGTAGTGTCAACTCTCACCCATGGGGCATAACTTATTATTTAAAAGTCCTTAATTCATAAAACATCTCATAAATCAAGACACAATGTGGTAGTGTCAAATCTTATTCGTGGAGTGTAATTTATTGTTTAAAAGTCCTTGGGATAAATCTTTCCTCTAAAGCAAGAGATATAGAACATCTCATAAATCAAAACATAATTTGATAGTCTCAACTCTTACCCATGGGGAGTAACTTGTTATTTGACAGTCCTTGGATTAAGTTTTGTCTCTAAGACAAGAGTTATAGAATATCCCATAAATCAAAACACAATGTGGTAATGTCAACTCTTGCCCATGGGGCACAACTTGTTACTTAAAAGTCCTCAGTCTAAGTATTTCCTCTAAGGAAAGAGTTATAAAATATCTCATAAATCAATACACAATGTAGTGGTATCAACTCTTGCCCATGGGGCATAACTTGTTGTTTGATGGTCCTTAGGCTGAGTCTTACCTCTAAGACAAGATTTGTTAGAAATCGGGCAAAAATAAAGCAAACCACAAGCAAAAAGAAAACAAGAACACACAGATTTATATGAAAATCCTTGCAAAAAAAAACAGGGGCAGAGGCAGAGAAGGTTTCACCATGAAAGGAGAGGAGTACAATATGGAGCGACGTAATTTCTGAATAATCAAAATCGACCCACTAATTGCACTTATATAATGCGTACATACAAATAAGTCTTAGGCCCAAAAACATAAAGGTCCATACGGGCCTGTCGGCCCAATTCCTATACTACCACCACAAACCCTATTGAAAATCACAAATATGGGTCGCACCGCAAAACTTTCTGGGCCGGATCAATAAAATTTGGGTCACAACTCTAACAAGAGTTATAGAGAATTTCATAAGTAAAAAACACAATGTGTTAGTGTTGACTCTTGCCCAATATACATAACTTGCTTGAAAATTCTTGGGATAAGTCGTGCCTCTAAGGAGGGAGTTGTAGAACATCTCATAAATAAAGACATAATGTGGTAGTGTCAACTCTTGCCCGTGGGGCATAATTTGTTGTTTAAAAGTCCTTGAGCTAAATCTTGCCTCTAAGGCAAGAGTTGTAGAACATCTCATAAATTAAGACATAATGTGGTAGTGTAAACTCTTGCCCGTGGGGCATAATTTGTAGTTTGAAAGTCTTTGAGTTAAGTCTTGTCTCTAAGGCAAGAGTTGTAAAACATTATCTTATAAATGAAGACATAACGTGGTAGTGTCAATTCTTGCCCGTGGGGTATAATTTTTAGTTTGAAAGTCCTTGGGCTAAGTCTAGCCTCTAAGGTAAGAGTTATAGAACATCTCATAAATCAAAACGACAATATAGTAATGCCAACTCTTGCCTATGAAACATAACTTGTTGTTTGAAAGTCATAAGTCTTGCCTCTACAATGTGGTAGTGTTAACTCTTGCCCATGAAACGTAGCTTGTTGTTTGAAAGTCATAAGTCTTGCCTTTATAAAGTGATAGTGTCAACTCTTACTCATGAGATATAACTTGATTGGGAAAAATCGAAGAAAAGAACAAAAATAATAAAAAATACGAAAAAAAATGAAGAAAAATATTTAAAAAATAAAAATCAAAGAAAATGTAGAAGTTGAGAGAGAACGGAAAAAAATAAAGACTGATAAAAATTTAAAAAAAATGAAAATAAAAATAAAGGCTGGGAAAAATTTAAAAATAAAAAAATAAAAATCAAAGAAAAATAAAAAAAAGTTTTTTTTTTATATATAAAAGTAGACGTCGAGAGGAATAAAGGAAAGTAAAAGTAAGAAAAATTTAAAAGAACAAAAAAAAAAGGAAAAAAAATTAAAATTAAAGTAAAAGAAAAAGGAAAAAAAAGAAGTTGAGAGTTTACCAAAGAAAAAAGAAGTTGAGAGGAAAAAAATGTAAGGGTTGAGAAAAATAAAAAATTAAAAGAGAAAGGAAAAAAATCAAAATCAAAATCAAAGTAAAATTATAAAGAGGAAAAAAAATAAAAGTTGAAGATGAATTAGTATGAAGTTGTTATCCATTATGAGGATCATTTATGTAATTTACTTCATTGGTTTGAACGTTATTTTTATGAAACTTTTTTATTTAAGGTCAAAACTTAAAAGTCACCTTATTTTGAGGTTATTCCTGTAGTTTCCCTGTGCGTAACAGCTCAATCAACTAGTGATTTTATCATGCTATAGGCCTAAAACCATTGGACTTTAAAATATAGTGTAAGGCCTGCTTACTAATTAATTAACCCAACATCTGTTCTGTATTTTATCAAGGCTCTTATCCTAAATTTTCAATACACATCATTGGAGTATTGAAAGTTTGATTAATTTTCTTTCCTTTTTCCTTTTAGACTTCGTGGCACACAAGTAAAGCTCCATTGTATCATGCTTTTGATTGGATAAGAATTGATACAATCATGTCTACTATTTACTTTGCATATTTTATCTTCAATTTCACTTCATGATGTGGACTACATAATGGATTCTTGATGTCTATGGTTAATTCTTTAGTACAAATTTGACAATGCGGAATCAAAGTCCAATATATATATATAATCTATAATCTAAAATCTATAATCTATAATATATTAAAAATGTGAAAATCTTTAGAAAAGTGATTTGAACTTTTTGTCCTTCATTAAAAGGCTCTCCTTTAGACAAAACTATTTTTTCACTATTTTCTTTAATTTATTATTTAATTATTTTTATTCTATTAACTAGACTCCTAAAATATATGAGACTCTTAAAATATATGGAAGGAGAATCAATTAATATTTTCTTAGAGAAATACTCCTAAAATAGGATAGAAAAATATCCCTAAAATATGACTCTATTAAGAAAATAATTCTATAAATATTGAGATACACGTTAAACTAGAGAAGGAAATAATTTATTTACTGTGAAAATATGATTGATGCTCGTCTAACTTGATTCAGTTGCATGTCTAGATTGATGGATGCTTAATTTTTTAACCCTCAACTTCTTCACTATTTTTGTCAACATAATAGAATTCAACGTGTGTGTATATATATATCTTCTTTGTTTTCATTCAACTCATTTTTTAGTGTCAAAATTCTCGCTCAGACAAGAATTATTTTCATTAAAACTGAAGCTTTATGATCACTATTGTCTTATTTTGTTGTAGTTTATAGGTCGTAGATGAATTTACAGGTGGTAGATGAATTTCGGTTGACTTTAAGAAATTATTTTAGGTAAAGGTTAAATTTAATTGTATTATTTTTATATCTCTATTTTGAGAATTCTTTTTGTGCAAAGGTAAAGTTTAGCTGTATTATTTTGATATATCTATTGTCGTATTATTTTGTATAGTTTACAAGTGTTAGATGAGTGTCAGACGACTTTGAGAAAATTTTTGTGTAAAAATTAAATTTATATATTATTTTGATGTTTCTATCATTGTATTATTTTGTTGTAGTTTATAGGTGGTAAATGAATGTCGATCGGCTTTGAGAATTTTTTTTTGGTAAAAGTTAGGTTTAATTAAAAAAATTCTCTAAAAGGTGTTGAATTTAGTTATTGTATTCATTTTTATTATTTAAACAAATATCTTATTTAGTGTAACGTTTGAACTCAATAAAGTGAGGTACACACGCGAAGCGCGTACACCTAAACTAGCATATATATATATATATAAAGGATAGTTATAGAGAAGGTGATGTGACACCTCTCAATGGCCTCCATTTCAATTTTTCCTTTTTCTTTTTTTTTTTGAGCTTTTTTCTATTTTTTACTCTATTTTTTTTAATATTGTAATAATAAATGACTCTATAATTAATAATCCACATACTAATTAAATAATTTTATTGTTCCAGCCACTCAAATTTCTTATTTATGGAGGAAAAAGAATTGAAAAAGTCTTTAGCAATATATATATATGGGGACCCTATTTGTATACTTGTCGTAAAAAGCTATAAAGAAAATTGAAAAATTAAAGTCAAACTTTTGCTTTTAAATAACTAATCAAATCCCTTTTAAAAATTAAAACCAAACATTATTTTAAATATATATATATATTTAGTGACTTTAATAAAAATAACTACTCATACCTCTTCAATTTATACTCTTAATAATAATATTCATAACTCTCATTTTTAATCTTCATAACCTCCCAAAATTTAATTTGTAAGTTTATGAAAACCTTATGGAATCCCTCCACTTTGTCTATAAAAACTCATGATTTGTTTCTTGAAAATTCTCATTTAAGGTTATTCTTCTCTTCTCTATTAATGTTCCATGCATAATGGTGAGGAAAAACATGAAAAAAACGTTAATCATCACATCATATGATTGCTTTCACGTGAAGAACCATGTTGGCAAAGCCATATAAAGAATTTATAGGTAGGAATATTTTTCTTTTATTTTCTAAATTATACTCCTCCCATTTTTAATTTATACAATATTTTTTTAGAGTTAATTTATTAGACTATTTTTTGAAACTAAATTTTATTAGATGAATTCAAGACCAACCAAATCAAAGTGCTAAAATATCAATCAAGTTAAGAGTTCTTAAGTGTCAAGAATATTCTTTTTTTTTTTTTTTATTTTAATATTGATCACTTAAAAGTTACAAATTCTAATTTTAGGTATTTAAGATCGAAAAAATTCATTAAAGTTTTTTTAGAGTAACTAATAACATCGTATAAGTATATTCTTAATTTCTTCTTGTTAGAACGAAGAAGAAAGATGAAAAACATAAAATGTTGAGAAAATTGAGAAGTTAATCAAGTTATGGTGGTTATAGAGATAAAATAATGCAATCCTATTATCATCTTCATGAAAAATGCAATAGTGTCACCAACGACAAAAGAGTGCTCCTTAAATTTTTCATGTTGATGCTTTGGCCCGTGTTTTCACAAACAATAATATATTATTTAAAGAAAGTAATTTTAGTTTTTCCTACTTTATGGATAAATTGATATAAGTTTCTTTTACTCAAAATGAGATTTATTTTATGATAATGTTCTTTGTGGCGAGAATTAATTAAGTTCAAGAATATTATTTGTAGCGATTTATGATTATTTGTTCTTATTATGAAGTCTTTTTGTAATTATAAAATCTTCTCTTCCATTGATTTATATATATTTTGAGACTTATCATAATTAAGTGTGTGACTTCTTAAAAGTTAAATTACATGCATGATTGAATAAAAATTTGTAGTGTGTGAATTCTTATGATTAAATAATCTAATAAAATAAATTTAAAGCGTTAAATTTAATTTAATTGCATTTATTCTTTTTTTTTAAAATAAAATATTAAAACACACTCTTTACAGTTGAATATTAATGTTTTTACATATTTAATAAAATTTTATCACCGCACAAAGCACGGACCATTTTACTAGTATATAATGTAAATTTAATCACATCAGTATATCTCACACTCTTAGAATAAGATTATGCAGATAAACCACACATAATTGAGATATTTTTTGTCACTGACCCTGTCATTTATCTCTCTTTAATCCTTATCTTCTCCTCAGCACTAATTTTTAACTTCTTTTTCTCAAGGGGAGGAAAACAGAGAGAGAAGAACAGACATCTCAGAATCTTTATTATTTTCCTCCGTTAAAAAAAGAATGATATATTTTTTTATTTTAAAAAAATGATTCTTTTCCTTTTTGACAACACTTTAAGTTTATCTTTTCATGTGACATGTTTAATACCACAAACATTAAAGGATATTTTAGTATATTTCACATAACTTTAATTTAAGACCCCAAGATTTAAAAAGTTATTTTTATTTTTTAAAACTTTGTGTCAATTCAAAATTTATTTTTTAAAACAGAGAGAGTAACTAAAAAGGTTAGTCTCAAATAATAACATTAAATGATATTTTTAAAAATTTGATATATCTTTAATTTAGACCATAAAATTCAAAAGTATTTTACTTTATTGAACTTGATATCAAGTTAAAATCGGACTAACATATTGAGACAAAGGAAGTACTAGTAATACATAAAAGAGATAATTTGTATGATTAAAAAAAGTTGTTTAGTGACTTGATATGATACTTAGGTGGAGTTAGAATGATTTTTTTGTTACAAAAAATCATTTAGTGACAATCTATTTAAAATTTATAAAGTTGAAATTCTGATTAGGTCTTTGCGACAACCTTAGAGATTTTTAAGTATGAGACTGAAGGTGAGTCTCAAATTTTCGAACTAGCTCATCTACTCATGAAGATTATTCCAATTGAACTGGAGGTATGCACATATGTTTTAGTTAAAAGACTCAAAAAAATACATTTGAAGTATCTTCGTTTTTTGAATTTTATAAATGAATTATGAATGGTGTGAATTTACTATTGAAGCTATCACCAAATAATTATCAAAATATTGTAAGGATTATAAGATTTCATAATCGTAGAACTTAATGATTTTTAGACACCATTCTATAACAATAAGTCAGTCAAGAAATATACCAAAATTCTCCACAGCTTTTCTTCGTGACCGAGATTAGCAGAAGCACTTGATTTTCTTCTGTTCTTAAGTCAAGAACATAAGTTTTGTTTCTCTCTCTTTACCTGTAACGTCCCGAGTTTGTATCCCAGATGCTACACGGTGCTTACGATCCCGAAGGACCACAAGCTAACCCATGTCTGATATCTGCTGTGAGCACTGAATAATATACTGTACTAAATGCGGAAAATAGGCTGAAATGTCATAAGGTTCAAAATCTAAAATACTGATAAATAACAACATCTGAGAAAACATCTGAATCTGAAATACTGTCTGAACTAGTCTAGTCTGAAAAGCCTTTAACTAAACTGTCTAAAAGTGGAGTTGATGGGACAAGCCCTCAACTAACTCCGACTACTGATCTACTGATAAACTGGATTACTGAAATAAAAGCATGCCCTCGATAGATGATAACTCACTACTAAATTTGTAACTGCTGACTGGATCTGTCTAAGTGTGGTCAGGAACCTGAGCGTTCGAACCTATAATATGAGACATCATAGTGCAAAGAAAGAGTATGCGGTCAGTACGTGGAGTGTACTGGTATGCTAGATAAGGTAAGGCTGAATGCAAGGGTTTATATGCTTGAACAGTAACTGACTGAATGATATAGAGTAACTGAATATAAGAGTACGTGGATAACTGATACTACTGAAAACACTGAGTATACAATATTGTGGGCATACATAGATATATACTGTATCTGAGCTTTTTTTAAGCGGAGTACTGAGTTCTGATAACTGAGTAACTAATATCTGAAGTTACTAATAACTTAATTCTAAACTAAGAATGAAACTAAAACTGTGGGAGGTAATCATCTAACCGACATGCCCCTCTCTGAACTGATTGGGATCCAACCTGTAACCCCAGTTGGAAAGATGATAATACCGTGCCACGGGTACTAACACTGGCTGTGAGTTAACCCTAACTAACAGGAAGATATTTTGTCAACCCTCACTAACAAAAAAACTCATGAGAGATGTGTCAACCCTTATCTAGCAGGAAGCCATCTCAACCTACGTTGGCTACGTAGTTTTGTAACTCAGGGATTGCTACTAAGGATCAAACCCTGAACTAACAGAAAGGCCCCCATCCCTGGGTTCGCTCGGTGTTGAATCCTACTCCCAACTGAAAGACACTGAACTTATTATATTGAACTGGACTGGACTGATACTGACTTTACTGAGTTCTCCTGAGTTCTGTAACAGACTGAGAGTACTGATACTATTCTGTAACTGACACTGGCTGTAGGTAAACAACTAAATTATCAGGTATTAAATACCCCTAGGACTCGATAGCATGAAAAGTAAAGCATAGCATAATCTAGAAAAGCATAACAATGTATACTTGTGCATAATTCATTCATATAGACATTTCATCAAACACTTGTAGGGCATAAGCTTGTACATATACTAGCATGTCATGATTTCATCATTTAATTCACATGAACATTCTATCAATCACTTGGGGAGCATGACCTAATGCAAATATTCATAGATAATATATAAACATGGAAACTACAATGCCCAACTTGCAATTTCATGGGTTTAACATGCTATTCATATAATTCCCCCTAAATACTATTCTATTTTCATGAATCTTATCATAATCATGAATTAAAAACCAAATTAATATCATAGATACATTAAGCACTTTATAAATTCAAGGGTTTATCAAGATATTCACATATTCATCACACATGCTATTCAATTTCATGATCTTGCACTTAAATCATGAATTGAAACCCAACTAATATCATGAACATGAATTCAATCTAATTCAAACATGAAAGTTCATAATTGAACAATCTTGTAGTTTTAAAAATAGATTCGTGGACTCTATGGGTGAAAGAAACCCATATATGAACACCTAATATACCTTAGAAAATCCTTTCTTAAAGGTTCTTGGAGGAACTCTTAGGCTTGATCTTGATTTTCTTGAACTAGGGTTTTTGCCTCTTTGAGAGAGAATGTTTTATTCTTGAGAGAAAGTGAGGAAATAATGAGATATTTGGTTATTTAGGGTATGAATCCCGTGTTTAAGATGATTAGGGGTTTTGAGAATTGACCAAACAACCCCTGAAATTAAATAACGGAAACTGGAAATCCCAATTTTTTCATCCCGACGCGACGCGGTACAATTGCGCCGGCTCACTGAAAAGTGGACAACTGAGAACTGGGTTGATGGAGCGATGTGGTGCCATCACGGTGCCTCACTGGATGGGAAACTGAGCCTTGGCACGACGCGTCATTACCGTGGAGCAATACTGGAAAAATAACAATTGGGAAATTGGCTAGTGGCGTGACGCGGTGGTATCACGTTGGCTCACTGAAAAATGACAATTTTCATTTGGACTGCCTCCGTGATGTGCTAAAGTATCAGGTGGTACACTGTTTCACAAAAATGGCTCTAACTCTTCGCTCGAGTATCAGATTTGGCCGAATTTTATATCGTTGGAAAGTAGACTGGATTTCCTATGCATTGGTGAGCTCAAAACTGGAAAATATTGAGTATTTCAAAAAATTTATATTGGATAACTCATGGACTAAGAGTTAATTTAAGCTAGGAAAATACGGGGTACTACATTACCTTACGTGCATAATAGTTTTGATGGAACTTACTTTTCTTTTTGATAGAGAGAGGACCCCTTTTTATAATACGAAGAATAGAAAAGTTATATTTTCACGTTCCATCAACGTAAGTTGTGGATATAGTAGTTTTAATTTCACTAACACTCCATCAACGTGAGTTGTGGATAGTTGGTAGCAGTTTTAATCCCACTAGGTAACTTTCCCATACAGAGTTAGGATTTAACTTATTTAATTGTTAAACCAAACTAAATTAATTATGTGGTCCATAGAAACTTACATTCTTCCACTTGACACACACAATTATTAATTTAGTGGTTTAATATGTACGTCAATCATGTGCACAATTAATATTAAATCCAACATCATTTGTCATTGTTAAATAAATCAACTTAAATGAGTCATGGTGGTTGTACATCACTTTACTTGATATAATTCCTTTCATGTACTACAATATTAGTCTATTACCTAACATAACCTTTTAAATACATAATGAATCCAACGATTATACTTACAATATTTTATCTAAGTCAGAATTTGTCATCATCATTCACTATATTATGTATACAAGAGAAAACAGGTAACAACATAAATATATATAATTTGAGATCAAAGAGTCAATTACATAAACATAATAAACTCTTTAGATAAAGTCATTCATTGCTATCAATAAGGCCCATCCTTTCAACATGTTCAATAAATATTTTGGGCGGTAATCCTTTCGTCAAATGGTCAGCAATCATAATCTTGGTGCTAATATGTTCAAATGACACTTTATATTTTTGGACTTCTTCTTTAACTGAAAAGTATTTCAATTCCATATGCTTAGCACCTTTTGAATACTTATCATTTTTAGAGAAGAAAATTGCGGCAATATTATCACAATAAATTTTCAGTGGCCTACTATATTGTTGACTTGTTCAAGTCCTGAAATAAAATTCTACACCCAATTAACCTGGACTGTGGCCTTAAAACATGCCACAAACTCAGCTTTTATAGTGGATGTAGCTATAACAGGTTGTTTCTCACTCTTCCATAATAGTGCTCCTCCAGCTAACAGAAATAAATATTCAAATGTGAATTTTCTTGTATCCACACAACCAGCATAATCTGAATCTGAATATCCAACCACATCTAGATGATCAGATCTTCTATAAGCGAGCATATGATCTTTCGTTCCTTTTAAGTATCGCAATCCTTTCTTTGCAGCCCTTCAGTGATCCATTCTAGGATTACTTTGATATCGGCCCAACATCCTAACAACAAAACTGATGTCTTGTTTTGTACATGCCTGGGCATACATTAGCCTCCCAAGTATTGATGCATAAGGAATATCTTCCATTTGCTTTCGTTCCAAGTCATTTTTGGGATATTGATTGAGATTAAACTTATCTTTTTTCAAAATTGAAATGGGACTTGATGAGAATTTTTCCATTCTAAATCTCTCTAATACTTTATTAATATAGGCTTTCTAAAACAACCCCAATAAGCTTTGTGATCTATCCCGAAATATTTTTATCCCAATCACATAGGATGTCTCTCCATATCTTTCAATTCAAAGTTGTTAGAGAGAGATTTTTTGGTATTGTGCAACAAACCAAGCTCATTAGTATCAAGAAAGATGTCATCAACAATACAAGACTAACATAATAAACTTACTTCCACTAACCTTCAGATATATACACCAATCAAAAGTGTTTTTCTTAAATTTAAAGGTGACAATCGTTTCATTAAACATGAAATACCATTGCCAGGAAGCTTGTTTAAGTCTGCATATTGACTTTTTAAGTTTACACACCATGTGTTCCTTTCCTTTAATAAAAAATTCCTCAGGTTGATTCATATAAACTTTTTCCTTCAAATTTTCATTTAGAAAGGTTGTTTTCACATCTATTTGATCGGCTCTAAGTCATAATGAGCTACCAAAGCCATTATAATTCTGAGTGAATCTTTTCTAGATATAGGTGAAAACTCCTCTTTATAATCAATGTCATCCTTTTGAGTGAAACATTTGAAAACAAGTTTGGCCTTGTGACATTAGACGTTGTTAGTTGAGTCGCATTTGGTATTAAAGGCTTATTTATATCCAAATCTTTTGCAACCTTCAGGTAATTCAACAAGGTCCCAGACTTCATTCTGTTTTATTGATTTTAACTCATTTTTCATAGCATTTATCTATTTATCAGAATTGTTACTTTTAATGGCTTGTGAATATAAAACTGGATCATTATCAATTTCTAAGTTAGTTTTTGACTCATGTAGATATACCAAATAATCGTCAGAAATAGCAAATCTTCTTTGTCTTTGAGATCTTCTTGATGCTACTTCTTATGGTTCATCTACTGTTGGTTCATCAATTATGACTTCATTATGATCAGTGGAGCATTAATTTGTTATTTTTGTTGATTATTTTGTTGTACAACAGCTTTAGGAACAACAAATTTAAAAGAAGTACAGGGTAGAGAAATTCACACCCTAACTTCTTTAATTTCCACATTACGTGATTCTTCACTCCCACTAACTTCATCATTCTCAATGAACCTAGCATTTTTAGTTTCAGCTATTCTTGTACTATGATTAAGAAGAAAAAATCTATACCTCTTTGATTTTGCTGGATAACCAATGAAGAAACCACTGATTGTTCTTTAATCCAGTTTTTTTTTTGTGGATTGTAGACTCTAACTTCAGTCGGGCAACCCCAAACATGCAAGTGCATCAAATTAGGTTTCCTACCAGTCCACAATTCAAAAGGTTTCTTTGGAACTGCTTTACTAGGAATCCTATTTAGCAAGTAAACGGCAGTCCTTAAAGCATGCATCTATAACGAAAGAGGTAAAGATGAATTACTTAACATACTCCTAACCATATCCATTAATGTACGATTACGTCTTTCTGCTACACCATTTTGTTATGGTGTGTCAGGCATTATGTATTGAGCACATATGTCATGTTTTTCAAGGAATTTAGCAAATGGACCTAGGTGTTGTCCAGTTTCATCATATTTTTCATAAAATTTGTTACCTCTATCAGACCTGATTATTTTCACCTTTCTGTCTAGTTGTCTTTCAACCTCAGTAATAAATACCTCTAAGGCATTAATCGCTTGAGATTTTTCATACAACAAATAGACATATCAATAACATGAAAAGTCATCAATAAAAGTGATAAAATATTTTTTCTTATTGAAAGATGAGTTATCAAAAAGGACCACATATATTAGTATGTATAATTTCAAGAAGTTGTGTGCTTATTGTGGCTTATTTATTTGTGTGTCTTGTTTGTTTTTCTTTAATACAATCTACACAAATATTAAGGTCAGTAAAATCTAAATCCGAAAGAATTTCATTCTTAACTAATCTTTTCAGTCTTTTCTTAGATATGTGACCTAAATGTTTATGCCACAAGTAAGCATATTGTTCATTCACAAAACTTCGTTTGGTTCCAACATTATAATACAGAGTTAAGAGTATTTCAACAAAAAGATTATCAAGATTTAATTCATATAAGTTATCACAAAGAGTACCAGTACCAATAAGATAATTATGTTTAAACAAACTAAAACATTCATTACCGAAATTAAAAGAATATCCAGTCTTATCTAACTTAGACAAAGAAACTAAATTTCTCAAAAAAGAAGGAACATAACAAGTTTCAAGTAAATCTAAGTGACACTCAGTATCGAGAATCAGACAATAAGTCCCAACAGCTTTAACTGGAGCCTTCACTCTATTCCCACGTACACATATTTTTATTCTTATTTATGGTCTGGATTGTAAGGAATCATTGCATCGTATTAGAAACATGAACAGTACGACCAGAGTCAAGCCACCAATTATTATAAGGAACATTAGTTAAATTTGATTCGAGACATGTAAAAGCACTAGGCTTACCTTTCTTCTCAAATCATGCCTTAAGTTTCAGTCAATCTTTCTGAAAGTGTCCAGATTTTTCACATAAATGACACTTACCATTTGTTGACACCTAATTTTTGCCCTTCACATTTCAAATTAGTTTATGAATTTCTCAATTTTAAATAATTTTAAAATATTTATTTTTAAGTTAGTTTGAAATAAATTTCAACCCTACCTTTTGAATTTAAGAGAAATTAATAAATTTAGTGTTTAATTATACATGATTATATTATTATCAGTTAAGGAAAATGCTTTAGAATTTATTCAGAGTAAAAAGTTTGATTAAATTGCAAATATTCTACTTTACTCAAAATCAATTGAAAATAAGATATTTAGTTTCTTAATTATTATTATTATTATTATTGAAAAAAAAGAAATAAAAATAAAATTGTGTTTCATTAAATATTTATTTTAAGATTATTAAATTTGAGAAATTCATTAAATTAATTAAAAGATAATTTCGTCTCGACTTTATCCAAATTTACTCAATTAGGACTATTTTCATTAACATAAAATAACTCCTCCTATCTTTTTGGGGCCAGCCTTTTCAGCCAGCCCAATATTAATCTGCAACATAGTCCATTTTCGTACTAGCCCATCCCCACAGCAGCCCAACAATATCAACCTTAACCCAACCGGCCCAGCTCTTAATCCTTTTATAGATTTATACAGGACATATCATACCTAAGTACTAAATTACAAAAAAATAGCAATACTTTTTTATAATTACATTATGTAGCATTTATAGCATTATTTTAAGTGGTCCCCTATTTTTTTGCCGCCTAATTATTTTTACTGTGATAAAATCCCCCTTTTCACTCATTCTTCATTATCTTTCCTTATTTTTAATTTTTTACTTCCTTTTTTTTCGCCATTAACCATTAATCCCGCCCTTTGCACGATTCCTCCACGATCTGTGAAAGAATTTGGTTCGCCTATTTCAGGTAGCTATTAATTGTATGTTAGCAGTTTAATTTTTTTTGTTCTACTTTAGTTCATCTGAAAATCATAGTTTAAGGGTTTTGTGTTTTAATGGATGAACACATAGCAAAAATACCTACAATCAGTGTTACAAGTAATATGAATTTACTATCTGATGCACCATCTTTTAGTCTTGGGTTAACTCAAGAAGATTTAGTTAGAGTTGTTTCAAATCCTTTACAGTTGAACAAATTTGAGAGATTGAAGGAGATTAAGTCGAAGTTTCGCAACGACGTAGTGAAGATGACCAAAATTTTGAAAAAAAAGGGTTGAAGAAAACTCCTTCTCCAAAGGAGAAAAAAAACTAAAAAAAGCTATGACAAAAAAAGAAAATTTATAGAAATTGAAGACGATGTTGACAAATCTTATGCTGATGAATCTGAAGAAGAAAGTGAGGAAGAGGTATTTTTTTTGTTTGTAAATGTATTTTTTTTACTGTTAAGTATTGTGTTCAACTAGTTAATATGTATTTTCTGTTATGATGAAATTTAGGGAGTATAAGCTGTTTTGTGAAGATGATATCGCAATTGTGAAAATATATTGTTGAATGGTGTTGAATTAACTACTCATAAATAGTATTTGGCTATATGTATTTTTAGTATAGTTGATATGTATTTTTAAGTATTGGTTGTAGTTTTGATATGATATAAATATATATGCTTGTTATATATATTTTTTAACTGATTTAGTATCATAGTTTAGCTACTCATGAAAACTATATTGGCTATATGTATTCTTAGCATACTTGATTTGCATTTTTCAATGTTGGTTGTGGTTTTATATGATCAAAATACATATGCATGTTAATATTAGTTTAAATACCCTAAAACTCTATTGGCTATATGTATTTTTAGTATATGTGATATGTATTTTTAACTGTTGGCTGCAGTTTTGATATGATCACAATATATATGTATTTTAATCATATGAAATACATACTTAATTTGTATTTTTCAATGTTGGTTGTGGTTTTATATGGTCAAAATACATATGCATGTTAATATTAATTTAAATACCCTAACACTGTATTGGCTATATGTATTTTTAGTATATGTGATATGTATTTTTTTAACTGTTAGTTGCAGTTTTGATATGATCACAATACATATGCATTTTAATCATATGAAATACATATGCATGTTATATGTTTTTTTGTCTGCTTGAATTTTTTGCTACAGATTAAGAAGTGGTTGTTTTACTTTGTGTAGGTGATACGGAATGAAATATTCATTGTCAGAAAACTTCCAAGATTTGCACCACACATGTGCTCGTACAGTGACAAAGATATTTATGAAAACATACGCGCAATTTTAAACAAGGAACAGTTTAAAAACTTTTGCAACAATAACAGTTTTGGTTATTTTATGAAAAAGCAGCAATGTGTAGTGCAAGCACAATTGTGCAAATGCGTTATGACGCTTGAGGTGAAGGGTAGTTCTTCTTCTGGAATTTTGATTTGTGTTAATGGCACCTTTCTTAATTTTACTCCCAGGGAATTTGCTATCATAACTGGATTGAATTGTATGTCAAATAGGTATGACTTTACTTTTGATGAGGGTGTACCAAATAGGTTGGTTGACAAGTATTTCAATGGAGTAGAAATTATACAGAAAAGGCAATTATTTCTAGCATTCACGAAGAAAGTATGGAGGAGAACAACGACAAGGATGCTGAGAAATTTGGAATCCTGTATTTCCTGCATTCATTTGTTTTATCTAATGTAGAAACTGTGGTTATACCCCGTCTTCATTTCGATTTGATCGATAGTGAAAGATATAAGGATTTTCCATGGGGTTCTTTATCTTTTGAAGGTCTGGCCAGAAGTTTGACCAACCGGTTGAAAGCTGGTGGTCAATTTTATTTGATTCAGGGAATGCCACTGGCAATCTAAGTGTGGCTTTAGGAGTGTTGTTCATCTGTACCACAAAGATTGCATCAAAGGTTGATAATCGGATTCCCCAATTATTAAATTGGAAGAAGATTGCACCTCGTCCATGCTTTGAGTTTTTTATGAATATTATGTTCAAGGACAATGACAAGGTTTGTTTTTACTAAATACATATGTATTAATATGTATTTTACAGCATACATATATACATTTTCATTTACAATTGTTTAACTGATTCTTTAACATATATTATTTTCCTATTATTCTAGGTTGTCTTTAAGAACATAGAGCCAACGAAAAAAGGAGCTGACAAAATTGCAAATACCACAGAAGGATGCAATCCAACATGAACGTTCTGTTGATTCTGATGACGACTTCTAGGATCCACCACCCAGAAAAATCAAAGAACATTCAAAGAAGAAACAGAAGGTTGATTCATCAACACCAGCAACGAAGAAACCTTTAAGGAAAACGCAAGTAAATATTGTTGACCAGCATATCCAAACGAGGACACCAGCTCCTCGTGCTGCAAAGTCTGTTGGAACGAAGACACCAGTTTTCAAGCCAATTCCAACACGACAGGCATCTTCTTCAAAAATGAAGAAAGAAAAGCAAACAGCTCGAGTTATTTTTCCTCAGGTACAGTCAAAGTCAGATAGTTATGTAGAGGAAGTAGCCGTGTCAAAGCCTCAGAGTCATGTTGAGAAAGAAGCCTTTATTTCTAAGAAAGATTTTGATGCATTCTGCGATGAGGTAATTTTTTTTTTGAAAATATTTGTTTTACATGGAAAAAAAATTGTTTATTGATTTTGTATCAAAACAGGTTCGTCGTGAGTTTAAAGAAATTCATGGTCTAATGAGAGAAAAATTCAAAAAGATGAAGAAAGCATTTGCTCAAAGCAAGGTAAATTTTTTCTTTGAAAAACTTAGTTGGTTTGAATATGTATACTTATTGGACTTTCTTATACAAATACAATATATTTGTAAAATAACTTGTTATGTTATTGTACAAAATTTTTTAAGGAGCAGGTTGTAGATATGGAAGCTGATAAATCAAATGTTGATGAGGGAGGGTTACAACATTCTGGACAACATTTTAGTCCTGATGTTGTTCAATCTTCGGATAATATTTTTGATAGTACAAAGGTAAATATTAAAGTTCCAAATACATATTTACTAGTACTTTTATAGTTTATATTCAAAATACATTTGAGGATGCTCACATAACAATATATATTATTTGGTTAATTATAAACATTACAACCTGTAACAGAGTGTGTTTTTAGTTTTGTTCATGAATATGTATTTTTGAGTTTGATGTTATATATCAATATGTATTTTTACAATGTTCTATACATTGCATATGTATTTTTAGTTTTATTCATATGTATTTTTTAACACTGAAGATGTATTTTAACACTGATAGTGGTTTTTTTGTTATGTTTTTTGATATGTATTTTTCAGTTTGATGTTATATATCAATATATATTTTTAGTGTGTTTGTATATATATATTTATTTTCATAAAAAAATATATATTATGTTTGATTCAAGTATTAATAGGGTATTTGAATTTGTATATGTATTTGTAGCAACAACATGCAGATAAAGATCCTGACCTCCAGAATATGGCTTATGTTGGTACCAAAAAATCACCACAACGATTAAGTTCGGAGGTTGATCAGGAATTGGAGGCAAGTTTGCTTGGTACAAAGGTAAATAATTATGTTTTATATATATATTCATTTGAATTCACATATATAAACAAATACAAGAACATGTTTGTTTGATGTAGTTTTTGATTTTTTTTACTTGTTTTCAAGGGGTGCACTAATTTGCATTCTGAAAAACTGAATGTTGAAATTGATTCTCAACAATTAATCCCTGATGAGCTTCTCCGAAGTATAAATTTGGATTACTTACATTCTGACAAGGTTGTTCAACATGATTGTCGAGTATGTATAGTGATGTTAACTTTGTCTTCATGTGATGTAATAAGGACAATTAATTTTTTTTTATTTTTTTTTCAGACCAACGATGAGAAAATTGATGAAACAGTTTTGTCTGATTCTCAATTCACAATCCCTGATGAGATGTTATCGAGCCTAAATGCCTATCGAAGACAAAGCATCATCATACATCCATCGGCAAACCGTCAAGAAGAATCTCGTCATGAAATTTTGGATGCAAAAACTTCTAACACCGTCATTGAAGATCAGGCTCAAGTATGTATCTGTCTATAATATATTTTGAGTTTGTTTAGGTTTGTTTTGATAGAAAAAAAAGTAATATTCTTTTTTAAATTTTTTTGTTAGATGAACAGAGGGATCACTGATTTGAGTTCAAAGTCACTGGTACATTCAGAGGTCGAACCTGATACAGAAGAGCAAGTTAGGACACCTCCTAATACAAAAGAAGTAAACAATGATGAACAGAAGGTTGAACAATTGTGGCTTGATTCACAAAACATAATCCCGGATGAGTTTCTACCTAGCTTGAATGTGTACGATCAAAAAAGCATCTTGATTCATCCATCCGATAAGAGTAAAGTTAAAAATCCTAGACCAAAATTAAGGATTAGGCGACCATCGAAATTCAAGGAATCGCCATACATCAAAAAATTTAATTCAGCAGTTGATAAGTACAATAAGATATATATAATTTTTAATGTAATATGTCTTGAAAATACATTTGTATTAATTAAATTTTTGTAATCTGTAATTATATAGGGAGATTAGCAGGGCTAATACACATATTTTCCCAGAAACATCCATTTTCATATCACCCTATTGATGGAATAATAGATACGAAGATTGTCAAGAACTTCATGAAATGGATTTCTATCGACCTATTAAAAGCTACTGCCAAGAGGTTGTTCTTTTGACTTGATTCAGATTATTTTTTTGTATCAATTATGTTTTCCTGATTTACCATCTCATTACAATACCTACGAAAGGAAAAGTAGAACATTACAAGAGGGGAAAGTCAGACATTCCAATGATGCATTTTGGTGTTGAGACTGTTGAAGATAAAAATTGATTCTATACTATAGGGTTTGCAGATCAGACATGGACAGATTCGGTTAGTATATTATTTTGAAATTTATTCCATTGCGGCTGAAACACTACTTAAAAATACATATTAGGTTATATTGAAATACATATGGTTTAACATATATGTGTTTAAAATACATATATACTTAAGAAATATAAATATGATATAGTATTGTACATCACATACTGTTGCATATACTATTAGATAACATAGTCTTAAAGTAACTGATCTTCAACATTAATATTAAAAAAGCATATGTATTATTTACTTACATACACTTTAATATTTAGTATATAATTTGTTTGAATGTTCTAAATTTTGTGGTATTTACTAATGCTGCATATTGATGTCTGCCTTTACTACTTGAGGAAGAAGTCAAAGTACAGGCCGCATAGTTCATACAAAAATGAGCCAAGCAAATCGTACAAATACAGTACAGTTGACTGCAACTTTATGAATGTAACTAGATCTTTGATGGATGTTTGTTCTATGGATCATCAAAACATTAATGCTGGAGGACAGCAACACCATCTTAACGAATACATCAATGGGTTACGTATGCATGCTGTAGTGCCATGGCATACAGTGAAAGACATTTTTATTTCGGTCAATATAAAGGAAAAGCATCACTGATTTCTCGCAGTTTTATTATTTTTAGAGAGGTGTATATTCCTGTATGATTCATATGAATCCACTGATCATTATGTTGTTGTTCTTGCTGAGATCGAGAAAATAGCAAAGATTATTCCATTGTGTCTCCAAGGTTGTGATTTCTATATTAAGAAAGGAATTGATCTTCAAAACCATCCAAGATACAAAGACAGAAACTCCTCAGATATGTTTGATGTTTTATTTGAGGATGATTTTCCTCAACAACCGAGTGGAAGCTTGTAAGTTTTGAATTTACATATACAAAAATTATATGTTTGTACAAAATATATTTTACTATTTCATCAAAAGTTTTTTTTTATTTGTAGGGATTGTGGTGTCTTTATGGTTATGTATGCAGAGTGCCTTTCTTACGGTCACAAATTTATTCAGACTGAGTTTGACCCCAACGCACTCCGTACAAGATATGCCGCACTTTTGTGGGACTATGGGATTCAGAAAAAAGAAGCAAATGCAATTAGTGATGTTGAAGCACCCTTGAGGCATGCAAGGCAAAGTAGAATAACTAGTGTCACTGAAGTTTTTGATGTATGATGGTTGATGAATTTTTTACTTGTGAAACTGGTTGTAGATTTGAAACTGGTTTATGGATGTAGGTTTTGATTCTACAGACTAATTTTTATATTTTGAATTGGTTCTATTTGTAGGTTATAATAGTACTTATTTTTAGACTGAATGAAATTAATTCAGTTTTGATGTGGGAATAATTTTGATTTGAATTAAAGTTTATTTTGTTTATTTTATGGAGTTCTACCTTGTACTGTGAGATTTAGGTAAAAAAAATACATATGTAATTTTTATACTATGCATAAAAATATATTTTTAGTATAAATTAATTGTATTTAGTCTAAAAATACATAGGCAGTGTTAAAATCATGCATTGCAAAAATACATATGGACCATTCCTAATATGTATTTTAGTATGTTGTTGTTGTTCTTTAAAGTTTTTCACCATCTACCTACATTGTTAAATACAACATGTAGTTTTATGGAGCTATACCTTTTACTGTGACATTTAGTTAAAAAAATACATATGTAGTGTTCATATTATGCTTTAAAAATACATATGCAATATAAACAAAATGTTTTCAGACTAAAAATACATATGCAGTGTTAAAATTAAACATTACAAAAATACAATTGGAACATACCTACTATGTGTTCATTTAAAATTATTATACAAGAGAACTCGAATAAAAGATAATTTTGACTATGTTATGCAGTTATAGATTTGATTTTAGTTACAAAATACATATGCATTGATGATATTTTGCTAAAAAATACATATGTATTATTATACATCAAATGTATTTTTAGCATATAAATACATATGCAGTACTAACATTGTGCACTTCAAACATATATTTGCAGAATATGTCACATATATTTAAACCTCTGAACAATTAGAAAACATATACTTGTTTGGCTCAATAAAAGTTACCACATTTTAACCTAAAATATATATAATATGTAAAAAATACATATGAACTGCTGCTTGAAAATACATATTTACTTAGCATAAAAATACATATTTAGTATAAATCAATTATATTTAGCCTAAAAATACATATGCAGTGTTAAAATCATGCATTGCAAAAATACATATGGACCATTCCTAATAAGTATTTTAGTATGTTGTTGTTGTTCTTTAAAGTTTTTCACCACCTTCCTACATTGTTAAATATAACATGTAGTTTTATGAAGCTATACCATTTACTGTGACATTTAGTTAAGAAATACATATTTAGTGTTCATATTATGCTTTAAAAATACATATGCAGTATAAACCAAATATTTTCAAACTAAAAATACATATGCAGTGTTAAAATCAAACATTACAAAAATACAACTGGAACATACCTACTATGTGTTCATTTAAAATTATTATACAAGAGAACTCAAATAAAAGATAATTTTGACTGTGTTATGCAGTTATAGATTTGATTTTAGTTACAAAATACATATGCATTGATGATATTTTGCTAAAAAATACATATGTATTATACACCAAATGTACTTTTAGCATATAAATACATATGCAGTACTAACATTATGCACTTCAAATATATATTTGCAGAATATGTCACATATATTTAAACCTTTGAACAATTAGGAAACATATACTTGTTTGGCTCAATAAAAGTTACCACATTTTAACCTAAAATATATATAATATGTAAAAAATACATATGAACTGCTGCTTGAAAATTTTTAGATTTTGAAACATATATAGCTCCAGTAATTAGACATTACTGTCTTCAATTGTCAAATGATTCATAAATGTATTAACTAAACTGAAATAGTTCATGATTATAACAAATGAAAAATAAAGTTTTAAGAAATAATACAGAAGAAGAAATGTATCATTTCCGATATTTCCTACAAGAACTCCTATTGTGACCCTTAGCCCCACAACCACCGCATGAGTTGATATTCTTCTTTCCAAACATAGCCCGGCCTGATTTTCCACTATCCTTCCTTGCAGGTCTTCCTGGAGGTCTTTTGAATTTTGGAGGCAACACTATTTTACCAAGTATGCTCTCTGGTATTATCCAATCTTCTTTGTGTGGCAACGGGTAGATTGGAATATCATGTGTCTTCAAAACAGTTTTTGATTTAAACAAATTACAACAGTATGACCCCTTATCAAAATTCTTTTTCTCCAACACCGCACAAGCATGTGCACATGGTATCTCATCTATTTGAAATGCATTACATGAGCATTTTTTTTCCTTGATGCAAACAATGAAGTGTTTTTGTTTGTCGTGTACCGTATACATATATTCTGTGGATGGTACAACCTGATATAAGCATAAAAAGTTAAATACAATGATACAAAAAGATGAATTCCATATTCCATGATATGTTGTAATCACACCAGAATTTTTCAAAAAAAATACATATGAAATAAAAATACATATGCAGATTACATTTTTACAGATCATCCAAATACTTATGCAGTGTTAATAATTTTCAATACAAAAAATACATATGCAAAATACATATTATATTTTTAAATGATCATATTGTTTATATTGTATATATTTTAATTAATTTACAACTGAGTGAAAAGTATTTTCATATTTATGTTTTCATAATTATAATTTGTACAAATCTAAAAGGCCATACCGTCATACGAGTACACAAAGCCTCGTTCTCACTGAGTATGTCATTAAAATTTTTAATGAGTGTTGTGAAGGTATATAAAGCCTCCTGCCTATTTGCGCAATTCCATTTTGCAAACAGTAATCGAACTTCCTCAAGAAAGTCATAAATTAACAGTTCTCTAGCTGATACAAGCACTCCATTTATTGACTCTGCAATATTTGAAGTCAAAGTCCATCCTCGGTGAACTGTTGCATACGACCTAGCCCACTTTTCGTAACCCGCCAATTCCAAATACTTCTTCACCCTAATATCAACTGCCTCAACTTTTTCCATTAACATGTGGAATTCTGACTTTGAATATGATTTGGCCATTGTATAAAAGATCTCTGACAATGCATCGTGTGACTTTCTGTAAAGTTTTTCACATTTCTCCATAGATGCCACATACATGCATAGTGTGGAACATCTTTGTACACATCACCAACAGCCTTTATGATGCTTGAATTCCTATCAGACATAACACACATGGGTTGTCTTTCTCTGTACGCTTCCTTTAGATTCTCGAAGAACCACGTCCAGGATGCATCATTTTCAGAATCAAGCACACTATATGCCAAAGGAAATATATGACCTGTATACATAATTCATTATTTTCAGAATCAAGCACACCATATGCTAAAGAAAATATATGACCTGCATATATAAAAAAAAATTGTGCATGCCGATATAAATACATATAGGAACTGCATATGTATTTATTAAAAAACAGGTAAACAAAACTGTATATTTTATGTACCTGAAATGGTATTAATTACATATAATAAAATCTTCATGCACCTCACTATCAAACATAAATATTTTTACATGTTTCATTCAGGAAACTTTGAAAATATATGTAATTATATGCAAATATGTATATATGAAGTGGAGATATGTATTTTTCAAGTTATTTTGCAGAAATACAAAAAAAATACAACCATTTATATAATGTAATTACTATTAAATGATACTAACCTGCTCCGTTCGTTGTACATGCTGTTACAAATGCCCCAATATAAATTCCTCTCAAATGACTAGCATCAACCACTACGACTGGTCTACAATGATCGAATCCTTTAATGAATGCATGTAGAGCGATAAATACGTACAAGAATGCATTATCATCTATCTTCTTCATTCTTATATGTGACTCTGGATAGGTAGTATTCAGCACATATAAGTATGATGGCAGTTTCCCATAAGATGTTGATGGCTTACCCCTCAACTCTTCTAACGCTCTTTCCTTGGCCCTCCAACATAAAGTGTATGTCAAATCCATACCAAAATCTTCCTTCATGTCATTTCTGATTTCCGTCGCACTGTATTTTCATTTGTGATTTTTGAATTTATGTTTAACCATACCACCTATCAACATACTAGTAGCATGCACCTTTGGATAGATTTTGTCCTTCACCGGGCAAGTATGTTGAGGTATGAATCTTCTTATTCTAAATATTTCACTTTGTCCAATGCCTGAAGCACGCATTAAAAACTCACAGTTTCTTGATTTGCAAAACAATGTGTAACTGCATCCAACATAATTTAATTCATTCAAAATACATATCCAAACTAATATAAAACAAGATTAGAGTGATATAGAATGTACGTATGTTTTCTTACTTGACCTTTTACTTCGCGTTTGAAACTTTCTCCTAATTGAATAGTCCTTCATGACCGACTTTAAAAAAAAAATTGTCAAGTAAACCTGGTCATCCTCAACATGCTTGTGATGTGGGTCTAAGATAATCACCTCAACAGTAGCCATCTCAAATACATCTAATGCTTGTGCATCTTCGGAAACCACCAAAGCTCCTTCATTTGTTGTATTTATTACTGTTTACAAGTTCTTACAGTTACTTCTCCTTTCAGCATCACATATAGATGAACTCGCGAAATTGCTCATTATAACTTTCTCCAAAATGCTTACATATAAAGGAAGACAACTCATGTCTTGTATCTGCTTTTTCTGCAAAATATAGACCTTCAATCCCATATCATTATGTATTTCTATCTGCCCTGCATTAGCACTTATTTGATATTCCACTAGAATGCGTTTGCTGGTTAAATCCATACTTAAGTGAGATGTCAAAACATTGTGCAGCTCAACGAATATTGTTGATGTACTCAACAGTATAGCACCAGTGACATATTCTTCGTAGTTTTTTTTCATACGTCCGTCGACCAGAGTGCTTCACAAGGACTGGTATGCTTCCCATCTCCAATTGATTTAACCAAAAATAAACAAATATACATATTTGTCAGATATCACTTGTTTTAACACACAATTTATTACTTTAAGTGCAAACAAAGTTACTCAGCCAACATCAACCTGTAAAAAAATATATTTAAACAATATTTGTATAAACTAAATTACAAACACAAAAAAAAATATTTAACCAAATACAAAAATTACTGAATCAAACGGAAGTAAAACAGGTACAAAATGTATTTCCAAATATATAGTTATAGTTTAAAATTCCGAAAACAACACAAAAATACATATGCAGTATTAATATTAACCATATCAAAAAATACATATGCAATGTGACCATTACACAGATCAAAAATACATCTGGAGCAGATAATTTATACTTTCATATGTGTTCATAGAATATCATCAAATTCAACAGCTGAATTCGATCATAAACGATTATACAACAAAGCTTCAGAATTTGTAGAATTGTTAAAACAATCAAAATAACAACAAACGATCCTCAAAACAATAGTCGAATACTGACTTTTTTACACTTCACACAAGTTTTAAGCTGAAATTTGCAACACCAAGTTGAATTTCCAATTTTTTGTTTCTATATGTTCAATTTTACTGCTGAAATGCTTCTGACTTGAATTTCTTTTACAATTTTTTCACATACAAAGTAACGACGACAACAGAAACTCGATAGGCACATCAGTAATGGTTTAAAAAGAAAATCAAATTGAACAACAATAATGATTATGTACCTTAAACAGTAGTAATGGTTGAATTTTTAACTGATAGTTGAATTCAAATAAATTAATCAGAAGAATCAACAATTGAATTTGGTTCAAACAAATTACTGCATCATTTTGCAATTGTTGTTGATTTTCGAAGAAGAATCAGTCCAATTTGATTCAGCAACAGCAATGGTTGAATTTCCAAAACAGGGTTGGATTAGAACAAATTGCTAAGAAAACCTGCAGTTGATTAACGAGTTTTCGGATGGAATTGCTAATGGGGAAAAATTGAAATTTGAATTTCAAACGTGAAGAGAAATATAACGGAAGTCACGTTTTTTGTGAGTTTTAAATGGAAAAGGAATCTATAAATTTACTGGATTGGTAATTACACCATATATAGGTCAACTAATTTCAGTTAATTAAGGGTTGTAACTTTATTGTATATGTATTTTTACCGTAACATTTTTTAAAAATACAAAATATAAGTTGCTATAAAATGTAATTATGAAACTGTTGCTATAAAAACAATAATTAGGCTCTTAAGTATCTATCTTATTAGATCTTAATAGGATCGTTCACAAGAGAAAATAGATAAATAAGTACGAGTTTGAACGGAATAGCAAACCTGAGATGAATTCTCTCAGAATCCATCATTTTCGATGAGAAAAGGGTTACATGGTTGGTTCGCCGTTGATAGAGGCATGGGGACAGACAGAAGAAGCCAGCGGCAACACTAGGTCAGCTCGCCGTTGATGATGGTGGTGGCTACGGCACTGGAGGGGTGACGTCATGACTGGTGAGGTCTGGTCAGAGGTGGAGCAGCACGGAGGGGAGAGAGGCGCCGGCGGGGGCTGTTTCGTTGGAATAGAAGGACGACGCCAATGACGGAGTTGGAGCGAAGAAGGAGGAGGACGAGAGGGACCTCGTGGTGGTGTTGGAGCGACGTTGTTGTCGCCGATGGGAGAGGTAAGAGGGAAAGAGTCTAGAGAGACCAAGGGAGGCTGCCTTTTTTGTTTTGTTTTTTTGGAAATTAGGGATTAGGTTGTTTTTAATAAGGAAAGAGACAAATCAAACCTCAGCCGTTAGATCAATTTTGATCAATGGCTAGGATTTTAAGATTATGTGAGGTTAGAATGTGGCTAGGATTGCAAGCAATTAGGCTAAGGTTGTAACAAATGGCTAGAATTGCAAGAAATTGGATTAAGATTGTAATGGACTGAGTAGAGTAGGCTATAATTATAAGAAATTGAATAAAATTGGATTAAAAGGTAAATGAATTAGGCAAGGTAATTTTAATTAGGCTGTTATTTAAATATGTAATAATAATAATAATAAATAATAATAATAATAAATAATGATAATAATAATTAAATAAAAATAATTTAAATAATAATAATAATATAAATAATAAATAATAACAATATATATGCTAATAAATAATAATAAAAATAATAATATCAATAAATAGTATTAAATAATAGAAAACTTAGACAGTGTATTTGCAAAAAATGTGAGTGCGCACAATAACATGAAAAAATAATTTAATTAATAAAATTATGTAAAATGTTGTATTTGAATTAATAAATCGTAAAATGATATCAAAAATTAATAAAATAATTTATATGTATTTAAATCACGAATGTGACACGTCGACAATCTGTTTGATGCAAGAAAAAACAAATGTGCAAAAAATTATAATATTTAAAAAAATTAGTAATTTTGTTAAAATAGCAGCCTAAATGTAGTATCGGGAGGTCAAAATTGGGTGTCAACAACGGTTGAGATCTAGAGGTTGAGAATTTAATTATGATTTGACTAAAATTCAAAAATTGAATTACAATTGACTATGATTGTAATAAATTGGCTAAAGTTGTAATGAATTAAATAAAATAGGCCAAAATTGTAAGAACTTGGATAATATAAAATAGTAAATAATATGTAATAAATAATAAATATTAATAACGGATGAGCCCTAAATATTAAGATTTTAATTAAAATTAGATGAAAATTTTAATTTAGTCTAATTAGATACAATTTGGCTAGAATTATAATAAATCAGGTAAAATTAATTTAAAATTATTATGAATTGGCACAATTGAGTTAGAAAGTACACAAATTTAAAAAATACCCGTTATTTCAATAATAATAGATAATGTATTTTGTATAATAAT
Organism: Capsicum pubescens; assembly: GCA_030864215.1. Classification (NCBI taxonomy): domain Eukaryota; kingdom Viridiplantae; phylum Streptophyta; class Magnoliopsida; order Solanales; family Solanaceae; genus Capsicum; species Capsicum pubescens. Next base: position 250,293,211 of record CM061543.1, on the reverse strand, counting down.
TGTGAATGTGTATGTTTACGAAAAATAATAAAATATTATATTTGAATTGATAAATCGTAAAAAATGGTAATCTTATAACTGTAAACCACTCTGATTACTTCCTACACCCTTATATATATATATATATATATATATATATATATATACCTCGTAATACAACGTGTTATATATATATATATATTACTGCATACGTCACTACACGAGATATATGTATATACATATATTTAATTGTCTATCAGCTTTCAGATATGTACTATAAACATCAAACACACGATTTTACTACCCCATAATAATATACAACATATTTTACAAATACTCAATCGTATATCATTAATATACCTTCACTGTATAATATGTATATATATATATACCTATACACACACACACATATACACACTATCGACTATATCAAGTTCTAAATACGTACTATATCTATCAACTATATCAAGTTCTAAATACGTACTATATCTATCAAATACGCACACAAGTATATTATCCAATAATATAATGCGATGTGCTTCTTATACTTACTCAGATGAGTGATCAATTAATTATATTTGATTATCTTAATTAGGTTTTGACTACATCGTTCATCAATCGATCACTAGATAATATATATATATATATTATATGTATATGAACGCTTGAATGAGTACTATATATATCGCATCCACAATTATATTATCTTATAATAGACCGTTATCGACATCGTGTGATCAGTGTAATTTGAAATATATATATATATATATTTATTTCTAATGAAAATAATATATATATATATATATATATATATATATATATATATATTTGATTACATATATATAACTATTGCTCACTAAAAATTATTTATTTATTATTATTTTTTAGTTCAAAAACCGACCACTAGTGGTTGGTTTCTTAAAATATTTTTTTTTCAAATAAAAAAATAAAAACCGACCACTTTAAAAATATTTTTTAATTATTTTTTTTTAAAACCGACCACAAGTGGTCGGTTTTTTTTTTCCTAAATTTTTTTTTATAAAATGATTAATAATTAATATGAAAATCATTGAAAAAATTATTTTGAAATTTTAAAATATAATAAAAAAATAAATAAAAACCGACCACATGTGGTCGGTCTTTTCAGACCACAATCTGTGGTCGGTTTTTCAGTTTTTTTTATTAGTGCAAAAATCGAATCGTTAAGGACCAAAAATCGATAAATCGAAATCGATAAGAAAATATCTTATTGGTTGGTTAGGTTTTACATATTTAAAAATTGAAAACCGATAAACCGAACCAATAACACATAAAACCGAACGGAACCGACCGATGCACACCCCTATTTATAATATGTAGAATAGAGCAAGTATATTTTCACGTTCCATCAATGTGAGTTGTGGATATAGCAGTTTTAATCCCACTAACACTCCATCAACATGAGTTGTGGATAGTAGGTAGTAGTTTTAATCCCACTAGGTAACTTCCCCGTACAAATTTAGAATTGAACTTATTTAATTATTAAATCAAAATAAATAAATTATATGGCCATAGAAACTTACAAATACACCTCAATGTTTATAATTTGTTTAATAAAAGTCTCAAACGAACTATTTGTGACTATCAAGTTGTAGAAATTGAGTAGATAAGTAATTGTTGTTTTCTGTTTTTTTTTTTTTTTTCTCATTTTCAACATTTTACCAATGTCAAAATCATGGCAAAATAATCCAAATTCAGTATATTAGTGAATACATATTGCATTTTCTCATGAGCATCAATTAGGTTGATGGTTTTTATGTAACGGAAATTGCCAATTAATGTCAACAAATGTCTATAATGTGTTTGATGAAAGTCTCAACTGGACTATTTTTCAATACTAAGAGGCAACAAGTAGATGATACGATCTTGTTTCATCACATCAACCTTAAGATAATTAAAGAAAATAATTTTATAGAAACATATAAATTTTATTAAAAGTTACGTTTAACTTTTGTAAATACACGTGTTATTTGTTGATTTGTCCGTTTGACACGTCGTCTGTGACTGCAAGTTATGAATTATGTCGTATTGGAGTGACCATGAGACACATCGATTTCAAGTATAGGTTTCCAAAATGAAACCGGGGAAATAATATAAAGTGAGTAGAGTTTTGAAAGTTTGATTTAATTTTCTTTTCTTTTTTCCTTTTTCACCTTGTGCCAGACAAGTTGTGAGGCCCCACTGATTCATCCTTTTGCCCTCTAGACATTTTAGAAATACTATGCATGACTTTTTTTTCCATAATTGTTTAAATTTTTCACTATCCCAAACCGATCATCTCCAAACAATTTTGAAGCTGTTGGATGAATAACAAAGCAATCAAAGGATATTTCCTTAAACAAGAGGTTCTAATAATCATGATTTGCTGAACATTAAGGGGTCGTTTGCCATATTAATACACATAGTCTCAGAATAAAATAATAGTCTCACGATAAATTTTTTGGTGTCTTTTTAGTTGTCAAGTTTGAGATAACTTATTTCGGGATTAACAAATAGCACCGGGATAAGTTATACCATCCTTTGGTGGTAAAATTGTCCCACCATGATTTTTCTTGGGATAAAGGTATAAAATGACAAAATTACCCTCCAATATATATATCTATATATTACTCTACTTACTATATATAAGAGAGAATGTGAGATTTTGATAGTCCTTATATTAATTTTTTTGGTCAATTTTATGCATAATTTAAATTTTAATAACTCGTTCATCAATTTTGGTAAATTTGAATAATTATGTGGGCTTATTAAATTCTACAAAAGTGACGAGTCATGAAAAAATGATAGTGACACTATAAAAACTATTTATACAATCAAATTCAAATTGATTCAAGAGTTTATTGTCTTTCTATTTTGTAAAAATATTTATTAATCTTACTTCAAATTTTCATTTTTCCTAACAAATTTATCATGAACATGTAATTAAAGTATCTTGATATTCCATTTCTAACTTAGTACATGCTTGATTATTAAGTAAAAAATTATTTTTTATACATAGCTAAACATGTTTGAAAATTCAACTTTTAAAAAAAATACAATTTAACTCTGGAAATATTAATGATACTAAATAATAAAAAATGAGAGTAATTCTTTTTCACATTTTTTGATGATGAATTTTTTTAACAAAAAATAAAATTATCAACATTTATAGAACTAGAAAAAAATAAGTAATTTAATATGAAATATTAAAGCTTCATACACGTTTAAGAAATGTCAACATAAATTTCTTAACATGTATTTTTAGAAAAAAAGAAACTACTAAAGTTAAAAAAAAATTTAGTAACTTTTCAAAATTTTTTTTGTATGATTTAATATGAAGGAAATAATTAACTAACTAAGGTGAAGAGTATTTTTATAAACAAACTATCTATTCTTAGAAAGAATGCAATGCATATTATTTTTAGTATCACAAATCAAACAACCACTAAAAAGTAATATCAGGATAATTAATTCCAAGATAACTAATCACAGCATAACTAATCCAGTATAACTAATCACAACATAACTTGTATCCCAACCAAACGACTCCTAAGAAATCATTCAGTGTGAAGTATAAGGTATAATATTCTCGGGATAAAATGTAGCATTATTTTATTTTGCATTTGGTTGGAGGTATTAATTAGTCTCAAAATTATTTATTCCACCTTTATACTATAGTGCGGAAATGAATTATTTCAATACATGGTGAGATAACGAATATAGAGAATGATTATCTTAGGATAACTTATTTCCAACCAAACGACCCATAAGGAATCAAAAGTTCTTTATTTTATTTTATCCTACAACCGCACCACTTACCCATCTCTATTTAAAATAATTCTTTATTTTATTTTATTTGTTATGATTTGACTTTACACAAAATTTAACTGAAGGGAAAAAATATATTTGAAACTTGTGATTGTAAATATGACAGAGTGTTTGCGTGGGTATAAAAAACTTTAAAAATTATAAGAATGTTAATATCATCTGAATGAGGTAGTAAAAAAATAATATCAAATAAAATAAAATGGAGCAAGTAATATAAAGTGAGGAGAGTATTGGAAGTTTGATCAACTTTCTTTCCTTTTTTCCTTTTGAACTTTTTGGCAACAAGTGAGGCCCTATTGAAATTCATTCATCCTTTTGCATAATAGACTTTTTGACTATAACTTTTCCAATACTGAAATTATTTTCTTCCACAAAAGAGACGTTTTGGTCAGTTTTTGGTAAGCATCAAACACAACAACTCAATGATTTGGTGTCATTAAGTATTCCTCCACTGTTAGGGGTCGTTTGGGAGAGTGTATAAGAATAATGCAAAATATAATGTATTAGTAATGCTTGTATTAGTTATGCTTGCATTAGTTATGCTTATATTTTTCTTATGCAGAGTTTGGTTCAATGTATTAAAAAAAATCACGAATTACATAATTTCTAAAAAGATTTTATTTTTTACATAATACCCTCAATATATATGTTGGAAAGGATGCGGAATTTTTTTTTGAGAGGTAATAGGGTCTTTAAGCATGTTAGATCCATTGCATTACTAATGCCATGAATTTTGAGGTATCAATAATATACACCTCAATACACAATAGAGTGTATAACTAATGCTTGCATTAGTTATACATAGGGTAAAAAGGTATACGAAACAAGGTACTACTAATACACATTAATTTAATGCATGCATTAACATTTCAATACACTCTACCAAACAACCCCTTAGTATTTAATTCGAAAATTTTGAGCTTTCAAGCAGTTCATCAAGTAAAAAGGTTAGTCAACTTAACTTTCGAATAGTGTGTTTAGTTTACAGGTTATAGATAAATGCTGGTCGGTTTTGAAGATTTTTTTTTATGTAAAGGTTAAGTTTAGTTGTATTATTTTGATATCTCTATTATTATTGTTTACAAGTGATAGATGAGTGTCGGATGACTTTGAGAATTTTTTTGTGTGTAAAGATTAGATTAAATTATATTATTTTGATGTTTTTATTATTGTATTATTTTATTATAATTTACAGATGGTAGATGAATATCGATCGATTTTTAAAAATATTTTTGGTAAAAGTTATGTTTAATAAATAAATTCTCTATCTTTACATACTCAAAAGATATTAAATTTAATTATTACATTCATCTTTATTATTTAAATAAATATTCTATTTAATTTAATATTTAAACTCATTAAAATAAGATACATACACAAATTGGTATAGCTAAGCTAGTCACTTTAAAAAGAGAGTGTCAAGTCAATATATTCCAAAGTAAAATGAAACGAAGGGGGTAGTACTTACGAGATAAATTAATAAAGTTATTCTTCTCATTTCTGATATTTTAAGGGATATCTTTTTCATTCTTTCCCTAACATCAATGATTTGTTTTCTCTGTATCTACTCCTCCACTCAAATTTTCAGCTTTTCATTTTTCAAGGTAATAGTTTGCCCGGAAGTAGACAAAAACATTTTCAGATTTTTCATCTAGTAAAAAGGTTAGTCTAATAAACTTCAATAAGTTTGTTTAATTGACTTATTTATATCTGCAAAAATATACATTTTTTGCTTTTTTTTTCTCCTGATAAATTTTTTATCTACTATTTATACATCAGATTCTGAGAATTTGAAAGGAAAGAAATTTGAAAGACACTTCCAATCATGAAAAATGAAGGAGAAAGAGAAAAGGGGGAAGCAAACAACTTTATGGTATGGCATATTTGCTCTACCTTGCTAAAAAATATAACTCTTTAGTACTATTTTGGTTAGATAAAATCCTCTTTGTTTAAAGAAGGGTAAATTAGAAAAATATCATTAATGCCTTCATAATTATCTAAAACATCACTTTTTTTTAAAAAAAAATTGAGGTAGTATAATACTTGTATTAAACTTTTGTATCATTAAAGTCATTGCACTATGTGTTAATCCCTCCGTCCTAACCTAATTTATATGAAGTAGTTTGACTTAGCATAAACTTCAAACAAATAAAGATTTTTGAAACTTGTGGTCTAAAATAAGTCGGATGTCTATAAATCATCTTATTAAGGATAAAATGAGTATTTTTAGAATCAAAGTTACATGTCAACAATTATTTTAATTTCTTATCAAAAGCTCAACTGCAATGAAAATGTATTGGTTGAGTAAAGAAAAAATTTAAGCATCAATTCAATTGATAAACCCCATAGTCGTATAAACCAATGCATAATTTTTTCCTTCCTGATGTGAAATTCAATAAGAGACTTCAATTTAATGGGTTTGCTTATTTCCTTGATATAGAAAATAAATAAAACATTGGTTTGGTCATTTGGTAGGTGTCATTTTCTGCTCTTCACATGGACGTTGTCAACGTTCTGGATTTCATGGAGAGTTTAAAGAATGAAGAAGATCAAAATGCTGTTGAAGTGGCCGATCAAATTGAAAAGGTGAAAATGGTGCTGGCATTTATTTGCACGTACGTCCAGCTTTCTTATTCCGATTTGGAGAAGTTTGAAGTTGTAATGAGTGCCCAGAGACTAAGGGTTGAAGAATTACTTCAATCAATTCTCTGTGATGCTGAGCCCAATATGGGGATTAAGCACGACGTACATCATTCCCTTCCCTGCCTCATGGATAACATCGATGATTGTATCAGCTCATGTCATTATTCTAAATCAAGTGCCACCATGACTGACAAGCAGTTGGAATTCCTCCTCCTGAATCTCCATCATCTATCCAAGTATCTTGCTGAACAGATTTATCCATTAGAGATGCAGTTTGAGATTCTTCAGAATTTATTTGTCAACATCAGAAATTTCCATGGGTTGATAGTAAATGGTTATGTTGAGCACGAGATTGTGGAATATGTCTTACCTCAATTTCAAGCTATGACTGAGAGAGTTGGACGCTTTATGTGGGACAGTCATATTGATGGAAATTCTTTTCACTTCAAGCTACCTCATCTATTCTTGAAGATTATTCCAATTGAACTGACGGTAATGCACATATGTTACACAAATCTGAAAGATTCACCATCAGCAGAAATTGGATGCTTTATCCAGCAGCTGTTAGAAACCTCTCCAGACATTCTTAAAGAATATATGATTCATCTACAAGAGCACACGGTAACTGTTATTACTGCAAGCATTTCGGGGGCGCGAAACATTCATGTCATGATAGAGTTCCTATTGATTATTCTTACTGATATGCCCAAGGACATAATTCATCGTGGCAAATTATTTGATCTTTTGGCACGTGTTGGAGCACTTATCAGGGAGGTATCAACTCTCGTTCACGACTTAGAAGGGAAGTCAATGAATGAAGAGAGTACCAATGGAACAAATCGTGCAACTCTAGACTTGTTGGAAAATATTGAACTCCTCAAGGAAGATCTCAAACATAGTTATCTGAGAGCCCCAGACTCATCTCAATGTTTCTTCCCCATGAGTGATGGACCTCTCTTCATGCATCTTCTACTCAGACACTTAAATGATTTGCTAGATTCCAATGCTTATTCAATTGCTTTGATAAAAGAAGAAATTGGGGTGGTGAAAGAAGACCTAGAATTCATAAGATCTTTCTTTGTGAACATTGACCAAGGATTATATAAAGATCTCTGGGCACATGTTTTAGATGTGGCATTTGAGGCAAAAGATGTCATTGATTCAATTATTGTTCGAGATAATGGTCTCTTACATCTTATTTTCTCACTTCCCAATACCATAAACAAGATCAAGCTTATCAAAGAAGAGGTCTCCGTGTTACATGAGATGATTCCCAAGAACAGAAGCCTCACTGTGGTAAATTCTACCAAGAAGCCAGTTGAAAGAAAGTCATTGACAACAGGTAAAGTAATTGTTGGTTTTAAGGAGGAGACAGACTGGTTAATTAGAAAGCTCACCAATGGACCAGCAAATCTAGATGTCATTTCAATCTTTGGCATGCCGGGTTCGGGTAAAACTACTTTGGCGTACAAAGTATACAATGATAAATCAGTTTCTAGTCATTTCGACCTTCGTGCATGGTGCACAGTCGACCAAGAATATGACGAGAAGACGTTGTTGGTGAAGCTTTTTAATCAAGTTACTGGCTCGGATTTGAAGTTCGGTGAGGATATTGATGTTGCTGATATGCTACGGAAACAATTGTTTGGAAAGAGGTACCTAATTGTGTTAGATGACGTGTGGGATATTGATGCATGGGATGGATTAACAAGACCTTTTCCTGAAGCTGAGAAACGAAGTAGAATTATTTTGACGACTCGACAAAAGGAAGTCGCTTTTCATGCAAAGGGAAACACTGATCCTCTTAACCTTCGATTGCTAAGTCCAGAAGAAAGTTGGGAATTATTAGAGAAAAGGGCATTTGGAAATGACAGTTGCCCTGATGAGCTATTGGAAGTTGGAAGAGAAATAGCCCGAAATTGTAAAGGGCTTCCTTTGGTGGCTGATTTGATTGCTGGAGTCATTGTAGGGAGGGAAAAGAAAAAGACCACGTGGCTTGAAATTCGAAATAATTTGAATTCCTTTATTTTGAACAGTGAAGTGGAAGTGATGAAGGTTATAGAATTAAGTTATGACCATTTACCAAATCACCTGAAGCCATGTTTACTTGACCTTGCAACTCTTCGGAAGGACACAGCAATTTTAATCAGTGTGTTAAAAGCTTATTGGCGTGCTGAAGGCCTTGTGGAAGAAGTGATGGAGGTTTATTTGGATAACTTAATTTCCAGCAGCTTGGTAATTATTTTCAATGAGATAGGTCATCGCTCAACTTGCCAAATTCATGATCTTGTGTACGACTTTTGTTCGATAAAAGCAAGAAAGGAAAAGTTTTATGACTCGATTAGTTCAAATTCTCCGTCTTCGTCTTCAGATTTGCTGCCTTGGAAAATAACCATGACTCAGCACTTTGGTCTTAACAATTTTTTCCTGTTCGGTTCAAAAAAAAAAAGGCATTCCGGTAAACACCTCTATTCTTTGGCAATAGTTGGACACAAGCTGGACTACAGTCTTTCTGATATATGTCACCTAAGACACTTGAGGCTTCTTAGAGTGTTGCAACTGGACCCCAATTTTATCATGGTGAAAGATTCTTTGCTGAATGAAATATGCATGTTGAATCATTTGAGGTACTTACAGTTTGGCACAAAAGTTAAATCTTTGCCTTCATCTTTCTCAAACCTCTCGAATCTAGAAACCCTTTGGGTGATTAACGAAGGATCAACCTTGGTACTATTACCGAGAATTTGGCATCTTGTAAAGTTGCGAGTGCTGTTAGCGAATGCTTGTTCTTTCTTTTTCTTTGATATAGATACAGATGAACCAATACTAATAACACAGGACTCAAAGTTAGAGAACATGAGAATATTAGAGAAACTCGTGATTTCCTATTCAAAAGATACCGAGGAAATTTTCAAAAGGTTTCCAAATCTTCGAGAGCTTTCATTTATTCTCAAGGAATCATGGAATTATACAACAGAGCAGAATTGGTTCCCAAAATTGGATTTCCTAACTGAACTAGAATTCCTCAATGTAGAACTTGAGAGATCAAACACAAATTGGTCGTGGAATTTTCACTTTCCTTCCAATTTGAAAATATTGGTGTTGCGTGACTTTCATCTGACGTCCGATTCATTATCAACAATAGCGAGACTGCACTACCTTGAAGAGTTGACCCTTATTAGACCAATCATCCAGGGGGGAGAATGGAACATGGGAGAGGAAGATACCTTTCAGAAGCTCAAATATTTGATGTTGGAAGAACTGACTCTTGCTAAGTGGGAGATTCGAGAGGAATTCTTTCCCGTACTTGAGAAATTAGAGCTGTGGAGATGTCATAAGCTTGAGGAAATTCCGTCAAGTTTCGGTGATATTTATTCATTAAAAAGTATCAAACTTGTAGAGAGCCCTCAACTTGAAGATTCTGCTTTAAAGATTAAGCAAGATGTTGAAGATATGACGGGAGAAGACAAGCTTCAGATCCTTGGTCCGAATAATATGCCGTTATGCGACCTTGCTGCTATGCAAGGTTACATGGAGAGGACACAGATGTCCTAGCTGAGGTTTGCCCCTTTGAGCGCCATTGCCCTAGTGGACCTGGCCCAAGCCTATGCTGAGCTCCGAAAGGAGCTAGACGAGGAGAAGAAGAAACGCCGCTTCCGAGACAGCATGCTGGTGAGGACGTGGAAGGTCATGTGCACGCGCACCTTCCCAAATAAGTAGCTCCGTAATCTGACTAAGAAATACTGGAGTTCTCGTTCCTCAGCGGCGTAGATGAGGAGGGCTTGAATGCCGCAAGCCTTGGAGACGCGGCCACCAGCTAGATGTTTTGCTGTCCTCCCTCCGCCCTCTTTTTATGTTGTAAGTACTTTTGAATTTGGGTTGTCCCCCGTTTGAGGCTTGTAACAAAAAAATTCACTTTTTCTTTTTCTTTTTAATCTATTGCACTTTAAGACACTTTTCATTTGCGCATTTCTATAATAATCCTTCTAGTTTATACTGCCTGTTGAATTGATATTTGCCATTTTATTACTTCGAAACCAGGACTGGTTTGCAAAAATTGCAAAAACATAAAAACAGGGGAAGTGGCAGGACACCAAATTTACGCTTTGGTGTTCTGATTCTTGAAGTGGGCATTTGCTAATGTGAAAAGATGTTTACAGTGTTCGATGAAATTCTCAACTGAACCTTTTGTGAATTTTAAGCAGAAATGAGTAGATTATATGATCCCGTTTCATCCCAATAAGCTTTAGGCAATAAGGAAAGAGCTAGTTAAACGGTAATCTGTATAAAAAAATGATGATGTGCTGATATTTTGGAGGATCTTTCTAATGCATATACTGTGGCTAAGCCAAAACTATTGGGTTCAGGTGGATCCAAAAGTTATGATGTATGCTCAAGTGTGTGACCATTTTCATAAAAAAATCTAAGCCGTTAGAGAAAGTACAATTTTAATTACTTAAATGCCTCGACATTTTATGCTTCTGTCTTCAGCTTCTTCTATTCTCACTTTTTCACCTGATAAAGTTTTATGCAGATTTTATACATCAGATCCTGAGATCTTGAAAGGAAGGAGAAGTTACTATGGTACAATGATGAAAATGAAGGAGCAATAAAGGAGGAAACAAACAACTCAGTGGTACGTCATACAATTGTCATCCATATTAGATGTTACGCATATGTTTAAAAAATTGTTATTCAAAAGTTCATAATCTGAAGCATAAATAACAAAAGTTTCTTTCTTTCCTTCCCACAACGTCAAAAAGCAGGACCCTCCTTGCTGCCCTCAGCTCCTCCGCCATGCTCAGTGCACATCCTAGTCGACGTGCTGCTGCTATGCCTTACACTGCGAGTTTTCTGCTACTAAACGTCGGCAAATTCAACTGTAAGTCTCTCTTTGAAACATAAATGGGATTTCTGACTTTCTGATATGATGGGCAAGAAGGAAGTCAAACAAAAGGTTATCCTATATCTCAGTTTTTTCATGTTTTTGTAATTCTTTCAAGATATACCATTATCACAAACATGTAAAAACTCTACAGGTAATGAAGTCATCGAGAAATTTCATTGCAACAAGAAGTGGGATATTCACATGCAAAGAGAGGCTTCTGTATCTAATGATGAAGATGTTCTAATAGGTGTGGTTATACAACATGTGTCCACATGTGCAACAGTAAATGTTATTAAAAGCCCTCTTGTGCCTATTAATACATCGATGCAGTATACCCCAAACTTCAAGAAAAATGTATTAGTCTTAATGTGAACGGAGAAGATGCAGCTTTACACCTAAGACAGAATTCCAATAATAAAAGAAGTTTAATTTGAGTACTAACACTACTAATTGTTGTGATAATATAAGGGAAGCTGGAAGAACTAACCCAAATGTGCAAGAGACACTGACTGAAAGAAATGATTCAAAGGTGATGCCACAAGCTATTAGAAGTAGTGAATGTTAGGGCATGTGGAGTTTTGATGATAGACATGTGAATGAAACATGTCGTGAAAGCTGGTCCATCCAAGTGAACAAAGCGTAGCTGCAAACAAGTTATTGATAAGATAACTCTGCGTGCAAACAGGAGTGGATAACATTCATCACATCAGGAGTTGAGTTGAACAAGAAGTCTTACAGGAGTGGATAACACTCATCATATCAGGAGTTGAGCTGAACAAGAAGTCTTACGGAGTTGAATTGAACAAGAGGTCTTGCATAGATAAAAGAAGAGTCCTATTCAAAAAAGAAGTGTGAGAAGCGGCAGCAATAATAAGAGCAAAAAACTACCTGGAGTCCTAAGGAACATAGAAGATTACATCAACTGAAGGACTTCATGAGATGTTGGCTTAAATACAAGAAGCGAAATCAAAATCTTTCACTCATGCACTGATAAGATAATCAACAATCAGCAAGGCAGTTCACTTACTTGAAGAAGAACCTGGTTCCTTACTTAGCAAGTCTTAGACTGTTTATAGTAGGAAGGTTCTTTGAGTTGTATTGAGTCATTGTTCTAGTCTCAGTGATCTATAAACTGAGTTAGGAGTTGTGTCTTCAAGTTAGGAAACTCGAAGACTTGGGAACACTTATCTTGGGAAGATTTGTGTTTTTGTAGTTATAGGAGTTAGAAGTTTTAATTCCTAGTTTACAAGAAGTCTTGTAATTTTGTTGATTGTTGAGGCTCAAGAGTTATAATGAAGTTGGAGTTAAATCCTGTAGAGGTACAGGTCGTGGTTTTTTACACCTTTCTTGAGAACATAATTTCGTGAAGATTGATGGTGAAACCTTCTTGAAATTGGACCTTCTATGAAAACCCTAACTTGAGTTCTTGAGAGTATTTGAGAAAAACATCAATATTTTGGATGAATAAGGGCTAAATCCCATGTTTGGAAGCTTATATGGGGGGGGGGGGCAAATTGACCTTTTTAACCCTGGACACATAATTTAATTTTCAGTAAAATTTCCCGAATTAGGCCCTTGGCGCGATGCGGCGTTATCGCACTGTGTCACTGGAAATTGACAATTGGGAAACTGCACGGTTGCGCGATGCGGAGCTATCGCGTTTCCACCTTGTCTATGACCTGGAAGTTTGGTGCGACGCGCCAGTATTGCAGAGCAACACTGGAAATTGACAATTGCCATTTGAGCTATCTCCGCGACACGCTGAAGGCTCAGGTCAAACATTGTCTCACTAAAAAGGCTCTAACTCTTCGCCCGGGTATCGGATTTGGGCGAATTATATATTGATGGAAAGCTTATTCAATTTTCCACATGCTAGGAAGTGAAAATTATGGAAATACCACGTGTATAAGGGTGAATTCTTATTTCAAAGCAAGTTCTAACATCCTTGAGATGAGTTTTGAGCTAAGAAAAAGCACGGGTATTACAGCCAACAAATCATCTTCTATGACCTTGTTGATGTATCTTACCAATATAATCGAATGGGTAAACCAAACTAAGCACAATTGCTCCCTGTACTGCTTTGGTATGGTTTTATCCATGAGATCTGTCAACAAATCTGTAACGACCTGAGACTACCCCCTAGTCATCACACGGTGCTTACGACCTCGAAGGACTATAAGCTAACCCATGAATGATATCTGCTGTGAGTATTGAACAATAATACTGAAATAAATGCAAAATAATGGGTTGAAATGCCATAAGGTTCAAAACATCTAAAATACTGATAAAATATAACATCTGTAAAACTGAATACTGTTGAAAATCTAGTCTGAAAAACCTCTAACTGAATCTTTCTAAAAGTGGGGTTGATGGGACAAACTCCCAAGTAACTCCATCTATTAAAATACTGCTAAGCTGAAGTACTGAAATAAAAACATGTCCTCGATAGATAAGGACTCACTGCTAAATCTGTTACTGCTGGCTGAATCTGGCTAAGAGCGGTCAGGAACCTGAGCGTCCGAACCTATGATATGAAACATCATAGCGCAAGAAACGGGTATGCGATCAGTACGTGGGAATGTACTAGTATGCTAAATGAGGTAAGACTGAATGCATGGGTTTATATGCATGAACAATAACGGAATAAATGACATGCAAGAGCTGGATTAACATACATGGAAGATCTGTAACTATTAAACATACCGTGCACACTGTAACTGAGTACTGGAACTAAATCTGATAACTAATAACTGAATATACTGATAATCTGAGATCACTGATAATCTGAATTACTAATAACTGAGTGACTATATTTGACAGTACTGATTCTGTAGAACTAAACTGAGTTCTATTCTGAAGACTGAGATTGAAACTAAAACTGTGGGAGTTCTCATATAACCGACATGCCCCTGAGTAAACTGAGGGGGTCCAACCTGTAACCCTAGTTGGAAGGGTGCCAGTACCGTGCCACGGGTAAAGACAACTGTTGTGGTTAAGCCTATCTGATAGGCGACCCTGAACAAGAAGTCAAGCCTATTCTGACGGGTGACCCCTGGGAGGTAGCCAAGCCTTAATCTGACGGGTGACTCCTCACATCCTACACTGGCTATGTAGTTCTATAGTGTGAGACTGCTACTAACGATTCTGCCTTCCTGGCGGGAGAAGTCGTCACCTCTACACTCGCTCGGTGCTAGTTCCTACTCCCAACTGAATGACACTGACTGAGTATACTAAAATGGACTGGGCTGATACTGAGATTTACTGAGCTTTCCTAAGTTCTGTGACTGACTGAGTTCTACTGAGTTTTGTAACTAACTGAGAGGAGTACTAATTGTAATATGACCGATACTATTTGTAACTGACACCGGCTCTAGATAAACAACTAATTTGTCGGGTATTAAATACCCACAGGACTCGATAACATGAAAAGTAAAGCAAGGCATCATCTTGAATAACATAACAATGTTTACTTGGTCATAATTCATTCAAAGAGACATTCCATCAAACACTTGTAATGCATTAACTTGTTCATGAATGGGGAATACATGGGAAACATGCTTGGTTTATTAAATCATAAACACTTAGGGTTAACATAGCTACAACAATTAACTTGCAAAGTGAAGGGTTTATCATGAATATCATGTGATTCAACACATACTAGGATCAATTCTTGGAACTTGTAATCTAAATCATGAATTAAAACTAAAACAACATCATGAACATAAATTCAATCTAATTCAAACATGGAAATCATAAATCTTGTATTTTGAAAAGTGGTTCTTGGGCTCCATGGAAGGTAAGCATCCATGAATGAACATCTAACATACCTGAGAAGAAGAGTTGTTGAAGGTTCTTGGAGAGATTCTTGAGGATTGACCTTGATTCTTGAACTAGAGTTTTTGCCTCTTGAGAGAGAATGATTTAATTTGGGGAAAAACTGAATGAATAATGAGTAGCTAAGGACATTTTTAGGGATTAAATCCCGTATTTGGGCATAATAAAATTATGGGAAAAGATTGTTTTAACCCTGGGCGTCCTTCTAATTTTTCATAAAATTTTCCCGAACTGGGCACCTGGTGTAATGCGCCACTATCGCGTTGTGCCACTGGAAAGTAGACAACTGGGAACTGGGCTGAAGGCGTGATGCGGCGCCATTGCAGTGTCTCACTGAATGTGATTTTGGTCCTTGGCTCGACGCGGTGGAATCACGTTGCCTTACTAAAAATTGACAATTGTGAACTGGTCTATGACACAATGCGCCAGTATCACGGAGCAATACTGGAAACTGACAATTGCTATTTTAACACACTCAGCAGCGCGTTACTGGCCTACATGACGATGTTTAACGACTAAAACTTAAAATTGCCATAACTTTTTACCTGGTTATCGGAATTAGGCAAATTTTATATTGTTGGAAAGCTTATTCAACTTCCCACATAACAAAAAGTCAAAATCTTAAAATTTCCACATGTATAAAAGAACATTCATCCTTAAAGCAAGTCTTTGAAATTTTTGGGATGAATTTAAGTTGAGTAAAAGTACGGGGTGTTACAAAATTCGATGCTTTGTAGCCACGTTGAGCAATGTCAAATAACCCATCTATTTTTTCCTTGCGTTTTATTGCCTTGGATCTTTTGCGGGGTGTTCCCTTGGCGATAGGTGGTTCTTATGGACGATGGAATCTCAAGCCCGTCACTATGGCTAACTCTTGCAAGCCAAAACAAACCGGTATGCCATAGTAGTTGATCCTGATTTCATCCATCTTTTTGCTCCCCTCCTTCGAATCTTCATCATCCCCTACGTACTTAATCCTACGCTTGAGAAGACCATATACTATCCTCATATGGAAACGGGCAGGGGACTCAGGCAGTTTAAGAAAACGTCCAAAGTAGCTCTTCTTCAAAAGTTCGTCTATGTTTTCATCCTTCATAATTTTCCTAAAATAAATAAATTTACTCCCCATCTAACATTTAAGTACAATTTCACCAGTTAGTTCTTCTTCTGCTTTTGGATCATTTATCGGCATCGCAACTTGAAACTTGTCAATACTAAAAGTTTTGACAGGATCATGTTGGGATGTCGATATTAATTTACGCCCCATTGGTGATCCATTATCATCATGTTGATGATCATCTTCTTTCTCTGTCTCACTCCCTAATTCCTCCTCTTTCTCACTTTCATTTTCTTCATCACCATCAACTGACCCTTGTCCACCTCCCTCAATGTTGTTTTCATATCTCTCCTCAGCTTCACTTTTCTCTGACTGAGATTATTCAGGAAACTCCTCCGAATCCCTCTGTACTGTAGCCTTTTTTTGGGGTGGTCATATATTGATCCACTTTCACTTTCTTTTCTTTTGGGAGACATGTTTTACCTACAAACAACAAAAAAACAAAAAATATATTACAATTGATGTATGCATAAATTTTAAAAAATACATTACAAATACCACCAATACCGACACACTAATAGCCACCACCACCACAAACACCACCAACCAATTCCATAAACACCACGAATACCGACACCACCGACAGCCACCACAAACACCACCAACCAATGCCACCACAAATACCACAAACCAATGCCACCAACAGCCACCACCAGTTTCACCACGACGACGACAACGACGACCACCACCACCACCAACACAAATGTCATAAACACCATTCAACAATACCACAAAAGTCAATGGAACACTGCAATAGGAACTGGGGTTTTTTCGAGTTCTTCCTATGATTTACCATCAAAACTCAAAATTGTAAACCCATTCTTGAAGATTATAATACAACTAAAAGTTTTTTTTCATCATTAACTTAAAAGCCCTTATTTTTTAGAAAAAAATAACAAATATAAAACTCTTCTTGAACTCTGTTACCTACGAAAATAGAGAAAACGACTGATACAAGCAAGAATGAAGTTGAAAATAACACCTATGTGGTCGGAAATGCGAAGAAAATCGATCTGTTGTAAAGGGTAGAGCAATTTGTTGAGTAGTTGTTATTTGTACTGTATAATTGAGTGGGAAAGAGAAAAGAGAAAGAACTCGAGATTTGAAATCATGAAATATTTTTTCGCAAATGGATGATTTGTATGGGTTGATTTGTATTTTGGAAAAGAATGACAAGTTTTGAAAATATTAATTTGGTCCGAATTGATCTTAATTATTTTTTAAAATTATAAAAAATATGCATAATTTTTAACCCTCCTGTCATGCAATTGCCAAAAGACTTAATTAAAGTTGTAGTTGACCCTATGAAATCACCCGTGGTCCTAGATTAATCAATTTAGGTATATGAATTCAATTGAAATTGTATAAAAATAAATGTTCAACCTGTTGTATCAGATTATAAATATGTTGTAAATTATCAAACAGATTAAGTAATCTATTGCGACAAATTACCTATCAATT
This sequence comes from Capsicum pubescens, assembly GCA_030864215.1. NCBI lineage: Eukaryota > Viridiplantae > Streptophyta > Magnoliopsida > Solanales > Solanaceae > Capsicum > Capsicum pubescens. The sequence continues at coordinate 250,275,443 of CM061543.1, read as the reverse complement.
GTAAATTATCAAATGGATTATCATATGTCGCAACAGATTACCCATCTGTTGTAAATTATCAAATAGGCACTGCCATTTATTGTAGTTGACCCTATGAGAACTCACCCCTAGTCCTAGATTAATCAATTAAGGTATTAGTTGAACATATGAGGTAGTAAGAATCGGTTCAGCTCAGAGTGATCGATCGATGATTCTAGTTGAGAGAAACGCAATACTGTCTCATCTTGCAATTGCCAAAAGACTCAATTGAAGCTATAGTTGACCCTATGAGAACTCACCCCTGGTCCTAGATTAATAAATTAAGGTATTAGTCTAACATATGAAATTAATTAAAATCATATAAAAATAAATGTTCAACCTGTTGCAACAGATTATCCATCTGTTGTAAGTTATTAAATAGATTAAGTCATTTGTTCCAACTGATTACTTATCTATTGTAAATTATCAAACAGATTAAGTCATCTATTGTGACAGATTACCCATCTATTGTAAATTATCAAATGGATTGTCATATGTCAGAACAAATTACCCATTTGTTGTAAATTATCAAATAGGAGCTGCCATCTGTTGTAGTTGACCCTAGGAGAACTCACCCCTGTTCCTAGATTAACCAATTAAGGTATTAGTCTAACATATGAGGTAGTAAGAATCGGTTCAGCTCAGAGTGATCGATCGATGACTCTGGTCAGGTGGAACGCAATACCGTCTCATCATCCAATTGCCAAAAGACTCAATTGAAGGTGTAGTTGACCCTATGAGAACTCACTCCTGATCCTAGATTAACCGATTAAGGTATTAGTATAACATATGAGGTAGTACGAATTGGTTCAGCTCAGAATGATCGACCGATGACTCTGGTTGGGAGGAACGCAATACCGTCTCATCATGCAATTTTTGAAAGACTCAATTGAAGTTGTAGTTGACCCTATGAGAACTCACTCCTGGTCCTAGATTAATCAATTAAGGTATTAGTCTAACATGTGAAATTAATTAAAATTGTATAAAAACAAATTTTCAACCTGTTGCAACAGATTAACCATCTGTTGTAAGTTATCAAACAGATTAAGTCATTTGTTACAACAGATTACTTATTTGTTGTAAATTATCAAATGAATTAAGTCATTTGTTGTGATAAATTACCCATCTGTTGTAAATTATCAAATGGATTAAATCATATATCGCAATAGATTATCCATCTATTGTAAATTATCAAATAGGTGCTGCCATCTGTTGTAGTTGACCCTATGAGAACTCACCCCTAGTCCTAGATTAATCAATTAAGGTATTAGTTGAACATATGAGGTAGTAAGAATTGGTTCAGCTCAGAGTGATCGATCGACGACTCTGGTCGGGACGAATGCAATACCGTCTCATCATGCAATTGCCAAAAGACTCAATTTCTGTTGTTGTTGTTGACCTTATGAGAACTCACCCCTGGTCCTAGATTAATCAATTAAGGTATTAGTCTAACATATGAACTCAATTGAAACTTTATAAAAAGAAATGTTCAACCTGTTGCAACAGATGTCTTTTCTATTGGATTTAATCAAATAGATTAAGTCATCTGTTGCAACATATTACGCATCTATTGTAAATTTTCAAACAGGTGCTACATCTGTTGCCGAGCTTTGGAAATTTTCAAACAGAAATTATTATCTGTTGCACCTAGATATTTTAAGACCCTTTTTTTAAAAGTAATTTAGGTATTTCCTGTCCAAGATAAAAGAGTTAAAATATTATGATGGTAAAAAATATTAGTACTTGAATAACTAAAAAATCTCCTGAGTGAGTAGTCTTATCTGGTCATTTCAATGTCATCGTCTCCTCGTGTCCCTCAAAAGTTATTAATGAACTTTTAAAACCCAATCTAGAAGAATACTCTCTCCTTCAGCCATAAAGTAAGACTCAACTCATCTATCACTCTTCTTTATTCTCAATTCTCTTTCTTTCCTTTTTTTCTCTCTTTTCTCTCTTCTTTTGGATGAGGATTTTTTCGGATCTCAACCGATCAATATCTTTTCTCGACTGAACTAGATGTTCTGATCCCTTTACTTTTTTCACATTGCAGGTATAGTTCACTACTGCTCTTTCCATCTCGTTTTCTACTTTGTATGTTATTTAAATTAGATATTTACATCTGTTGCTATTAATGATTTACCCATTACTAGTTTCCTATTTATTGAGAAAATTGAAGGAAAAGTGACTTTTAAGTCTTGAATGAATGAACCATTGTTTTTATATCTGTTGTAAAATGCCTCATCATTTGAGCAGATGGGTAATTTGTTGCATCAGATTAGTCATCTGTTGATTCACTCAATTTTTGGTTACCCTTTTGTACAGACAGAGCAACTGTTTAAAGAAATCAAACTAGTAGCAAGGATGGTTTGATTTATTCCAAAAGATGACCTATCTGTTTCAATATGTCATCCATCTGTTGCAACAGATGCCTCATCGGTTGAGCAGATGGGTAATCTGTTGCATCATATTGGTTATCATTGATTCGCTCAATTTTGTGTTACCCTTTTGTAATGTATTTTTGTTCTTCTCATGTTTGACATCAAATGTATTTCTCTTATTTGCAAATAAAAGAAAGTGAAATTGGATCCACTTTTGCCCGACCAGCATTAAAGGCTAGAGTAAAGATGGGTTTGGAGGAATAAGCTGCTTGCAGATGGAACACTTCATATGTGGGAGGTATGTATTAATGATCAACTTATCATGAAAACACACATCCAGTACAATGATTTTGTGAATATTTGTTCTTTACCTATTAGGCGTTAATCCTTCAAACAAGATATGACATTTTACAGTTAAGATTGTTAGGTTCAAACTGGTAAGGCTGAGGGACTAAGTAGGTGGTGTCGATACCGTGTTATAATATAATGAACGTTTATGCTCATGTTTTTGTGTCAAGTTTGGGGAGGTTCAAGTTTTTGACGGTAGTGTAAATATCCAATAGTGATTGGACCAATTTTAATGGCTCAATGGACTTCTTGAAAGGCCTTCGAAGCCTTGCACTACATCAAACAACGATGGAACTAATAGAAATTACCATGGTCCAAATTTATATGGATGGGTTGCTGGAGGAGACTATTATATATCAGTTGGCGCTTGGGAGAATACCTGTGCGGGAATGGGGAGGTTGAGAAGGCCATATATCATCTCAGACCTTGTTTAAGAAAAAACACAGGGTAGAAAGGAAAGTGTAGCGAAATTGGCTGATAAAATTGACATGAAAAATGAAAAAACTAGATGAGATGCGAATGTGAAAGTGTATCCAAAATGAAAATTCATCAGTCGTTGAAGAAAAAGAAGAATGATCAAGAGGAATAGAGCTGGTCACTTTGCTAGAGACTGCAACTAGCGAGCGTGGCCTCAATGAAGACCCACAAAATGCAGGACCAGAACTCTAAGGAAGCAGCTTCGCAAGCATGGAAGGTGGTAAGATTGTCATTCAAAATTGAAACCTGAACCACCTACTCCTGAATTAAAAATATAGGATCAAGCCAAAGTGGTAATTTCTCAAGTTAAACTTGCATTCCATGCCTCCTGTTTATGGCTCTCGTCAGGTCAAAGGCAGTGGAAATACCAAGGCACGAGATTTCTGTTCAACTTCAGACCTTTTTGTTTCTACTGCCATTGACCTGATCATAGCCACCAACAGAAGGCATGGCATGGAAGTTAGACTTCAGAAATTGATGCCTTGGCTTTCCTTATTTTTAATTCAGGAGTTGTTGGTTCATGTTTCAATTCTGACCGACAATCTTACCAATTTCCTATGCTCACGAAGCTTCTTCCTTAGAGTTCTGGTCCTGCACTTCGTGAGAGTCTTCATTCAGACCACGCTCACTAGTTGCATTCTTGAGCAAAGTGTGTAGCTCTATTCCTATTGGCCATTCTTTTTTTTCTTCAATGACTGGCGGATTTTTATATTTGGATACACTTCCACATTTGAAGCTCATCCAGTTTTTTCCATTTTTCATGTCAATTTCATTGGCCAGATTTGCTAGAATTTCCTTACTTGCTTCCCTGTGTTTCCTCTTAAACAAGGTCTGAGATGATATATGGCCTTCTCCACCTCCCCCTTCCTGCACAGGGGTTCTCCAAGCTCCTTCTACTGTATAAAATTCTCCTCCAGCAATCCATCCATATAAATTTGGACCAGGGGAATTTCTACTGGTTCCATCATTGTTTCGTTGCAGTGCGAGGCTTCGGAGGCCTTGTAAGAAGTCCATTGCGCCATTTAAACAGGTCCAATCACTATTGGATATTTACACTGCCGCTAAAAAATTGAACCCTTCCCCAAACTTGACACAAAAACATGAGCATAAACTGTCATTAAATTGTAATAAGGTATCGACACCACCATCTTAGAACCCTTCGGCCTTATCAGTTCGCACCTATCAAACTAAACTATACAATGCAGGATCTTGTTTGAAGGATCAATGTCTAATCAGTAAAAAACTGCATTCATAAAAAACTGCATTCATAATATCATTGCACTTTATGTGTGTCTGTCGCGGTAGCCTGATCAATAATACATAACTCCCACGCATGAAAGTGGATCCATTGCACGCACCTAATACTTTCTACCCCATCAAGACAGTGTTGTTTATTCATCTGCACTTATGTGATGACTATTAAAAAGAGGTGTGAAGAGTCGTGACTCTTTCATCTTAACACATTCAAAATAGCTGATGAATCGAAATCACCATCTGTTGCAACTGATGAATCAGCTGTTGGAAGAAATCAAAACATCTCCTCCAACATATGGTCCATCTATCGCAATAGATAATCCATATGTTGCAACAGATGGTAAATCTGTTGCGACAGACCAGACATTGTTTATTTATCTACACGTATGTGATGACTATTAAAAAAAGAGGTAAAGAGACGTGACTTTTTATCTGACACATTCAAAATAGCTTATGAACCGAATTCTCCATCTGTTGCAACTGATGAATCAGCTGTTAGAAGAAATCAAAACATCTCCTCCAACATATGGTTCATCTGTCGCAACAAATAATCTATATGTTGCAACAGATGATAAATTTGTTACGACAGACCAGACAGTGTTTATTCATCTGCACCTATGTGATGACTATTAAAAAAGAGGTAGAGGTGACTTTTTATCTAACACATTCAAAACAACTGATGAATCAAATTCTCCATCTGTTGCAACAGCTGTTAAGAGAAATCAAAACATCTCTAAACGATGGTCCATCTGTCGCAACAGTTAATACATATATTACAACACATGTCTCATCTATTGCACATACAGATAATCTGTTGAAACAGATGGTAAATCTTTTGCGACAGATGGACTATCTGTTGCAACAACTTAATAATAATAGTTGTTATCAAGTTTCAAAACCATTTTGAAAAGGTGAGAAGTATTAATGTAAAAAAAAGTCGCGACTTTTCACAGAAAAAATGCCACCAGTTTGAATATAATTAATACAATGGAGCTTAACAGACGTGCCTTTTGTCCTTACACATCCAGATTCAATCATCTATAAATAGGTCTCTCCTTAATCTTCATTCCACTAAACGTTATTTATTTTTTGCATTTTTTCTTTTCGTGTGACATCTTCAACCACTTCTTTTGAAAAAGCATATTCCTTTATCGGTGAGGTAATTCTTTTTTTGTGTAAATCTACCAGTTTGTAGTATACATTGTATTAGATTTGGACTCTTTTCTTTACATTTATCAATTCATGTGTGTTCTAGATATGGCTGATCTTGTTTGGGACATTGCTATTCTACGCGACACAGTGAGGGAACTTCAGAGGCAGGTTAATGATCTGCAGAGGGAGTCGGTCGCCGTGAGAGCGACGATGTTCAGAGAGATGCAGAGGTTGATGAAGGCCCTGCTGCTGCGAGTTGATTCGCCTGCTGTCATTAATGATGATGATGATACTAATAATAATTAGAATGTGTTTTTTCTTTTAGCATATGTATTTTAATTTTTCTTTATCGGATCTATACCTAATGTATTTTATTTTTTGTTTAATGAAAAATTTATTTTTAGTCGACTTTGGTTTTTTAATTCTTATTCAATTTTCATTTTGTCTATTTCTTCTTCTAAACATACATGTAACATGTCGACGGTTAGAGGTAAGAAGAATTTTTGAATCCAGTAGCAATAACAATTTTGACTTTTGAGTTCTTTCAACAGATGAACCATGTATTGGAACATATTGGTCATCAATTGGGTTTCTGTCAACAGATTATCCATCTGTTGCGATAGATTTATCATCTGTTTGAGGAAAACATTCCAGTTTGATGGAACTGTGTTGTGTTCTTTCATCTAATATCCATCTGTTTCCACAGATGGGTAATCTGTTGAAAATACTTGTGGTTTGCTATATTATTTAGTTCATATTTTGGCTCTTTTTATTGATGCATAAGTTATTAAAAAATATATTTTATATATAATAAATGATAACATTACGTTCACAACAATGCTTTAAATATATAAGAGTACACCACAAACAACAACACAAGTTTTTGCAATTACAACGATCATGGTGGATTACGATCCAGGCATGTAGTTCTTTTGTGGCCAGCGCTCTTACATACGGAGCACTTGTTTCTTCTTGATGAAAATGATTCTCTAATTCCACGCCTCCTCTTATATGACTTTCTTTCCGGTTTGATAGTGCTTGTGTCAATATATGGAAGAGGTATTAATCTCTCCATAAACTCTGCAGGAACAACCCAAGATTCTTCGGGAGGCACCGAAATAATATGCCATTATATGCCATTTCATAGTTTTCCACCGAATAATATTAAGAGGAGTGCTCGTAAACTTCAGCTCCATATTTATGACCGTATTGAGATCGAAGCGCTGACATAGCGTGTGGACAGGGTATTTTGTCCAAGTCAAAAACTCTGCACGTACAAGATCTTGTTTGAAGATCGACCGTGGCAACATCACCATGATCAGTGATACTAACTTTGTAATCTGCTATTTTATGAGATCATAACCTATTCCCCAAACTGACGTTCGTTAATATTATTTTTTGATTTCGAGGACAAATCAAGTTCTTTTTGGGCCCTTGAACTGCACACACCTTTCGTTAAAAAAATCATCCACACTTCTTATTTATTACTTCAAACATAGCCTTGATGGGAAATTCTCTTTCATCGCCAAATAATGAATTCACCGATTCAGCTATGTTTGATGTCTTAATATTGTACCTATACAAAAAAATCACTTAGTACGACATCATACTAAACTTGTAACTCAAACAAGACATTAAATTCATAAGAATGTACCTATCAGTCGGACAGAATGCATGGCTCCATCTCTCGAAACTGACACATATGAGAAATTCTGCTATCTTGGAATTCACATCCGTTATTTGATTAAAATGGTCTAAAAACTCCTCTCTACTATATGCTTTAGCTGCTCTATAAAAAAGGGTCACGACCCTTTCGTTGTGATAGTTGGTCCGAATGTACTCTCCAAGATGCCTGATGCAATAACCAAAGTAAGCTGAAGTGAAGAAAATTGAACTCATTTTTAGAATACTTGGATGCCTATCCAAAATAAAGCACAACTCTTCGGTATCTTCGACGCAGCTTCGCAGTTGTTCATAAAACATCCATAAGAGGCATCACATTCCTTGTCCTCTACATAAAAAATGACAGGAAAGATATGATTCTCCGCATCCTGCACCACCGCTGCTAGCAGAACTCCATTATACCTGCTCCTCAAGAAGGTACCGTCGATGGCTATGCCTTTTCTCAAATGTCGAAAACCTTAAATCCAAGATCCATAGTATACAAAAAAGTACTTGAACCTTTTGTTTTCATCAACATGCAATTCTGTCTTACTTCCGGGATTTGTGGACTCAATCATGTAATGGTACGCCTCCAGGACTACATACCCATGCTTGTGTTTCCCCCTAACCAAGTCCTTGGTAATCCCCATGGCCGTATATATCTTCCAATAACTGACCAGGATACCCAATTTTGTAAGGAGTTGATTGGACATAACCCTTGTTGAAGGGCCTTTGCCATCGGGGAAACTACCCCTGAAATATTCATCGAGGACCTTTACCGTGGCATGAGGATTTTGGCCTGAGATGTGCTACGAACCACATGTGTAATGCTTTTCATGTTTATGAATCACGAATCTATCAGAACTTATGTACTTCACCGCTCTCTACCACCACTTGCAGTTACGATTAACACATTTGGAGCAAAAGACACTACTAGAATTAATCACCTTTTTCAATCTGAAATCTTTTTTCAAGCAAGAAATAAACAAAGTGGTAGATAGTTCATTCTTATCCTTGAATGATATTCCAATAAAAAAGCCGGTCCTGTCGTCTTAAAGATTTCCAGACTGTGTCGATTGAGATGAACTACCCATCGTATTGGTCGCATCAACGGGCATAGGTGTTTAATCATCATCTGGAATATTCATGTCTAGATCATCCAACCTATCATCAAATATGTCTTGTTGTTGTTCTTTTTCTATGTTCTGGTTCTCATTCCCTCTCATCTTTTCAACCACATACACCCTTAACACCAGCCTTGATGAATCACTAAGATAAGTACGCAACCGAACCTAATCGGTTATCTTAAAAGACAATACCCTCTGGTTTTCAAAGGAGTTTTGCATGTAGTTGATGACGAGTTCTTTTGATTGATAATTCAGTCCACAATAACTGTTGATTAAGTTTACAAAATCATCATACAAAACATCACTATGGACTGTCATAGCTATCGCCTCTAGCATTTACCCTCATTCCAATGCCATACATATCGATTACTCTTCTCGATCCATTGACCATGACAATCCAACCCTATTATTGTTGATCCCTCCATTAGTGGTACCTAAATAAAGTCATTTGTTAAAAAAAGTTAATAGTGATTTCACAGTGTCGTAAATGAATCCCAATAGATGTGTAATCAGTCGCAACAGATTAATTACCTATTGGGATTTATTTTACGCTCTTGAAGCTGATTTCAACAGATGAGTCATCTATTGTAATAGCTAAATCATGTGTTGCAATAGACTATATATCTGTTGGAATTGATGTTACAGTACTGAGGTACCTTTGAAGCCTATTCCAACAGATGAGTGACATGTTGTAACAAATAATTAACCTGTTGCGATAGATAACTTACCTGTTGCAACAAACGATAATCTATTAGAATCGAGGTCAAGTTCTATTGCAACAGGTTACTAATAGTTGCAACGGATATTTACCATCTGTTGGAATCGAGTTCAGGTTATGTTGCAACAGGTTAATAATCTGTTGCAACAGATATTTATCTATTTAAACAGGTTATGTTGCAACAGGTTAATAATCTGTTGCAACAAGGTAAATATCTGTTGCAACAGACAACACGTCTATTGGAATCGAGTTCAGAATCTGTTGTAACAGGTTAATGATCTGTTGCAACAAATATTTATCATGTTGCACCAGATAACTAATCTGTTTAAATAGATAAATCATCTGTTGTAACAGATGACCCATTTGTTCGATTGATGTTATGGACTATAGAACCATAAACATGAATATAATATATCAGTATTCCATTGAAACAGATGTCTCATCTGTCGCAACAGATGATTTATCTGTTTAAACAGATGGCTCTTATGTTGGATTCATGATCGGGTTCTATCCATTGTTGAAAAACAACACAATAGTAGTTACCCAGATGATAAATTCAACTAAAAATCATAATTTGACTTACCAAAGTCTCCTATGAAGTAATGCCAAAGTGGAAAGTGATATACGAAATAAAATTTGACCTAAGAAATTGGTCAAATAGAAATAGTAGCGGTAATAACAACAACAAAGACAATGGTCAATAAGAAGAAGATGAAGATGATAATGAAGTAAAAGATGATGATAATGAAACAGAAGATGATGAATAAAGCAACAACAATAATGAACAACAAAAATCGCTAAGAGAGAAAATAATAATTGATGAGAAGAGAGAGAAAGGCGCCTTTATTCCCTCCGTTTCCCGTTATATTAGGTAAATATTTGAATCAAAGTGTAAATTTAAAAACTTCTGGGCTATTCTCAAACTTATCAAACTTTCTTAATCCCTAATAAAGTAATTGTCACCTCCACTCAATAATTAAAACTTGTGTCACCTACACCTCATTTAAAAATTCTTTTGTCACCTATAGCCCAAAGCCCCAGTATCTTACATGTGAGAAATTACAGAGCTGACAGAACTGTTTAATTGACAAATGTGGGTTTTATGGATCAGTAATAATGCTGAAAATTTGAATGTGATATTATAGATTCAAAGTTGTTGTAAAAACCTAATTTATCAATTCTAATGAACTCATCAAACTTTAAATTTAATTCAGATAGGAATTAAAAGAAAATGGTAAGAATACTTATTTTTCATTCACAAAAAGCAAATAATTTCATAAAATTCTAAAATGAAGGAGATTCCTCTAATTCACCGTTGTAAGAGACAGGTATGGAGAATTTCTTGTTTCATTACTCAAAAAGTACATGATACAAATACATAAAGAGACTAAGCTAATTATAGTAACTAGATATTGAAATTCATATAAATCAGTTATCCTATCATATACAATTATATACATATTTTTTTGTGATTATACAGGACTCCCCCTCAAACTGTAGCATAGATATTGATCATGCCCAGCTTGTTACACAAATAATCAACTCGAGCTCCAGCTCACACTTTTGTGAACAAATCAGCTAGTTGCTCTCCTAGCTTTACGTAACCAGTGAAAATAAGATTTTCCTGAATCTTTTCACAAACAAAATGATAGTCAACATCAATAAATTTAGTTCTTTCATGATACACTGAATTTGAGGCAATATGAAGAGCAACTTGATTATCACATTAGAATTTTTTTGGTGTATGATGCTTTAGATTAATTTCTATTAAAAGGTGATGTATCCACATAATCTCACATGTAGATTGTGACATAGCTCTGTTATCGAATTATCCGCTAGATTAAGATACAACACTTCACTTCTTACTCATCTATGAGACTAGGTTTCCTCCAATAAAGACACAATAGACTATAGTCGATCTCCTATTAATGTTGGATCCAGCATAGTTAGCATCTGCAAAGAATTCAACATGGGTATAACCATGATTGGTATACAATATGCCATGTCCAGGAGCTTTTTTCAAGTAACACTGAATCTATTCTAATGTTTCCAATGTTTGATTGTAGGTACAAACATGAATTGGCTAATAATACTTAATGCAAATGTAATATCCGAATGAGTCACAATAAGGTAGCTTAACTTCCCAACTAACCTTCCATATCTTTTACGATCATCAACAGGATCATCATCGTCTTTTACAAGATGCACATTAGGAATCATTGGAGTACTGAAAGGTTTCGCTGCCAACTTTCCAGTATCTACAAGTAGGTCAAAAATACACTTTCTTTGAGACAGAAAAACTCCCTTCTTTCTACTATTTACTTCTACTCCCAAAGAGTATTTCAACTGACCCATGTTCTTCGTATGGAACCTAGTATGAACGAAAGACTTAAGGGAAGATATCCCTTCAAATCACTTCCCATGATGATTATGCTATCAACATATACAATAAGGAAGATAGTACCAATTTTTGATTGCCGATAGAAGACTGAGTGATCACATTTACTCATTTTCAACTCAATCCTAAACTACCTCACTGAACTTGCCAAACCAAGCTTATGGACTCTGTTTCCAGCCATACAAAGACACTTCAAATGACAGACTTGCCCATATTCCCACTGAACAACAAAATAGGTGGTTGTTCTAGACATTTCCTCTTGAAGATCACCATGAAGAAATGCATTCTTGGTATCCAACTAATTTAAAGGCCAATTCTTGGAAGCAACTATAGAAATGAATAAGTGTATTGAAGTGAGTTTGGCAATAGGGGAGAAGGTGTTTGCATAATCTACCCCATAAGTCTGAGCATATCCTTTAGCCATAAGTCTGGCCTTAAGTTATGCTACAAAACCATCTAGATTAACTTTAACTACGAAGACCACTTACATCCCACTGCTTTCTTTTACATGGGAAAATCCACCAAATGCCATGTATGGTTTTTCTCTAAGGCATGTATGTCATTAACCATTGCATAAGAACATCAAGGAGAATTCAAAGCCTCCTTCACTGTTTTATGTACATATATAGAGTCTAGAGAAGCAATCAATGATATAGACATGGAGGATAAGAAATCATAGGAAACAAAATTAGTAATGGAATATGTGGACTTGTATTTATGTGTACCTTTGCAAAAATTAAATATAGTTAGAGAATTAGGGGAAAAATCCTACCACCTTCCAAAGAGATAATTTGATAGGTCAATTAAGTACCATTTCACAACTAATAATGAGACCAAGTCTGGGCTGTGTTACAGGACTGAGTTGGCTATAGAACTCGAGGTAAAATGAAAAGTGAATCTCGATTAGCGGTCAATCATATCCAAGGGACACATGTGGCACGAGACCCTCGGATGCAACAGTTCCTAGATAGAGTTATGGACCTCTATTTCACAAGAAGCTCAGATTCTAAAGTACCTTGTTAGAGTATGTCAAAAGTTGCTTTAAGGAATAATGCACATAATTTTTTTTTTCTCTATCTTTTTTACATACAACTTCTAGTCAAATTAGGATTCCTATTTTTGGAAGGAGACTGATTAGTTGTTATTTTTGTAATCAAATAGGTTTTCTTTTATCGTAAGTTTAATCTATTTTTAGCCGTAATAGCACTATTTAAGGAGGAGTTGATGATCAATAAAGGCATGAAGTTTTTACCAAAAAAGAAATATAAACTTCTCCGTGTATCTTCTTTTCTAACTCATCTCAATTTTCAGTTTTTAATGGTATGAAAACCAACAATTAGTATCTAGAGCTATTTTTCTTAAGAGGCCTGTGAGTGAAGAGATGGATTCTGAAAATAGTTTTTCATGAATGGCACCACTTGTTTTTTATGGAGAAAATTATCAATTATGGTCTGTGAGAATAGAAACATACTTGAAGGCTCTTGATCTATGGGAAGATGTAGAAGAGGATTATTGTAACGCCCCGAAATCGGGTCCCGAGACGTCACACGGTGCTTAGGGTCACAAGTGACCCCAAGCTAACCCTTCTACTGGCATAACTCATAAGCAACTGAATAAAAATACAAATCCATACATATCTGAAGAAATTAACTCTTTTCTGAATCTGATCGATACAAAAATAGAATTTTACAGGATTACAATTCTTCCTTTACAACCAAAATTTAAATAAAATACATCAACTTCTACTGACTGTCTATGAAGCCTCTACTAGTACTGACTGTAGGTAGCCGGGTCATGACTCCCGACTACCCCAACTCAATACGACTGAATAAAGAAAATACAACACTATAAACTCTGCATAACTAACCCAAGCCCTTGAATAAAAAAGACTCATCACCTGCTGACTGGATACCACGAACTGACTGGATCCGAAGGTGCAACTATACCTTGTACCTACATTCCGAGAAAATGTAGCCCACATACGAATATGTAGGTCAGTACCATGAAAAGATACCGAGCAAATGGGGGTGCAATGTATAGATAAAATAATATCTTAATATCATCACAGTTTATAAAATTATGCATGCTGATATAGATGACTCACTTAGCTCGAATTAAATCATCAAAATCATGGATGAATAATACATGTAAAGTAAAACAAGTGAGTCATTACAATACGTTCTCAATTCACTTTCATCTCAATTTCAAATCATCAAAACAATCAAATCTCATGTCAATTCTCATTAGTATATATTCCTTAAATCTTTTAAGAATAATGACTTTCTCAAACTCAGCCTTTTAAGCAAATATGTTTTCATCTCAGATAGAAGAGTACATACACACACATTGGGAGATCCTATAACCGACATAAACCATGTGAGCTACATGGAGTCCAACGTACAACCCACGTTGGGGAGAGCCTTCCTATCCTTGCCATCGGAGTAGGACTTCCAGTATCAATTCAAAAACACTAGTGATCACTATATAAATCAGCCTCAGACTCACATCCTACAAGGGCACGTAGTTCTAGGGAAGTAAGGTCACTTTATACCTCCCACTCGGTGCTAAAGATTACTCCCGGACTTAGCTCGGAAATTTAAATCAGCCTCAGGCTAATATTAAAGAAAATCCACAATAAACACTTCAACAATTTTCATCGGAAGCCAATTTGCTACCCCTTTATCATAATCAATAGAAACGTGGATTTCTTTCACAGCCGAGTTCAAAATAACTCATTCATGACCAAAAGGTCAAATCATTCAAAACATCTCAAATATTCAACATCAACGTGCTTATAACACATATTTTCTCAAAAACACAATTTCAAATGGGGTTCGCGACCCAAATATCAAAATCATGATAAATATCGTTCAAGATTCATGCTTTATATGACCACACATGTAAATTTATCTTTCAAAATCATAAACATCAAGATTTCATAATAATCATCATAAGATATGGGTTCATGCTTCAAATTCATAAAAATCAAATAAAAATCATGCCTCTGTAAAGAAAATTACTTTTGGGCACAAGAACGAAAGAGAGTTCTTGTTGAAAAACTCCACATACCTTGAATGATGAACTTTAGATCGATACTTGTTTTTGAGATGTTAATCGTGCCTTTGAATGATGGTTCTTGGAGTTCTTGAACTAGGAACTTGAAATCTTGAATAAATTTGCAGAATTAATGGTGAACTTTGGAGGTTCTTGAAGTTGGATGTAGGAGCTTAGGGTTTTCTTTTTGAGGGAATTTGATGAAATATAACATATAATGCTTCTAATAGGATTTAATATAGGGTTTGGACGGATTTTGGGTGAGGGGGAATGACCAAAATGCCCCTTAAAATCAAATAATTCTCGCATCTGTCCTTTGGTGGACTGTTTTGATAGTCTGAAGTAGATCAACCATAAAGTTTTACTCCAATATCCAAATTGGATGAAACCAATTTCATTAGAAAGAGGACTCTCATATCTTTCCGTTGATATATAGTTTCTCACCCAGATCATTGTGTACGAGGAGTTATGATTGTTTGAAGTTGACCCAAAAATTCACTTTTGATAGGCTGAAGTAGATCGACCATAACTTTTTTCTCCGATAGAAAAATTGGATGAAACCAATTTCATCGGAAAGAGGACTCGCAGAGATTTCCTTTGATATATAGTATATCACCCAGATCATTATGTACAAGGAGTTATGATCGTTTAAATTTGGAGCAAAAATACGCCAGGCCTCAGTACTTTTTTTCCTGCACGTTTTACTGTTCACTACTATTCACGATTCGATCGGAATGTTCATAAGTCGTCGGTCGGATGTCCGTTTTGGATGATCCACATATCGTTGGAAAGCTTATTCGATACTCTACGCAATGGTGTGTCATAATATAAGACATTACTCATGAAAAATTTATAATTCATTCTAGAAGATAGAACCCAACACGTTTATGCACAAAATTTCAACGAATCTCCCCCTTGGAAACATTCGTCCTCGAATGTCGATGAATAAGTAGAGAATACCATGGAAATGGGGACAAAAGGATGGGATAACGAAGTCAATCCACTTACTTTACTCCAAACTTTCTAATACTTCATAGAACATGCGATTCATAATGAGAATGGTCACATAGTTGGATCTTAAACAAAGGAGACTGATTTTAAGGAATCGATATCTTTGGTTTATTCAGAGACTGAGAATCAGAGGTATCGAAGGGGATCTCATCAAAAGAAGGACCACTTGCGCCCAAATGAAACGTCCCTCAACACTCCCTCCAAAATATTCAAATGACATTGTTCAGGGAGAAAATGAACTATAATTTGATACAATCCTATCGTATGGGAACAATAACTCATATGGCATAAATTAAGATAGGAATTTCTAGGTCTTGGAAAACATAACTCCTTGCTTCCAAACTTAGCAACACTTCCCAACTACTCCCTCGACTATGTTCAAGCCTAACTCCAAGTACTCATGAGATACGCCACATAACACTATAATATTAATCTATATCATGAACCTCAATACAAACTGAGCCTCACAACTTCTCACTTCAAACATAACTCTTATTGCTACTCCAACAACCACATACAATCTTATACTAGGGATCCGCTAACTTGCGGTGCATTCTTTTAGATATACAACCATAACATTCAAGCCTATACTCATAACCACATACACACTTCGCACATGCACCTCTAAAAGAACACTCATAAAGCATCTTCCTCGCTTTCTCTAAGATTCCATCAACTACATCATTCACACATACTGGTCAATTCTTTAAATGGCACACATAACATTTTCTCAACCAATTGAACTATACACAAAAAATCTGTACTACTATTCCTACAACCTCATAGAAGTGCATAAAACCAACGCACAATAATCTTTCCAAATAAACATTTAAAACTTCAACTAACCACGACATGTATCAAGGACTTAGACTCAATCTAACTTCACTTCACCGCCGTGAGCACACCACCTTCTATCATAGATAAGGAAGTATCTTCTCTCCCTTCTAGACAACTGCTCAACACCATTAGCTTGACTTAATGAAAAGGTCAGAAAATTTTAAAACATAAAGACCTAAAACATGAAGGGATAATGTAAATAACTTGACTCTCTCTATTGAGGCCTTAGGAATAAAATATCAAATACAATAGGTTCATTAAGGTATCAAAACTGAAGACACCCATAACGGAAACTGAATCTCACTGATCAATAAGAGTATTGCCTGAGTACTGGAATTGAACATACTGTAAAACTTGAGTATATGAGTCATGGGCGGCATGCCCTGAATTTAGAGCTCATAACTTATGGAATGTGATTCCGACTGCTAGAAGAACTGGAATTTCTCATTTTTGGAAACTAGAAGAGTATGTAATTCTCCATCATGTGTATGAACATGAATTAAGATCATGGAACTGAAATGTAAAGCATGAGTAGGTTTTGGGACAACTGAAAATACTGAAATAACATTGGGTCAAGCACTGATCTTTCTCACAACAAATTTACAACTTAGTGGTACTTCTACTAAAATGTAAAAGCTTGACTTGACTACTTGTTCTATCATATCCCCCTTAGCTTTAATCCACCACTCAAATTCTCAAATGCTTACTAATTTCGAATCTCCACGAACATCTCTATCGCCGGAATGTACACCATCTAGTGCTTCAACTATTATTTCTATTAGCTCGACTTGAATACTTTCTAACCTTTTGATAGACCATGCTACTTCTGTCTTCTCCCTCTAATACCATGTCTATGAACTTATGTTTCTAACCCATAAGAATCAAAATCACACTTAAGAGGCTCAACATTTCCAATTATACGCCTCGCCTTAACTTAGCCATCAAAACATCATCCATCGTCTAACTAGTATTTATCCATCTAACAATCCCATGACACGACTCACTACACCACATACACTAATCCTCAAAATTAAAGCAGTCCCATAATATCTTGGGTGAACTTTCTCATCATAATATAATATTAAGCTTAATTACAAGTCAACTACACTTAAAATCTTGTGTACACTGTTCAAGCCTATTAGGTCACTTCCGGCAACTAATACCATTAATCCGGAAACCGTCACATTTGGCTTCATGATCACCAATCGTTCAAACTTAAGGTCTCACACTTTATATAATTTACAACTCCATCTCACGCATAACTCCCACGTGAAGATTATAAAACAACACATCCATGAAAACTAGCCCACTTAAACTTCATAACAATAATAATTGGTCCTAATCATATAGCCTATCTTATTCACAATACATTAACACATCCTTCTTTCACCCGTCACTACTATCTATCCTTCATACACAACTTAACATAGTTCATACATCTCTACATCTTAACTTAACTTCCTCTTGCAATCTGGAGAGCGCCTAGATTAACAACACGTACCCACCAAGTACTTCCATCACTAACCTATACTCTCTGTCATACAAATACCATCAACACCCATTTCATACCTCGAACAAACTATATCACTTCCTATTAACCCAATTGCATGAAAAAAGGGATTTCACTATACTTATGCTCAACAAATCACACTTACCATCCTTCTTACTACTACACCTCCACATCCCATATTTTCAGCCAGCACAAGGAACAAGATGAACTACAAGTTGCTAGTGGATCGAAATAGGCCTCACACGGCTTCACTAGACTTTGGTTTATATTTTGAACAAGAAAATGAGATGAATAACAAAGAAGCTATGCTAGTGAATCAAAAGAGTCCCACACTGCTTCACTAGACTTTGATTTTTCACAAACATAATGATAACAAGATTACATAATACCAGAGATAGAAACTTGACACACAACATTCAACGATCTAAGAATACACCTTACTCTGTCTTAATTAAATAACTCATAAGAATGAGGGCATAATGATGTTGGGCGTATTTATACGTCTAAGCACCATAACTTACCTATGTTTTAGCTAAGTTTTGAGGATAAAATACATAATTCTTGCACTTTTAGTCCATTTTTAAGTAAGTGAGCTGACCTATGTGATTAGCATGCTTTTCAGGTACTAATGCGGAAGATTCAGCACTTTGGGGACCTGTGGACAGCAAAGGAAAACTTCTCATAAAAGGGAAGGCAACTTTTGGACTAAATGTGATGCATGGGAACTTTTTCCCGGGCAAACTCAACATTTTTAAATAGTTAAGGATGCAGTAGCAACTTAGTAGAGAAGGTTGTTATTAAAAACCTTATTGCTGAATTTTCAGCCATAATTCACAATATTCACAAAATTCGGATTCTGTATTATTTTTGAACACAAGAGACACTTAGTTTGAGGAGAGAGGGAAAAACGTTTTTCTCTCTTATTGTCGCTAATCCTCTTCATCACCAAGTTCGTTCTAAGTTTTGGTATGATGAATATTTCGATGTTGATTTCTGTTTTATTCATGAGTAGCTAAACTTATCTGTTAGGGTTATGGAAACCTTGTAGTATACTCTCTATTGCTATGGGTTTGTGAATTTATGATGTGTAGTGCACTTATATCATTACTCACTTCATTATAATTGAATTCTCATGGTTGCAAACATAGGGAATACGCCAGTATAGCAATAACTTGTTCGAGAGAAAAGTTGTTGTTTGGAAAAGAGAGTGTGACAAGAAATTAGGGTTTCCAACCTCTAGTTTACACGTTAATGCCCTAGCAGGATTAACTACTTGGAGAGTTCGTATAAGTTGTTGTACACTTTAGGTTCGAGAGAACTAAGGTGAATAAATCCTTGATGGTTGAAAAACACTTGGATTTAGAATTAGAATACGTCTCTCTATAAGTGCATGCATGTATAAAATTCGTATTACCCATAGTTAATATAGAAGTAGAAGCTACAAGGTGGACATAACCCTAACTTGTCATTCTCGGTGATCAATTACTTTTACATATATTGTCTCATTCGTTACACTAATAGTACTATTGTGCACTTAAACCAAAACCCCCCTTATCTTGGAATCTTCGACCAACAGTCAACCAAAAGCCCCCTTATCTTGGAATCTTCGACCAACAATCAAATAATAATCGCAATACTTAGTGATCATAGTATTCCCTGTGGGATTCGACACCCAACCCAGTTGGGTTCTATATTTGACAGCGACCGCTTACACTTTCTAACGAGAGTTGTAATTTGGGCATATCACATAACTTTCAACTTAAGGAACTTAACACACTAGAGAGCTCCTCTCAAGCCCTTTGTGTAACTTTTGAAATTTCTTCTAGAAAATATAGAAGCATTACCTGTGGAAGAACTGGAGCTTGTGAATCATCTTATCTCAAAAATAATACATAGAGGGAGAAGTATAGATTAACATTGTAGATTCTGAGGAGGAATCTGAAAGCACATCTAACCTAGGCTTAGTTCACGACTTTTATGAACATAAATAAAGTACTTCAATCTTTGGAACTCAAAAGCACTGACAGGATACTTTCTAGCTCTCTTACAATCCCATAACTATCTACGTAGAATTAAGATTAACTATTTCTGATACCTTAAAAATGAGGCAGAGTTGGCCAGAATAGAGTAAGATGAGAATCTATATAAGCTTCTTGGAGAACCTTTTTATAGCACGATCTTAGACTTGAAAGAAGAGAAACATTTACTAAATGCCCTGTAGCCTCTCGAAGAAAAGTACAGACGTCTCCGTACCGTTCCACAAGAATCTACTGGACACGACTTCATAGACACCCTAGGACACTTGAACTCTGTGCTCTGATACCAAGTTTGTAACACCCTAAAATCGGGTCCCGAGACGTCACACGGTGCTTAGGATCACAAGAGACCCCAAGCTAATCCTTCTACTGGCATAACTCATAAGCAACTGAATAAAAATACAAATTCATACAAATCAGTAGAAATTAACTCTTTTTTGAATCTGATCGATACAAAAATAGAATTTTACAGGATAACAATTTTGCCTTTACAACCAAAATTGTAACAAAATACATGAACTTCTACTGACTGTCTATGAAACCTCTACTAGTACTGACTGTAGGGAGCCGGGTCATGACTCCCGACTACCCCAACTCAATACGACTGAATAAAGAAAATACAACACTATAAACACTGCATAACTAACCCAAGCCCTTGAATCAAAAGAACTCATCACCAGCTGACTGGATACCACGAACTGACTGGATCCGAAGGTGCAACTATACCTTGTACCTATATTCCGAGAAAATGTAGCCCACATACGAATATGTGGGTCAGTACCATGGAAAGATACCGAGCATATGGGGGTGCAATGTATAGATAAAATAATATCTTAATATCATCACAGTTTATAAAATTATGCATGCTGATATAGATGACTCACTTAGCTCGAATTAAATCATCAAAATCATGGATGAATAATACATGTAAAGTAAAACAAGTGAGTCATTACAATACGTTCTCAATTCACTTTCATCTCAATTTCAAATCATCAAAACAATCAAATCTCATGTCTTTTAAGCAAATATGTTTTCATCTCAGATAGAAGAGTACACACACACACATTGGGAGATCCTATAACCGACATTAACCATGTGAGCTACATGGAGTCCAACGTACAACCCACGTTGGGGAGAGCCGTCCTATCCTTACCATTGGAGTAGGACTTCCAATATCAATTCAAAAACACTAGTGATCACTATATAAATTAGCCTCAGGCTCACATCCTACGGGGGAATGTAGTTCTAGGGAAGTAGGGTCACTTTATACCTCCCACTCGCTGCTAAAGATTACTCCCAGATTTAGCTCAGAAATTTAAATCAGCCTCAGGCTCACATTAAAGAAAATCCACAATAAACACTTCAACAATTTTCATCGGGAGCCAATTTTCTACCCCTTTATCATAATCAATAAAAACGTGGATTTCTTTCACAGTCGAGTTCAAAATAACTCATTCACGACCAAAAGGTCAAATCATTCAAAACATCTTAAATATTCAACATCAACGTGCTTATAACACACATTTTCTCAAAAACACAATTTCAAATGGGGTTTGCAACCCAAATATCAAAATCATGATAAATATCGTTCAAGATTCATGCTTTATATCACCACACATGTAAATTCATCTTTCAAAATTATAAACATCAAGATTTCATAATCATCATCATAAGATATGGGTTCATGCTTCAAATTCATAAAAATCAAATAAAAATCATGCCTTTGTAAAGAAAATTACTTTTGGGCACAAGAACGAAAGAGAGTTCTTGTTGAAAACCCCCACATACCTTGAATGATGAACTTTAGATCGATACTCATTTTTAAGATGTTAATTGTGCCTTTGAATGATGGTTCTTGTAGTTCTTGAACTAGGAACTTGGAATCTTGAATAAATTTGCAGAATTAATGGTGAACTTTGGAGGTTCTTGAAGTTGGATGTAGGAGCTTAGGGTTTTTTTTTTGAGGGAATTTGATGAAATATAGCATATAATGCTTCTATAGGCTTTAATATAGGGTTTGGATGGATTTTGGGTGAGGGGGAATGACCAAAACGCCCCTTAAAATCAAATAATTCTCGCATCTGTCCTTTGGTGGACTGTTTTGATAGTCTGAAGTAGATCAATCATAACGTTTTACTCCAATATCCAAATTGGATGAAACCAATTTTATTAGAAAGAGGACTCTCATATCTTTCCGTTGATATATAGTTTCTCACCCAGATCATTGTGTACGAGGAGTTATGATTGTTTGAAGTTGACCCAAAAATTCACTTTTGATAGGCTGAAGTAGATCGACCATAACTTTTTTCTCCGATAGAAAAATTGGATGAAACCAATTTCATCGGAAAGAGGAATCACAGAGCTTTCCGTTGATATATAGTAGATCACCCAGATCATTATGTACAAGGAGTTATGATTATTTAAAGTTGGAGAAAAAATACGCCAGGCCTCAGTACTTTTTTTCCTGCACATTTTACTGTTCACTATTATTCACGGTTCGATCGGAATGTTCATAACTCGTCGCTCGGGTGTCCCTTTTGGATCATCCACATATCGTTGGAAAGATTATTTAATACTCTACGCAATGGTGGGTCATAATCTAATACATTCCGCACGGAAAATTTATAATTCATTCTAGAAGATAGAGCCCAACACGTTTACGCACAAAAGTTCAACGAAAAATTTTCCGGGGTATTACAATTATGAAATTAATCCGCTTCCAAATAATCCCATCATAGCCCAAATCAAGTGTCACAAGGAAAACAAAACCATGAAGTCTAAGTAGAAGACAACTCTATTTGATTCTGTTTTGACAACTATTTTTACAAGAATTATGTCTCTCACATCACCAAAATTTTTTTTGGATTATCTGAAGAAAGAATATATTGGAGATGGAAGAATTCGAGAAATGCAAGTACTGAATTTAATAAGATAGTTCGAGTTGCAGAGAATGAAAGACTCCAAGATAGTCAAAGAGTACTCGGACAGATTGCTTGGCATTATTAACAAGGTAAGATTACCAGGTACTGAATTTAAAGATTCAAGAATTATTGAAAAAATTCTTGTTACAGTGCCGGAAAGGTATGAAGCATGTATAACTACCTTGGAAAATACACAAGATCTGTCGAAGATTACCTTGGCAGAATTGTTAAATTCTTTTTAGGCACTGGAACAGAGAAAACTTATGAGGCAAGATGGTATGGTTGAAGGAACCATAGTAGCCAACCACTAAACTCAAAGAAGGGGTAAAAATTTTAAAAATTATCCACCTTGTAAGCACTTTGGAAAAATGGGTCATCCACTATACAAATGTTTGAAAAGGCCAGACGCTAAGTGTTACAAGTGCAATCAACTTGGCCATGAAGCAGTAATTTGCAAAAGCAAATGTGAGAACCATGATGCAGATGCACGTGTGGTCAATGAAGAAGAAGAGGAAGACCATATTTTTATTGAAACATGTATCTCAAGTAAAGTTTCAACAAATTTTTGGTTAATTGATAGCAGTTGCACCAACCACATGACTTATAACAAGATATTGTTTAAAGTATTAAAGCCTACTGAAATATCCAAAGCTAGGATCAGAAATGGTGACCAGGTTGTTGTTAAAGTAAAAGGAACTACTGTCATCAAAATAAGTTCGGTAATAAAGCAATTTTAGATGTTCTTTATATACCTGATATTGATCAAAACTTATTGAGTATTTGTCAGTTGGTAGAAAAAGGATACAAACATTGTCTCATCAATGATGGTGCTGGAAAAGAAATTTTAAATATTAAGATAAGAGGTAAACATTTCTTATGTAATCCAATGAAAGATGTTTCTGTAAAACATGAAAAAGATCATAGGCTGAAAAAATTAGAAGATGATCCTCTAATTGAAAAAGCACAAGCAATATGTGAACCTGCTAGGTTTAAAGGAGATTTCAATGATCCTAAAGGAATTGAAGCTAAGAAGGAGTTATCTATGTTTCAGAAAAATAAAACAGGTAAGTTTAAATTCAAGATGCAAACGAAGAAGGAAGACATCCCAAAAAGATTTAATAGTCAAAGGTTGCATTCAAGACACTACTAGGAAAAACAACAAAAGTGACCACAAAAACCGACCACATGTAGTCGATATTCCTTTTTTTGCGACCACAAGGCGTGGTCGGAAAAAGAGTGGTAGCTTTTTTAAAACCAACCACATGTGGTCGCTTTTTTTAAAATATATATATATATATATATATATATATATATATATATATATATTTAAAATTTAATATTATTTTTTTAAAAAATATATCAATTTTTATTTTTTATACAAAAGGGACCACCAGTGGTCACTTTTTTAAAATTTAATAAAAATAAATTTTTAAAAAATGCGACCACAAGTGGTTGCTTTTGTATTTAAATTAATTAATTAATTTTAACAAAGGCGATCACATGTGGCCGATTTTGTTTAAATTAATTAATTAATTTTCTATACAAAAGCGACCACATGTGGTCGCTTTTGTATTAATTTAAACAAAAGCGACCACATGTGGTCGGTTTTGTATATATTAATTAATTAATTTATATAAAAAATGACCACATGAGGTTGGTTAATTTATTTAATAAAATCATTTTTAATTAATTATAGTAAAGTGACCAAATGTGGTCGTTTTTTTTAAAAAAATCCAGCATAGCGACTATATGTGGTAACTTTTTTGGAAAATATTTATAAAATCGACCACTTGTGGTCGCTTTCTTTCTAAAATTTTCCGAAAAATCGACCACATATGGTCAATTTTTCTGGTAATTTTGTAAAAAAAATAATAGCATATATCTATGCTACATTCCATCAAACCTTCTATACAATACAACTCACCAATCAACATTTAATAAAGAATCAACAACCATAAGAATACAAACATTAAAAAGCAAATTATTTACAAAATTTATCAAGGTTCCAAATTCAAACTACAAAACATATAAAAGAATAAAAAGTACAACTCATCATCCGCATCCACATTCTCAGCCTCACCCATAGGATATGATTTTTCCTCTGTGGTGTAATAATCATCCAGTGGGATTAGGTCTTTTGCAGCCCGAGCTGCATCACCAGGACAAGGAGGAAGAATCTGTGCAGATTGAAGAAAAGAGTTGATCTTCTCCTACATCATCCTCATTTGTGTTGTTGTTTCCTTCTCCTCCTTCTTCGCCCTCTCAGTCTATGCAGGAAGCTCTTTAGTGAGTTGAGAAAACGTATTTTTTAGCAAATCAATGATTTCTCTATCAACTTATGAGAGAAAGGATGAATCACCGAACGAAGACCTAATATTCTTGCTAAAGCATTTCCTGTGGTAGCCGTAGTATGTGCCTCTAACTGGAGAACTCACAATTTGTTTCCAGTACTCCTCCTGTACATCTTCAGGTATTGTTTCACCCTAACTTTCAGGAGGCTGAACACTACGATACTTGTTAATGAACTACATATATTTGTCCTATATTCAAAGTAAAGTTAAAATTAATAGTAAAAAAATATTAAACTAGTCGTACTTGAATAATATCAACTTTGAGAAAAAAATTCATCAATTCAAAATGTGATTCTTACATGGTAGCTTTTGCACGATGGTCAACCCAGACATCTTCATCTGTTGGGTTCTTTTTCTTCTTTATAATCTCCTCGAATACCTCATGAAAAGCTACCTTCCTACCCAATTTTTTTTGCTGCATATGATAAAATTATTAATCTTCAAACAATAAAAATAGAAACAAACAATTAAACCTGCAAAAGTTACATACCATTTTTTGCTCTACAGTAATCCGACTACCAGCTCCCGCAGTATGTAGAGATCCACCCTTGGACGATGCCCTGGCTTTCTTTTCTTTTTCACTCAACTTTTGGTATTCTTCGCTATTCCAATAGCGAAGATAATCTTGCCGCATTCTTTCGTCTATAAAACTTAGTCTTACCCTTTTTTGTTTGGCATAATCCAACAGACCGTTTATTGTAAGTCTTGCTCGTTTATAAAAATTCTTCTGTATAGCAAAGTAATCTGTTGGATCCCACCAAAAATATTTCTACAACAAAAACAAAAGTTTAAAATTCATTTTTTTGTTCTAACAATGTGTTAAGTAGTCGATAAGTTAAATCTTTACCTGAAATTCTTTAAACATTTCATTTCTATCAAATTCTAGAACATTTTGCCAACTGGTCCAATAGTCTTTGAAGTGCTGACAAATGAATTTAGTCATAATTTTTATAATTTTATCATCGGGCAAAAACCTACAACACACGATCAAACATTAACATCATAGAGCATAATAATATAGTAAATGAAAAATGAATAATGTTCTTATATTTAGAAATCTTACCCTACTCCATATAGAATAATATATTACATCCGATGATCATCTTTGTCTCCGGGCTGCGGAACAAGTGTTGTAGGATGCACTGTCATGGGTGGATCTGAAGCACTGGATGGTGTGCCTCTAATATGAAGATTTTTCAACCCAATAGATCTAGCAGAATCACTGTGAGTACGTAGGTGACTACTAGTAGAAGGTACTGCAGACGATAGTAGATGATTGTGTATGCCAGCGGTTGTCTGATAGTACTGTGATGGAGGTGGCAAGGCGATGGGAGCAGAATAGGTCTCTGTAGAGCCATGAAATGGAACCACATGCATAGGATCAGGAACTGAATGATGCAACGACCTAGAATAAGAGGGTCGTGCTGGCACGTCATCTAACCGACCCTCAGATATATAAATACCTATTGATCGTCTATAAGGCAGAGGTTGTTTTTCTTTTTTGAATATTTAGGATCAACTTTTTGCTTACCTTTGTCACCTTTACCTCCCATCTAAATTATGTAAAGTTTACAAGTAGTTAGTCCTTACAAAATGAATATAAGAAAATGTCCCTTTTAGAATCTTATAAAAAAAGAAGATTTGTTCTGAAAAGAACACACATCCATTTTCAAGTCATTAGTACACATTCCAAGTAACTAATTTCAAGTTCCTAATTCACATTTCAAATCACTAAATCAGTATTAAAACACCAGTGAAATAGTTATATAACCATAGCAAGTTTAGGCTCGCACCAACAACACGAGAAAGACAAGAATATTTCTAATACTATATAAAAGATGGAAAAGTGACAACAGTAATCTTACTCAGGATATTACATATCAATCTTAAACAAGAAATATAAAGTAAATAGTACAAAGCATAAGGACATCAATACATAACAAATACAACTTACACAAACTAATTTTCCTCACACAAAGATTCTCCACTACACCATTCACCCTCTTCAGAAGTTTCCTCATCTTCTACCCAGTCAGCCTTTTCTTCTGCAATATTAACTTCTTCAAATATATTTTTTGGGTGGTTCAAACTATCCACTAAATCAATGTCCACTAACTGGTGATCAATCTGTATTTCATTTTGATACGCAGTCTCCAACACATTCTCAAATTCAATCCGTCCTATAGTTTTTTTTTATTATAGCCCACCGATCAGACTTATCTCTGAGCAATGGATAAGGAGCATAGTACACTTGTTTACCATTTTACGTGAGAACAAAGGGATCGTAAATAGGATACGTCCTATTGTGCTTAACTTCAATGATGTTATTCTCTTTAAGTACTATTGTGCCTCTTGTTCTTGTAACAAACCACTTACATCGAAAGAGTACTACTATTTTTATTGGCAAACCAGCGTATTCCATTTCTAAGATCTCTTGTATGATGCCAAAGTAATCAACATCATCAACAACCTTAATCCAAACACCACTATTATTTGTTTTCCTTGTTCTGGAGTGTTCTTCGGTGGAAAATTTAAATCCATTTACTGTGTAATGGTACATTGTACGAACTTCAACTGGTCCGAAATAAATATCTTTCAAGAACTGATCGTATGCAGCCGCATTTGGTGAATGGTATACCTAAAAATATTATATATATATATATATATATATATATATATATATATTAGTTGAAGAATGTGTAAATGTTTAAAATTTATTAAAATATTAGTACACTTACATACCTCATATGTAAATCATGTTGCAAATGATTCATACACTTGATTTTGGTGGAATTGAGTCTTAAATAAACTGGTGATCCAACATATGAAACACAATTAGTTTCCTTAGTGAAATGAGTAAATAAATATGATATGTTGATATTTAATATCCTTACTTTATAAAGGACTCAACTTCCGAGCAATTCAGCAAGACATACAAAGTTGTTGCTCTGTGCTCCATGGTAGTGAGCCGACGAAATATGGTCTTTTTTGCTTTACTACCAGATTGATTGAAAATTGATATTGGTTGCAAATGATGCTCATTCTCATCGTCCTGATGTCGATTCGGTCTGTTTCTTAAACAAGAAACTTGATCACCAAAGTAGTATGAACAAAATTGAGATGTTTCTCTTGCAGGATATGCCTCAACTATAGAGTTTTCCACCCTATATTTATTTTTAGGACCCCTTTTTAATTTTCCAATTGTCCTGCATAATATTAAGATTAGGTGTTTACTATATAAAAATAGATATGTATGAATTTGAAGAATTATTTAATAAATTAAACATGTTGCTATTGCTTACTGCTCGCCTGGATACATCCACCTAGTTTGAACTGGACCGCCTAGCCGAGCTTCGTGGACAAGGTGAATGGAAAGATGTTCCATCACACCGAAGAACTCAGGTGGAAAAATCTTCTCCAACTTGTTGGTGATAACAACAATATTACTTTTCATTCGATCCAGATTTTATTCTTTTAATGTGGTGGAACATAAGTCTTTGAAGAACAAACTAATCTCTGCTATCGGTTTCCATATGTTTTTAGGCAAACCAATAAAAGCAATTGGAAGTAATTGTTCCATGAAAATATGACAATCATGATTTTTCATTCCATGTAAGATTCCTTATGCCATATTAACCCTCTTTCCCAAATTTGAGGCATATCCATCGGGCATCTTTAAACTTTGGACCCACTCACATATTTTTTGCTTTTGGTCCAACTTGAACGTATAACTATCCTTAGGCTTAAGAACATTTCCATTGGGCCCCTCCTTCAAGTGTAATTCCCTACGCTTGCAATATTTTGGTAAATCAAGTCTAGCCATAGGATTATCCTTTGTTTTGCCGGTAACATCCATAAATGTATTGAAAAAGTTGTAAAAATAGTTCTTCTCAGTATGCATGACATCAATATTATATCTAAGTAAATTATCTGGCCAATATTCTAACTCCCAAAATATACTTTGCTTAGTCCAATTATGTGAAACGCCATATCCATCAAACCTATACATTGGTTCCTCACTAACTTTTCAAAAATCCTGGACCATCTCCCAAATGTCATGACCAGATAACTTTGGAGGTGGACCATCATGTTCAATTCTATTCTTTATTAATGCATTCTTGAGTCTCTTAAACTCATGATTATGTGTCAAGAAACAACGATAACAATCAAACCATGAATTTTTTCTGCCATGTCTCAATATGAAAGATTTTGTATTTTTCATTGCAGTATGGACAAACCAACTTTCCACCTGTCATCCACCCAGACAACATTCCATAAGTAGAAAAATCATTAATAGTCCACATTAGATATGTACGCAAATTGAAATTCTGTTTAAGTGAAATGTCCCAAGTTTCAACCCCCTCATGCCATAAAATTTGTAGTTCATTAATCAAAGGTTACTAGTAGACATCTATTCAACTTTTTGGATTATGTGGGCCAGGAACAACATAATTCAAAAATATATATAGACTAGGCATCAATATTTCAGGAGAAAGATTATACGGAGTGATAAATACAGGCCAACGTGAATATGGTGCAGAACCAACAAAAAAAGGTGAGAAATAATTCGCACACAATCCCAATCAAATATTTCGTGGCTCGGCTGCAAAATTTGGATAAGTTACATCAAAATGCTTCCAATCTCCATCAGATGGATGACACATAACACCAGTGGGCCTTATATTTTCACTGTTCCATCTCATATAAGAAGCTGAGTTGTTTAAAGCATACAACCTCTTTAACCTTGGTATTAGAGGTAAATAATGCATCGCCTTAATAATAATTTTATTTCCATGACAACCACGCTTATAGAGAGGGTACTGATAAAACTTACAGGACTCTAAGTTAGCATCTTCCTTAAAGTATAACATGCAACCATTTTCACAACAATCAATTCTAACTAAGGAGAGACCTAACTTTGACACCATTCTTTTTGCCTTATAGAAAGAATCAGGAACCTCTAAAGCGGGGTCAACTAACTCTTTAATAAGGTGTATCATTGAGTCCATTCCTCCTTCAACAATATTTTAATCAGATTTAATACTTAATAATCTAACAACAACAGACAATCGAGAGTGCAAACACTCGTCAAACAAAGGATAACTATCAGCATGCAATTGTTCATAAAAATGGTACGCTTTTCTATTGGGAACATCTTCGGCATTTCCCCTAAATTTGCCCCCGTGTTGCATCCCAAAAGAATCATGCACCATTTCCATCATCCTAGTATCTTGATAGTTATTATGCCCTGCAGACCTACTACTTTCACAAACAACAAAGTTATTTTGATCAACATCATCATGAATAGCACGCAATCTAAAAAAGTCCTCATGAAACCTTTTTCTATAAAGATGATCCTTCACAACTTCTTCTTTTAGAATGCTTGTACCATCACATTTAACACAAGAACAACAAATCGCCTGAAAAAGTGACCAATCATCAAATGTCTTGGTATGTTCAATAAACCGATTGACACCTTCAACAAATTCCACCCTAAGACCCATTTTATTATCATTATTTATTGATATATCCAGCTATAATCAAGTTCTATCTACACAATCAATCATATTCAAGTAATTATTCAAGTCACAAAAGTTTACCTTTCAAGTACCTACACTTAAACATTTTCAAGTCACTAATTCACTTCTCAAGTGACCATGTACCTTACTAAATTCAAATCAAAAGTTCACCTTTCAAGTACCTACACTTAAACATTTCAAGTCACTAATTCACTTCACAAGTTACCAAACTAAACTAAATTCAAAATGAAAAGTTCACATTTCAAGTACCTACACTTAAATATTTTCAAGTCACTAATTCACTTCACAAGTGACCATGTACTTTACTAAATTCAAAACAAAAGTTCACATTTCAAGTACCTACACTTAAACATTTTCAAGTCACTAATTCACTTCTCAAGTGACCACACTTAACTAAATTCAAAACACAAATTCACATTTCAAATACCTACACTTAAACATTTTCAAGTCATTAATTCACTTCTCAAGTGGCCATGTATTTTATTAAATTCAAAACAAAAGTTCACATTTCAAGTACCTACACTTAAAAATTTCAAGTTACTAATTCACTTCACAAGTTACCAAACTAAACTATAATTAAAACACAAGATCACATTTCAAGTACCTATACTTAAACATTTTCAAGTCATTAATTCACTTCTAAAGTGACCATGTACTTTACTAAATTCAAAATAAAAGTTCAACTTTCAAGTACCTACACTTAAATATTTTCAGGTTGCTAATTCACTTCTCAAGTGACCATGAACTGTACTAAATTCAAAACAAAAGTTCACATTTCAAGTACCTACACTTAAATATTTCAAGTCACTAATTCACTACAAGTTACTAAACTAAACAAACTTCAAAATACAAATTCACATTTCAAGTAACTACACTTAAACATTTTCAAGTCGTTAATTAACTTCTCAAGTAACCATGTACTTTACAAAATTCAAAACAAAAGTTCACCTTTCAAGTACCTACACTTAAACATTTCAAGTCACTAATTCACTTCACAAGTTACCAAACAAAATTAAATTCAAAACACAAATTCACATTTCAAATACCTAACTTAAATATTTTCAAGTCGTTAATTCACTTCTCCAGTGACCATGTACTTTACTAAATTCAAAACAAAAGTTCACCTTTCAAGTACCGACACTTAAATATTTTCAAGTCACTAATTCACTTCTCAAGTAACCACACTATACTAAATTCAAAACACAAATTCACATTTTAAGTACCAACACTTTAACATTTTCAAGTCATTAATTCACTTCTCAAGTGACTACTTTACTAAATTCAAAACAATAGTTCACCTTTAAAGTACCTACACTTAAACATTTCAAGTCACTAATTCAGTTCACAAGTTACCAAACTAAACTAAATTCAAAACACAAGTTCACATTTCAAGTACCTACACTTAAACATATTTAAGTCATTAATTCACTTCTCAAGTGACCATGTACTATACTAAATTCAAAACAAAAGTCCGTTTTTCAAGTACCTACACTTAAACATTTTCAAGTCGCTAATTCACTTCTCAAGTGACCATGTACTTTACTAAATTTAAAACAAAAGTTCATCTTTCAAATACCTACACTTAAACATTTTAAGTCACTAATTCACTTCACAAGTTACCAAACTAAACTAAATTCAAAAAAAAATTCACATTTCAAGTACCTACACTTAAATATTTTCAAGTCGTTAATTCACTTCTCTAGTGACCATGTACTTTACTAAATTCAAAACAAAAGTTCACCTTTCAAGTACCTACGCTTAAACATTTTCACGTCACTAATTAACTTCTCAAGTGACCATGTACCTTACTAAATTCAAAACAAAAGTTCACCTTTCAAGTACCTACACTTAAACATTTCAAGTCACTAATTCACTTCACAAGTTACCAAACTAAACTAAATTCAAAACACAAATTCACATTTCAAGTACCTATACTTAAGCATTTTGAAGTCAGTAATTCACTTCATAAGTTATCAAACTAAACTAAATTCAAAATAAAAAATTCACATTTCAAGTACCTACACTTAAACATTTTCAAGTCACTAATTCACTTCACAAGTGACCATGTACCTTACTAAATTCAAAACAAAAGTTCACATTTCAAGTACCTACACTTAAACATTTTCAAGTCACTAATTCACTTCTCAAGTGACCACACTTTACTAAATTCAAAACACAAATTCACATTTCAAATACCTACACTTAAACATTTTCAAGTCATTAATTCACTTCTCAAGTGACCAAGTACTTTACGAAATTCAAAACAAAAGTTCACCTTTCAACTACCTATACTTAAACATTTGAAGTCACTAATTTACTTCACGAGTTACCAAACT
This sequence comes from Capsicum pubescens, assembly GCA_030864215.1. NCBI lineage: Eukaryota > Viridiplantae > Streptophyta > Magnoliopsida > Solanales > Solanaceae > Capsicum > Capsicum pubescens. The sequence goes on along the minus strand of CM061543.1, from coordinate 250,242,315 downwards.
AAACTAAATTCAAAACAAAAGTTTACCTTGCAAGTAGCTACACTTAAACAAATCGAAGTCGCTAATTCACCTCTCAAGTGACCATGTACCATAGTAAATTCAAAACAAAAGTTCACCTTGCAAGTACCTATACTTAAATATTTTCAAGTCGTTAATTCACTTCTCAAGTGACCATATACCTTACTAAATTCAAAATAAAAGTTCACCTTTGAAATACCTACACTTAAACATTTCAAGTCACTAATTCACTTCACAAGTTACCAAACTAAACTAAATTCAAAACACAAGTTCACATTTCAAGTACCTACACACATTTTCAAGTCATTAATTCACTTGTCAAGTGACCATGTACTTTACTAAATTCAAAACAAAAGTTCACCTTTCAAGTACCTACACTTAAACATTTTCAAGTCGCTAATTCACTTCTCAAGTGACCATATACTTTACTAAATTCAAAACAAAAGTTCATCTTTCAAGTACCTATACTTAAATATTTCAAGTCACTAATTCACTTCACAAGTTACCAAACTAAACTAAATTCAAAACACAAATTCACATTTCTAGTACCTACACTTAAACATTTTGAAGTCGCTAATTCACTTCACAAGTTACCAAACTAAACTAAATTCAAAATAAAAAGTTCACATTTCAAGTACCTACACTTGAAACATTTTTAAGTCACTAATTCACTTCACAAGTGACCATGTACCTTACTAAATTCAAAACAAAAGTTCACATTTCAAGTACCTACACTTAAGCATTTTCAAGTCACTAATACACTTCTCATGTGACCACACTTTACTAAATTCAAAGAACAAATTCACATTTCAAGTACCTACACTTAAATATTTTCAAGTCATTAATTTACTTCTCAAGTGACCATGTACTTTACAAAAATCAAAATAAAAGTTCACCTTTCAAGTACCTATACTTAAACATTTAAAGTCACTAATTTACTTCACAAGTTACCAAACTAAACTAAATTCAAAACAAAAGTTCACCTTGGAAGTACCTACACTTAAACAAATCGAAGTCACTAATTCACTTCTCAAGTGACCATGTACCTTAGTAAATTCAAAACAAAAGTTCACTTTGCAAGTACCTACACTTAGATATTTTTAAGTCGCTAATTCACTTCTCAAGTGACCATATACCTTACTAAATTCAAAATAAAAGTTCACCTTTCAAGTACCTACACTTAAACATTTCAAGTCACTAATTCACTTCACAAGTTACCAAACTAAACTAAATTCAGAACACAAGTTCACATTTTAAGTACCTACACTTAAACATTTTTAAGTCATTAATTCACTTGAAAGTCATTAATTCACTTTTCAAGTGACCATGTACTTTACTAAATTCAAAACAAAAGTTCACCTTTCAAGTACCTACACTTAAACATTTTCGAGTCGCTAATTCACTTCTCTAGTGACCATATACTTTACTAAATTTAAAACAAAACTTCACCTTTCAATTACCTACACTTAAACATTTCAAGTCACTAATCACTTCACAAGTTACCAAACTAAACTAAATTCAAAACACAAATTCACATTTCTAGTACCTACACTTAAACATTTTGAAGTCGCTAATTCACTTATCAAGTGACGACACTTAAATAAAATCAAAACACAAGTTCAACTTTCAAGTACCTACATTTAAACATTTTCAAGTCCCTAATTCACTTATTAAGTGACCATACTTTAGTAAATTCAAAACACAAGTTCACATTTCAAGTCACTACACTTAATCACTTTCAAGTAACTAATTCATTTATATTATAAGTAAAACAATTGAACAAGTTTAATAAAGCAAATAAGTAGGGGCGTCGCACGTCCCTCTCACACCATATAATCATCTCAAAATTTTTATGGCTTTCAAAGTGTTCTACAGCGAATAATCCCACCTTAACACTACATTGAAAGACTTCATTATAAGAAAATAGGGAGAAATCAACTTACCTTTGCTTGGCCTAAATTGAAGAGAAAGAGACAAGCGATCACCGAAAAATATCAAAGCAATCCTTTTTCCGAATTCGGATTCTGTCAAACAACACCACCAAATTACTTGCTACTTCACATCAAGGGGAATAAATTAGGATAGACCATGTTTAAATAACCAAGAAGCAATTAAAAATACCCAACAACACAACCTATATAGTCAAATCCTCTTTAATCTTACTACTACATCACAACCCAAGCAATTCATAGTCCTACAAATGCGATTAAATGTTTAACACCACGTATTTCAAAAGCTATTATTTCTTTCCTAAATTATAGACCTATCAAAGAGATACACGTAAATTAAAATGGAGAGACTAGTAATAGTAGTTTTAAGATATTTTTTAAGTAAAACATACCTACTGTTTTTCAATCACAAAGCTAAGTTCATGTTTTGAACACAAACATCAACATCTACGAATACATTTTTATTGTTTAATCGTTTGTTTATCTTTTCTAGTCTTTGTTTTTCTTTTGAGTGTTTTGAATAATTTGCATTGTTGCGTATAGAAAAACTCAAGAACCCAGATACCAAAAAATTAAGCCAAAAATAATGCTACTACAAAAATCATCGGTGAGACTTGCTGTCGTCGGTGGGTTACTGTGGTCGCTGAGACGAGGTTGTTTCTGTCGTGGCTGAGACGACGATGTCGCTGTCGTCAGTGAGATGAGGTTGTTGCTATCGTCGGTGGGTGACTTGCTGTCGTCGGTTGCTGATACATTGTTGTCGTCGGTGATATTTCTGTCGTCGATTAGGTCGGTTGCTGAGAGTGGGTAGTTATGAGGGTGGGTCGGTGAGATTAGGGTAATTAGAATGGAATTTTGGAATTGGGTCGGGTCGGGTCAATAATTGGGTATTACAAAATTGTTGACAAAATTAATTATAAGTTCTCAATTTATTTTTTTAAAAAATAATATCAAATAATTTAATGCAATATATATATATATATATATATATAAATCAGATAATTAGTTATTTTATCATCACATTAACACGAGTAGTATATTTTTCCGGTCGTATAATAATATCAATGCATTTCGTAAATTAGGATGAATTTTTGATTAATTAGTTTTTAAATACGATATTATATATATACCTCGTAATACAACATGTTAACCTGTTGGATTACCGGTTAATTAGATACATTTATCTAGCTTTTGATTACTATATCGGTTAATTAGATACATTTATCTAGCTTTTGATTACTATATATGCCACTACACGAGATATATATATATATACATATATTCGATTGGCTATCATGCTTCCAAATATGTACTATATACATCGATCACATACACGATTTTATTACCCCATAATATACATCGGTTAGCTTATCTTACGTTATTATACCTTCAACAGTATACTATATATCACCTTGATCGATCGATCGTATGATATCAGTATATTCAATATATAACTGGATATATTTTGTTAACTTTAATTTTGACTACGTACTACGTACATCACTACACAAGAGATATACATACATACATATAAGTGTAAGCTTCGAACTACGCACTAGGTACATCGCTGCATAATATATATATATATACCTATACATACACACACACATACACACTATCGACTATCAAATTCTAAATACGTACTATATACATCACATACATACACAAGTTTATTACACGGCCCCGTAATATAATGCGACGTATTTCATATACATACTTTGATGAGCTGTCGATTAATTTGATTAACTTACATTAATATAACTTCAACGTACAGTATACCATTACTTCAAACGTTTCAAATCTAGGTATTCAATATGTTTGGATAGATTCTGCTAGTTTTTTACTACATCGTTCATCGATCACTATATTTATATTTATATATATATATATATATATATATACACACACACACACACACATCAACTCTTCAATACGTACTATATATATCACATCCACAAGTATATTACCTTATAATACAACACTTTCATTATATTCTGATGAATTATCGATTATATATATGTGTATGTATGTTACATTATTATAACTTCAATAGTAGCATAATATTATTACCTCAACTGTATGATATAGACATATTCATTATACAGAGATTATGTTTAGCGTAATTTAACGTAAATACAACGAAAAATATTTATTTTATATATTGAAACATAAGTAAAAGATAAAGATTATGTTTAACGTAATTTAATTATTTTATTTAATATATTTTTTAGAATAATTTTTTACAAAATCTGATTTTAATTGATTTTTATTATTTTTTAATAAAAAACTGACCACAAGTGGTCGCTTTTATATAAATATTTTTATTTACTTTTAAAGAAAACCGACCACAAGTAGTCTCAATTTATTTTTCATAAAAAAGCGACCACTAGTGGTCGGTTTCTTAAATAATTTTCTTTTTATTTATTTTTTAATTCCAAAAGAAACCACAAGTGGTTGCTTAATAAAATATTTTAAATTTAATTTTAAAAATAAAAGCGACCATAAGTGGTCACTTTTTAAAAATAGTTTTCAATTAAATTTTTCAAATAAAAGCGACCACAAGTGGTCGTTTTTTTTAAAATTATCTTCTTTTTAAAATTTTTAATAGAAAATCGACTACAAGTGGTCGCTTTTAAATAAATATTGTAGACACGTGATTTTTGACCCTCCCCGAGTTTAATATATTTTTCGGCATTTAATATTTTTATTTTTGTCCAATATTTATCTTAGCTTTTATTTTATTTTTAAAACGTTTTAATTGAAAATAAATAAAAAAATAAGAATAAATAAAGCTACATTTTTTATATATTTTTATTTTTATTTTTTGTTTTTAAAATGATACGAAAATTCAAAAAAAAAATATTTTATTTAGACTATTTATAAACATTTATTATATTTTCTTAAATATAAAAATTAATTAATATGTTTTATTTATTTATATTATTATTATTATTATTTATTTTATATATTTTATATTTTAATTTATTAAATATTATTATTACAATTAATAGTAATTAAAAATAATAATTAAAAAATAAATCAAAATTCAAAATTTAAATCCTAAAACTATCTAACCTCTCTCCCCCTTATCTGACTCCCCCTTACCTGTTCCCCCCAAAATTCCTTTATTTAAGGGAATTCCCTCATCCTCCGAAAAAGAGATAAACATCAAACAGTGAAAAAAAAACTAGAAAGACTGAAAAACCCCCCAGAGAAACTAGAAAGAAAAAAAAAGACAGAGAAAATCATAAAAGAAGAGAACATTTTCAGAGTTTGCAAATTCCGTTTGAAGTTTTCGGTGATGATTTTCGGCTTCATTTTCCAATTTGAATTATTACAGCTTCTATTTCAATCTCGTATCCTTTATATTATAAATTTTATTGTGGAAATATTCAAGATGTTCTCTGTATATCAAATATACGTGATGATATAATTTTATGCATGACTTTTGCTAGAGAAATATATATGATTAACACTTTTAAGCCCAAAAACGATAGAAATAGTAGATTAAAATATGTACACATTCTTTTATACGTACTCTCTTACACTACACACGCTGGACGCACACATGAGAAAAAACAGAGAGAAAACAAAGGGAAAGCCAGAGCAAAATATACATATAAATAATACAATACCCCAATAACAGATCATGTTTAAATTTGTGATATGTATTAAGAAGTATATTAAAATAAGGTATCTCATATATTAAAGTCATTTTTATCTCCACTTTCCTTCATTATTTTTATTCTCTTTTAATCAGATTATGAAAAGTAGGAGACGTATTTATTTATTATTTATGAGGAAAATTTCAGTGCTCTAATTTATGTAAAAAAAAAAGTCAATAAGAAACAATAATAATGCCAATAGTTGAGAAAAGTTGGTGATCTTAAAGCTTTTTTTTTAATTAATGATAAAAGTAGGAGAGGACAGTGGTGACTATTTTTCCACTCAACCTATTTTCTAAAGAAGCCGGCGACCAACCCTCACTGTACCCAAAATATTTTCCTCATTACGCACACACTGATTTGAACCAAACATCCACGTCTCCATCAGTCATCAACCCCCCAAAACCGACCTAATCTTCTAAAAAACTGACTCTGAACCGTGTCTGTGTTTATATTTTGATTAAATTTTGTATATAGTTGCCTCGGGCAGTTTTCGTATTTAAATTGTTTCATAATCTGTGATTTGAGTTTGTATTAATTTAAAAAGAATAAATTTTGGGGACCAGAATAAAGAGTTATTTAATGGGTGCTTTATGTATTTTTTATATTTATTATTTATTTTATTATTTTATTTCATTATCATCAATAAAATTTAATAAATATTTCTTAAATTAATTAATTGCGTTAAATGAATATTAATTTAGTTTATTGTTAATGTTAAAAGCACTCCGGGTTTACAAGAAACAAACTAATGTTTTAACACTGGCAAATTTTAGGCGTGTTTAAAATATTTGTTTCAATTAAGAATGTGGTGTACGCATCTTTCTGAGACATTTACAAATTCAAGGATGCAATAATGCACCTTGACAAATGTTTTTCTAAAATTAAATTTCATTGATTTATTTAATATAAGAAATATAGATAGATATTTTCGGTATAATAAAAATGAGCGAATTTTGGTCTAAACATAATTTATTAGAATACTTTAAGTTAATATAAGTCAATAAAGAGACCGTGCTAGAACCACGGGACTCGAGGGGTGCCTCACACCTTCCCCTCGGTCAATAGAATTCCTTACCCAGTCTTTTGTTTTCGCAGACCAAAATAAAATAGTCATTTCTTTTTTATTAGGGATTCAATAAGGTGACTTGGAACACCATAACTCGATTTCAAGTGGCGACTCTGTAAATAAAATAATTCCTATTCAATATCGTTACTTTAATTGGAAAAACCCTTCGACCTCGGATCCTTTGAGCGAAAATGGGTGTGACATCTCTGGCAACTCTGCTGGGAAAAATATAAGAATTCGAGCTTTTGATATTGACTTTACTTTCTTTAATTATTTGATATTGTGTTCGTTGGCCTTATGTTCTACTTATCGCTCATTGTTGAACTGTATTATAAAATGTTTTCTCTTGCGCACCCCCTCTGAGTCTCTGAAATAGGATAAAAGGAATGCAGCGTATGCATCTTACTTTTTTTTTTAGATAGCCGGAGTGTCAAGGAACCTGGTGAAGGATTATAGTCAGACATATTAGGCGGGATTCGTATCGGCAACGAAGGCGGAGTAACACTGCTACCGAATAAGTTGTCCCTCCCCAACTCGAGTGTCCGCTCGGGTAAGCCAGTCTAGACTCCTATCCTTATTAGGCTAAGCTTAGAAGAACTGAAACTCAGAATCTGGTTATCCCTATTGGGTTCTACTTTATTTGCATCATGAGCATTTGACTTAGCGGGACTCGGCACAGGGGTCGGGTCTGTCTAGGACAGGTGATCTACATTATAATGACCAACATGTGCATCCTACGTGCTCTTTGATATTTTTTTGGAAGGCTATTTGTTTGTTGATCGACTTTTAGGTAACTTTGAAATGCAAGAGATTATATTATCTTCAAATTTAGTGAATCATTTTTCAAAGAAAAAATTTATTTTTAAAAGAAAGAATCTTTTTTAAATAAATAGTAACATAGTTTTACAGTCTTCATGAACTACGAGGGTCTGATTCTCACTATTTAGCGGGATACGTAGGAATCCCTTTTTGGGGTGCGACCCTATCTTTTGAAAAATTATTCATAGATTTATTGGGGAATATTTTGAAAATATGATTACTTTCATAATTATTTTTCTAATCCTCAAGTCCAATTTTTATATATCTTAATAGCCCTGAATCTTTAGGGATCATGAGGCTAAGTTTTTCTAAAATAAAAAATATATATAAATCTTAATAGCCCTGAACCTTTAGGAGTCTTGAGGCTGAGTTTTGTACGACATATATTTCAAGAACTATGCACACCTGATTCTCATCTTAATGAGATATGTAGGCGGTCCTCTATGAATTCAGTGATTTAAAAAAAAGGGTTATCTTTCCTTCTAAACTAAAAAAAAAAAAGTTTTGATCCTTATATAGATAAAAAATAAAACTAATTTATTTTTAAAAAATTTTAAAAATAAATTATTATTATTATTATTAATAATAATAATAAATTCAAACAAAATTCTCATTATTCAAATAAAAAAAGTATGTTTCTTCATATCTTTAGTTTTCAAGAACTACGCACACCTGATTCTCACCTTGATGAGATATGTAGGGAACCCATGCCGGGCTCAGTGATATTCTTAAGAATTTTTTTGAAAATGTCAAGTTTTGACTTATTTGCTATCTCAAAAATCAAAATAATATTAAGGTGGTTGATTTGTGGCTAAATTGGAATCTCACTAATACAACACCGGGTCCAAAGAACAGGCAAGATGACACACAAAAATGGTATAGGGTTTGATATGAGGTAGTGTAGACTGTTAGAAATGAGGAATAAGAAGAAATGGCTAGGAAGGTGAGAAGTTTGAAGCAAAATATGAGATACATGCAAGTACTTGAAGAGAAAAAAGAGAGTTCCTTTACGAGGAATTGTACATGTTTCATAATGTTCACTTGCCTTTAGAGTTCAAAACACCAAAGTTGGACATGTACGAGGGTCATGATGATTCTTTGGCTCATCTGAAAAGGTTTTGTAATCAACTAAGAGGAGCAAGGAAAGAAAAACTGTTGATAACTTACTTTGGATAGAGTTTGGTGAGGATCGATAGACTCAAAATGATTCAGGATACTTTGGGCTTAAGAATAAAACCTAATGAGGTAGCAATGATTGTGGAGACTTCATTAAGGCTGACGTGTAAATCAGTGACTAAGATGTCAAACTCGGCAATTCAGAAGTCACTTTGTTTCCCGTAAAAAGAGAGCCTTGGTAGTCTGTTTTATTTTCCTTTCTATTATTCAAATTATTTCAGGGTTATAGTTTGGAGTCTATCTTGTCTTATTTATTTGCCAGTTATGTTGAAACTTGATCATCTTTTCTTTTAACAAAATGTAGTGTCCCTTTTATTTATTTATTTATTTATTTATTTATTTATTTATTTATTTATTTATTTATTTATTTATATTTTATTTTTATTTTACTTTACTTTATTTTAATATATATATATTATTTGTTCGTCTTTCCTTTCTTTACATAGTTCTTTTGTGTGGATTTTAGTAGTATAATATGCATGCTGAATTTTCACCGGATCTTAAAATCCAATCTAATTCGGAAACACTTGACCAGGAAGATAAAGTTGAAAGGAAAAATCATGTAAGGAAATAAGTAAAGTGTTGAGATGTTTGCCGATCGAGTTAAAGCCTCACTTGAATGGATTGAAGCAATTGCTTTGTGAATTAAAAATGACCTGATCATCAATAAGAAGGTCAATCTCAAGTACTTTAAATGAGAGCGATCAGAAGATATATAGTCTCCACTGTCAGAAGAATCAAAAGAAAGTTATCTTCAAAAACGCATGATTCCTCTAATTGGAGAAATGTAGAAGACAATTTAACCTTTATGCTTGACAAGTGCATAAGAAGTAGTGACACAAGTGCTTAGTCATGGTCAATGTTGAAAAGATGTGTATGAACTTCATGTTCTACTCCCAGATCGCATGTTATGTACTTGCATTTTTAAGGATTGATATGACGAAGACATTTCATTCTGCTACCCAAATGTTGTGTCATCCTTTGTTACCCCTTTTGAGTTGTAGTTTTATTTTCTTTCATGCCCCTCTTTTGAAATCAAAATAGAGTATGAAAAAAAAGAGTCAAAAGAAAAAAGAAAGAAGAAAAGAAAAGTATCAAGAAAGAGAAATAGAGTTAGAAAAAAAATCCTCAAAAAGAAAAAGTTCAAAGAAAAAGAAAAAAAAAGTCAAAAAAAAGGATCAAGCAAAAGAACAAAAGGTCTGAACTACGTTTGACCTGATTCTTGCTATGATAAGATATGTAGGTAACCTTACTCTGGGGTTCGATCCAATTAAAAGAAAATTCAAGTTACCTAGAATGAAATAAAACTAGGGCAAAAGTTTATTTCCTTAAAGAGTCGACTCCAAAAGTTGTATGCTTCACCCGATATTATGTATATTTTTTGAGCCTCATGACGCCCTTTCTTTCTAACCCTTTTCAAAAGTCAAGTTACAATCAAAGAAAGACCTTCAGATCAATCTTTGAGAATGTTAAGGCTAAACATATTATAGGTGCATGATGTTTCATATTTTAGGTGTCGTTTTCTTTCAAAAAAAAAGTCTTATTAGTGAAAACCCTCCTGGGCACCATAAGGTGACACGAGTTGTGAGATTAATAAAAAATGAGAGAGTCTTATTGGTAAAAACCCTTTTGGACACCATAAGACGACAGTGAGTTGAGAAAGCGTTGGAAAAAACCCATTGAGGTGCTACTAGCCGAAGAAGGATTATAATTTGGAAAGAACAAGGTCAACAATGGCTCAGTTTCATTTTCAATAAAAGGGCAAAAATTGATCATGATTAGTGTGGAAAGATCAAGTGGTTTAATTCAAAATGTATGTCATAATCATTGGAATCGGTTACCACACTCAAATAAGTTTTTCTTTTTGTCGTTTCAAAAAATAGATGCCTATTGTCTTCTTATTCTTTTTATTATTTTTATTTTTATTTTTTATTTTTGTGCCTTTGTGGTCAAAAGAAAATTACTATCGTCATCTTTCACGTATTTTTGAGTCAAATTTATGTCAAGACAAGTGAGGAAGGACTTCAAAACTTTCTACCAACTCCTTCAGTTGTGCAAAGCAAAACAAAAGACCAACACACAAAGATAACATATTTCAAAAATAAAGTAAGGTACTCGAGAATACTTATCATACTGCAGTTTTTGGACTCATAGAAGTATAAAGGGTGCATTTGAAGCTGAATCCAGAGGCATCATGCAAGAGAACTATGATTTGAGTCAAAAAAATTTGGTAGTCAGATTTGGGGTCGAAAGTATGACAAATCAATAATACCTATCAATGATTTTCAATGGAGCTGAGCATCACAAGTGCACAAACGATCGCCTTAATATCCAAATGCTGCAAATCAACCACCACATTTTTTTTAAATTTAAAAGTTTTCTTTGTATGAAACAAAAACACATGTTACCTTCAAATCAAGGGCTTCAAAGCCTAAATATCAAAAGATGCAATTTCTCACTTTTGCAAATGCAAGAGGCAATATTGCTACACATGTTTAGTAATCACAATTATGGTAAAAACTCGTCATCCATTACTCCTAGAAGACGCACTTTCTAGTTGAGTCATTTAACCCCTAGGAGACGCACTTCCGAGTCTGGATAATTCAAGATTCATTTATTAGGTAACTCACTTTCTAACTTGAATATTCACTCCTAGAAGACGCACTTTATAGTCGAGTCATTTCATTTAACCCCTAGGAGACGCACTTCCTAGTCAGGGTATGTTAGTTTTCATGTGTTAGGTAACACACTTCCTAACTTGAATCTTCACTCCTAGAAGACACATTTTCTAGTTGAGTCATTTCATTTAACCATTTGGAGACGCATTTCCTGATCTGGGTATTTCAATTTTCATTTGTTAGGTGCCACACTTCCTAACTTGAACTTTCACTCCTAGAAAACACACTTTCTAGTTGAGTCATTTCATTTAACCCTTAGGAGAGACACTTTCTTGTTTGGGTAATTTAAGTTTCATGTGTTAGGAGATGCATTTTCTAATTTTGGTCATCAGTTTTATTCTGAAGAAACACATTTCTTTAGCAGGGCCTTGATTTACCCTCTTTACTGTACTTTTTAAAAGTTATGATCTGATGACACTCACAAATTTTCTAGTGCAAACTGGGGTAAAATTTTTGTTCGTGTTTATGGGACAGGACCCTCCTGAAGATTGGAAATTTATTTTTATGCTTAGGACCCTCCTGAAGAATGGGACAAGACCCTCCTGAAGAATGGAAATTTATTTTTATACTTAGGACCCTCCTGAAGAATGGGAACTTATTTTTATGCTTAGGACCCTCCTGAAGAATTGGACATGACCCTCCTAAAGAATGAAAATTTATTTTTTTGCTCAGGACCCTCCTGAAGAATGAAAATTTATTTTATGTTCAGGACCCTCCTGAAGAATGGGACAAGACCCTCCTGAAGATTGGAAATTTATTTTATGCTCAGGACCCTCCTAAAGAATGGGACAGGACCCTCCTGAATAATGAGATAGGACCTTCCTGAAGAATGGAAATTTATTTTTTGCTCGGGACCCTCCTGAAGAATAGGACAGGACCCTCCTGAAGAATGGGAATTTATTTTTTGCTCAGGATCCTACTGAAGAATGGAAATTTATGTTTTGCTCATGACCCTTCTGAAGAATGGAATAGAACCCCCCTGAAGAATGGGACAGGACCCTTCTGAAGAATGGAAATGTATTTTATGTTGAGGATCCTCCTAAAGAATGGGACAGGACCCTCCTAAAGAATGGGAATTTATTTTTTTCTCAAGACCCTCCTGAAGAATGGAAATTTATTTATTTATTTTTGCTCAGGACCCTCTTGAAGAATGAGAATTTATTTTTTGCTCAGGACCCTCTTGAAGAATGAGAATTTATTTTTTGCTCAGGACCCTCCTGAAGAATGGGACAGGACCCTACTGAAGAATGGGATAGGACCCTCCTAAATAATGGGATAGGACCCTTCTAAAGAATGAGAATTTATTTTTTGCTCAGGACCCTCTTGAAGAATGAGACAAGACCCTCCTAATGAATAGAAATTTAATTTTTCTTCAGGACCCTCCTGAAGAATGAAAATTTATTTTATGTTCAGGACCCTCCTGAAGAATGGAAATTTATTTTTTTCTCAGACACTCCTGAAGAATGAAAATTTAGTTTTTGCTCAGGACCCTTCTGAAGAATGGGACAAGACCATCCTGAAGAATGGGATGTTATTTTTCTGTTTCACTATTTTCTTTGAGTTCAGCAGCCCACCTGAAGAGCAGGGTGAAGAAAAAGCAAGTCAGGAACCCGCCAGAAGAATAGGGTAAAGAAATAATAAGTCAGGATCCCGCCTGAAGAACGGGGTGAAGAAATAACAAGTTGGGAGCCCGTCTGAAGAATAGGGTGAAGAAATAGCAGATCAGGGACCCGCCTGAAGAATAACGTGAGCATTATCAGTTGCAAGTTCACGAGCCTTCCTGAATAATAGGGTGGAGATTATCAAGTTCAAGTCAGAGGAAAGTTTGAAGAATAAATCAATTATCAAGTTCCTCTCTAATGCCAAAAGCCAATGAAAAGGAACATTTCGTGTTTCAAGTTCAACTCAGAATAACGACTATCTCACCATTTAAGAAGTCATGAAGATTCAAGTCAAGATTTCAGAAAAGTAGCATAGATAGGATCTTTCACTTGTATCATCATTTTATTTTTTGTTATTCATTTCAATGTAAAAGCAGAAAGTCAGAAATCGAAAACTCGACGAAACTTCACTCGACCTCTAATTCGTTCTCTCACCATTCTACCTTTGAACTACACGTGACCTGATTCCCTTATAACCCGGGATATGTAGGCGGTCCAAAACCAGGACTCGGTCACATTTTTTCTTTTATTTTTATCTTTATCCTCATTTTTTGAATAATCAGAAGATAAAAAAACATCTCTTTGTCTACTTCTTTGTATGAAAACTCTTCGAGATTACACACAAAGAGGGGCAAAATGTAGACACGTGATTTTTGACCCTCCCCGAGTTTAATATATTTTCCGGCATTAAATATTTTTATTTTGGTCCAATATTTATCTTAGTTTTTATTTTTTTTTAATAAGTTTTTGTTGAAAATAAATAAAAAATAATAATAAATAAAGTTACACTTTTGATAAATTTTTATTTATATATATATATATATATATATATATATATATATTTTAAAATAATACAAAAATTAAAAAAAAAATATTTTATTTAGACTATTTATAAACTTTTATTATATTTTCTTAAGTATAAAAATTAATTAATTAATATTTTTATTTATTATTTATTTATATTATTATTATTATTATTATTTATTTTATATATTTTATATTTTAATTTATTAAATATTATTATTACAATTAATAATAATTAAAAAAAATCAAAATTCAAAATTCAAATCCTAAAACTACCCAACCTCTCTCCCCCTTACCTGTTCCCCCCAAAATTCCTTTATTTAAGGGAATTTTCTCATCCTAAAAAAAAAATACGTACATTGAACATCAAACACTGAAAAAAACAACTAGAAAGACTGGAAAAAAAACCTAGAGAAACTAGAAAGAAAAAAAAAGACAGAGAAAATCATAAAAAAAAGAACATTTTCAGAGTTTGCAAATTTCGTTTGAAGTTTTTGGTGATATTTTCGGCTTCATTTTCCAATTTAAATTATCAGAGGTTCTATTTTAATCTTGTATCCTTTATATTATAAATTTTATTCTGGAAATATTCAAGATGTTCTCTATATATCAACTATACGTGATGATTTAATTTTATGCATGACTTTTTCTAGAGAAATATATATGATTAACAATTTTAAGCCCCAAAATAATAGAAATAGTAGATGAAAATATATAGACATTCTTTTTTACGTACTCTCTTACACTGCACACGCTGGACGCACACACAAGAAAAAATAGAGAGAAAACAAAGGGAAAGCCGGAGCAAAATATACATATAAATAATACAATACCCCAATAACAGATCATGTTTAAATTTGTGATATGTATTAAGAAGTATATTAAAATAAGGTATCTCATATATTAAAGTTATTTTTATCTCCACTTTCCTTCATTATTTTTATCCCTTTTTAATCAAATTATGAAAAGTAGGAGACGTATTTATTTATTACTAGTTTAGGTGTACGCGCCTTGCGCGTGGACCTCACTTTATGAGTTCAAACATTACACTAAATAGGATATTTGTTTAAATAATAAAGATAAATTTAATATCTTCAATTTGGCATACATGAAAGCCACTGATTGTAATCTCATGTATATGTTTAGCATTGGCTTTGTCCTCCCGTTGGAAGCTCTCTTTTCCTCTAGAGTAAATAATAATCCTCGAGACATCCCTCCCTCTTGTATCTTTTAGTTTTCCTCTATTTTTTTCTTTTTGCGTTTGAACATTTATCGTTATTATAATATTATACATATGTATTGTTCTTTCTGGACATGAAACACCACTTCACACGATAAATGTATTCCATCGATCATATGATCATCAAGGAGAAAATAGAACTGGTCAACATACGATGAACATCCAAAGATTTATATTTGGACTGAAGGGAAGGGTTAGACATCATCATGATTCATAGGCTTAGTCAGAAGGAACAATCCAATGAAGTTTATGGATTTACCTAGGTCAGTTTTATGGGCTATCAGACATTCAACTTCCAACTTTTGTCGATCAAAAGTAAAGCCACCCATTTTTACACAAAATTTTGTCACAAAAACCACCAACAAAGGGGCGACAAAGTCCTCCTAATGCTTTCTCCGCCTTTACACAATTGGTTTTGTCATCCAGTAACCTCTATCTCATTTTGTCATAAGATTTTGACACATAAACCACCAGCAATACAACAATAAAGTTCTCCTATACTTTTTTTTGCCTTTACACAATTCTTCTTTTTATCCAGTAACACCTCTATGCCAACATAATACCCGATACAAATGAAATGCTAAATTTCTCCTATATAATGTCAAGTGATTACTAAATATATTGTCCAGTATTACAACTTGGTACTTTGTTTATTGAGAACCTCACAGAAGTCCCTTGGTTGGATAACCTACTATCACTTGAAACGATTGTAATACTGTTGTTGTTTACATTTTTATTTTTTCCATTTCAATCATATTTATCCATAATCTAGGTTGTTTGGACTTTTAAAAAATGTCAATATGAATATGATGGATGATCTAAAAGTAGTCTGATATGAATGCGACAATATTTTTGAAAAGTCTAGCAATATATAGCTACATTTTCTACTCGGGGATAACTTATGAAAAGTTATTTAGATCTCTTAATTAAATTCCAAACATAACTTGTAGCAGTAACTTATGTGCCAAGGGATGCAAATTCATAGTGACAAAAGTAGCAAAATCATTGAAGTATTTGGACAAAAGTTTGTTAAGGTTGTTGATCTCATCAACATGACCTATAAACACTTAGCTTTTCCAACTTTGGTTCTTTCATGGATAAAAACCTCAAAGAATGGCCAGAGGGATCAAAACCTCTTTTCTTGATAATCAAATACATCAAGAAGATCCACAAAACTTCATTTCATAGAGATCAAATCCAAATGCTCCTACGTTCGAGAAATACACCACTAATGGCCCTCGAATTACGGAGAAATCCATATCAAATCCTATGTTTGAGAAATACGCCACTAATGAGCCTCGAATTACGGAGAAATCCATATCAAATCCTATGTTCGAGAAATACGCTACCGACAACCCTCGAATTATAGAGAAAATCAAGAGAGAAGAACCAAGGGAGGAACAAATTTGTATTCACATCATTTATCAATAAAATTATTGTTTCTTTATATTTTTATTTGTGGCTGAAGTTTATTTTTCATGAATAAAAATTTGTTGGAAACAAATTGGCACGCCCAGTGGGACTAAATTTGACCTTTATCTCTTCTCTCATAAATTAAATATGCAAATCTGTAGCCGTGGAATCGTAAATATCGAAGCGGTACTTCAAGACTCGTCTTCGAGTTTCATCAAGTCTACACTCCGACAAGCCTTGAAGCAGGGGGCATTTGTAAACATTGAAATTTTGTAGACTCTACAAAAGGAGTTCAATTTTGGTTAGAGTTCTTGGATGCTAATTTACCCTAAATATAGCTTTATAGCTACTCTACTAAACCCTAAATTACGCATATATAAAGGGGACAAATGTAATACCCCGAATTTTCTTCCTAGCTAATTTCGTCCCAAGAATGCCTAGTATTATCTTCTAAAGTGAATGATGATTATTCCATGAGGAATTTTAAATAATTTCACTTTTTTTCATGTGGAAAATTCAATAAGCTTTCCATCGATATAAAATTTTCCCTAATCCGACACCCGAGCGAAGAGTTAGAGCCTTTTTAGCGAGACAGTGTATCACCTGAGCCTCCAGCGCATTGCGGAGATAGCTCAAATGGCAATTGTCAATTTTCAGTGTTGATCCACGATAGTGGCATGCCACTCCAAACTTCCAGGTCATAGACTAGGTGGCAACGCGATAGCTCCGCGTCGCACCACCGTGCAATTTCCCATTTGTCTCTTTCTAGTGACTTGGCGCGATAGTGGCGCGTCGCGCCAAGGATGAAAATCGGGAAAATTTTCTCAGAGATTAAAGACGTGTCCTAGGGTTAAAAGGATCAATTTTTCCACCCTATATAAGCCTTATAACACGAGATTTAGCCATAATTTAGCAACTTATACTCAATTATTCTCAAAAACTCTCAAGAACAAGCCCTATGGTTTTAATAGAAGGTTCAATTCCAAGGGAATTCATCGTCAAATTTCAAGAATATCTCCGTCAATCTTCACAAAATCACGAACTAAGGTATGCGTAGTGTTCATCCACGGATCCCTTTCATTCGTGGAGTCCAAGAATTATGTTTTAAATAACCTATTGTGATTTTCTTGTTGTGATTTTATCATGTTCATGTTGATAGTTGTTATTTATGTTTCAAGATGATGTCTTGTTGACTTTCCATGAAGTATTTGAGTTTGTTGATTGAAAACCTATGAGTTTGGGTAGTTTTAGATTCTTAAATTGATAATTTCACCATGCTATAAAGTGTGCATGTAAGGTGTTTGATAAAATGCCTAGAATGATAGAATCATGTTCCTTATGACTTAATAGTATCTAAATGACAAGTCCATGCTAACCCTTATGATGCAACACAATTTCCATGCTCTTGTTGTGTATTGACTATTGTGTTATGCAACGTTGATGATATTAAAATCATGCAAGTATGTACATGTTATATGCATTCCCTTCCATGATCAAGACTATGATAACCATGTGAAGCATGAAATCCCTTATTTATGGCATTATGAATTATGAACTCTATTCCTATGATCAAGAAGTATTATGGATTGTTGATGTTGGTCATGTATTCAAGAATGTCATGCCTTGTCAGTTTCCTTCTATCAAGTCCTGGGGGTACTCGTACCCAAAAAATATAGCTGTGTGCCTAGAGCCATGTCATGTTTTCACGACACTCTCAGTCAAGCCATGTTCCATAGAAGTCAGTCAGTCATGTGACTCAGGAAATCTCAGAAATCTCATTAACTCAGTACTCAGTAAAATCAGTAATCTCATGAACTCAGTAAGATCAATAATCTCATAAACTCAGTCAGTTATAAGATATCAATAGTATTCTGTCAGTCGACGGAATTCAGTAAACTCAGTCCATGTACAGTCAGTCAATTATGTTCATCCTCTTCAGATAGGAGTAGAAATTAGCACCAAGTGAACCCAAGGGTGGGAACACACACTGTCAGATAAGGGTGTGATTCTTAGTAGTCATTCTTGTGTTCCAGAACTATGTAGCCAACATAGGTTGAGACATCAACACTGTCATATGAGGGTTAATGAGGTGGATAAGTACTGTCAAATGAGGGCCCCACCATTCTCTTTTAGGGACACTGTCAGATGAGGGTACCCACAGTTGTCCTTACCAGTGGCGTGGTATTGACACCCTTCCAATCAGGGCACAGATTGGACCCCAGCTCAGCTGTTCTAGCGTATTTGGGGCATATCGGTTAAATAAATATTCCCACAGTTTCAGTATCAGTCTCAGTAAAAGAACTCAGATAGTTCTTCAGATTTTAGGACTGTCAGATTCAGTCAACTTAGTCACAGTACGGAACTCAGATAGTTCCATCAGATTTAGGACTGTCAGACACAGTCACACATGTTATCAGTTATATCAGTTATTAGAACTCCAGTAACAGTCATGCTGGGTATTAGTAAATTCATGTCATCAGTATATAGATTCAGTTATCATGTTCTCACGATCTCAGTTACTATGTATTCATGTGTACACTCTCACGTTCATATTAATTAGTCAGTTTTTTATCATTCATGCATGTAAACCCCATGTATTCAGCCTACCTCACGCGTATACTCAGTACATTCTTTTGTACTGACGCATTTGTGCTCTGGTGCTTTCTTTTTATGTTACACCATAGGTTCAGAGACACGAGTTCCAGATCAGCAGTAGATTTCAGTCTCAACAGTCAGAATAGAAGTGAGTCCTCATCCTTCGAGGACATGATTATTTCTCCACTATTTCATTGATTAGTTATTAGTTGGAGTTAGTTGGGGACATGT
This sequence comes from Capsicum pubescens, assembly GCA_030864215.1. Taxonomy (NCBI): domain Eukaryota; kingdom Viridiplantae; phylum Streptophyta; class Magnoliopsida; order Solanales; family Solanaceae; genus Capsicum; species Capsicum pubescens. The sequence continues at coordinate 250,222,997 of CM061543.1, read as the reverse complement.
CCCATCAACTCCTTATTCAGATTATTCAGACAGTAAAGGCTTTCAGACTAGATGCAGACTATTATGTTTCAGACTTCAGTGTTTACAGTTTTGTTTTGGGTATTTTATTACCCCACACAGATGTTATATCATTCAGATAATGTTCAGTATTGAACCTTATGGACTTTTAATACATGTTTCGCATTATTATGTCATATTATGCAGTGTACAGGTACAGATATCAGTCATGGATTAGCTTGTGGTCCTTCGGGGTCATGAGCACCGTGTAGCGTTCCGGTTCAGCAAATCGGGGTGTTACAACAAATATCCTTTAAAGAGGCATCTCCAAGATCCCAAATATCCCACAAATTCATGAGATATTCATATATCTCGAATATCTCAGAGAGATCAAAACCTCTCTTATTGATAATCAAATACATCAAAAAGATCCACAAAATCTCATTTCATGGAGATCAAATCCAAATACTCCTACGTTCGAGAAATACGCCACTAATGACCCTCGAATTACAGAGAAATCCACATCAAATCGTATGTTTGAGAAAAATGATACCGACAGCCCTCGAATTATGGAGAAAACAACCCTCGAATTATGGAGAAAATCAAGAGAGAAGAATCAAGGGAGGAACAGATTTGTACCTTATCGTTTATCAATAAAATTATTGTTTCTTTATATTTTTATTTGTGGTTGAAGTTTATTTTCCATGAATTAAATTATGTTGGCAAAATGACCTTCTGGACCTCTGTACTACGTCGGTTTTGTAAGTTGGACACTTCTACTTACATGTTTGTCATCTAGACCCCTGAACCCACTAAAAAGCAATATTTTAAACCCCTTTTTGGTGAGTATAATACACTCTCCCCCACGTTAGCTGTCACGCCTTCCACGTCTGCCACGTCATTTAAAAAAAAATATTACATTAAATTCCAAGTCATTTTTAAAATGCTACACGACAAATTAAATATTAAAATTAATTTAATTAAATAAGAAAAAATTATAAATTATAGAAAAATTTGAATAATCATGTTTTTATGTTTGCTCACAAATTAAACATCAAATCCATTCCAAATAATTAAAATCCTTCTCCAACTAATTTAATTTTTTAACTATAAATTCATATATACAAACATAATAAAATTTTTATTTTTAAATTTGAATATTTTTAACAAATTGACAAAAAGTTAATTTTTTTCAAGCAAAATTCACTAATTTTTTTCAATATTCACTATCACTAACTTTTAATTTTAATTTAAATTTTAATCCCCAAAAAAATAAAAAGATTTCAAATTTAAATTTTAATTAAACAAATGAAAAGAATTAAATTAGGAGGGAAAATTAAAATAAAAAGTGAACGTGTGTGTGGGGGAAGGGGGCTGGAAGAGTGTTGGGGTGTGGTGTGGGGGCTGGGTGGGGTGTTGGGGCTGGGAGGGGTTGGGGTAGGGTGAGGACGAGGCTGGAAGGGGTATGGGGGCGGGGGTGGAGTGGGGAGGGGCTGGTGAAGTGTGAGGGGTAGGGACGAGGCTGGGGTGGGGTGGGTGGGATGGGGCTGGGTAGGATATGAGGGGTGGGGATTGGCTGGGGTGGAGGTGGGGAAGAGCTAGATGGGTGTTGGGGTGGGGTGGGGGGGTTGAGGTGGGGTGGGATGAGGCTGGGTGGGGTGTGGGGTGGGGACGGGCTGGGGTAGGGAAGGAAAAAAATATTTTTATTTTTTAAAATTTATAAAAATATTTTTAAAATTTTTAAAAATATTTTTAAATATTTTAAAATTATTTTTAAAATTTTAAAAATATTTTTAAATTCTTTTTATATTTTTGAAAATATTTTAAAATTATTCTTAAATTTTTAAAAATATTTTTACATTTAAAAAGATGGAGGGAAAAAAAGAACCTTTTTTTTTTTTTTAAATTTTAATATTTTTTTAAAATTATTTTAATGCAAAATTGGCCAAAAATTGACCCCCACTCGCACCCATAGGCGAGTGGCTACACTCTCTTTGTCATAGTCACCATGACCTTGCCACATAGGCAAGGTCAATGATCAAAGGGTGTAAAATATTGTTTTTTGATCGGTTCAAGGGTCCAGATGACAAATATGTAAGTAGAAGTGTTCAACTTACAAAATCGACATAGTACAGGGGTCTAGAAGGTTATTTTGTCAATTATGTTGGAAACAAATTCTGGCACGCCCAGTAGGATCACATTTGTCTTTCATCTCTGCTCTCATAAATCACCAAATCTGCCCTTCATCTCTTCTCATAAATCAGATCTGCAAATCTGTAGTCACCGCATAAAGATGGAAGCTCTATTGGTACTTCAAGACTCGTCATCAAATCTACATTTCGACAAGCCCTGAAGTAGGGGGCATTTGTAGACATTTAAAATTTGTGGACTCTTCAATAAGAATTCAAATTCTGTTAGAGTTCTAGAAGACTACTTTATCCTAAATCTCGCTTATTTAAAGGGTAACATGTTCCCTGAAATAGGCATCTTGAATATCCCATAAACTGATGGGTATTCGTAAAAAGATCGGGATCTCCAATATCCCACAAAAAATCATGGGATATTCATAAAAAAATCATCCTATATTCGAGAATAAGCCACTAAATAGTTTGACGCTATGTGTGAATTTCTTGACGAATAGCAGCAGCAACGGGGCGAAACCAACAGAAGATTGTTGCAGTCCATTGAGGACTATGATGACTAATGGCATGAATTGTCTCTGCCTTATTGCACTGGTGGCATTTGAAATGTCTAATGCCTTGATTTCTTGTATGACTACCTTGTTCGAGATAACACCAGCGTACACTTCGACCATTTACTCGGTACATGATACCTCCCACGGACACAAATATTGATAGCTTCGCCCACTAAAGCTTGGCAAGATGGGAAAATATCACCTAGTATTTTTTTGCCTCCTTTGAAATTTCAACCTAAAACTTCATAGTTCTCCTCCCACTCTATTGACCCCTAAGCAACATGCCCAATGAAATTATCTCTAAGTCAATATGTTATATTCGATGAAAATTATAAAAGAAGAGAACTCGGGTGAAGCCTTAACAGATTTCGCTTTACGTACTAACCTTAATATTTGTTAGAACATATATACGGGGAAAAGGAATCAAATTATATAGTAAAAGGAGAATGAAATTGATCCTGAACTATTACAATAACGATAACAACAACAACAATATATCTAATGTAATCTCATAAGCAGATAAATTTTTAAACTTGAAAAACAATTCTATATTAAATTTTGAATAGTGTGAAAACAACTCAATCCCTTAGATGTTCAATTTATTGCTCTCGCAAATCACATGTAACTTAAACAAATTGATACAAATAAGTGTATGTGTTCATCCAACAATGTTAAAAAGTGATCTATTCATCAAATACAATTGAAATCGAAGTACCACAAAGTAAATTACAAAAGGAATTTCATACCGTATTTCACATGGTAGAAGAATGTCAAGATTCGTGTTTCAGCTGCACAATGCTAAACTAAAATTATCGAGGACAAAAATATGAGAGAATAATTTTTATAGACCCAATACTGACCCGTTTAATTTTAAAAAAAGACACATATTAACCTTTTTTGCTTAGTAAAAAATAATAAAGCCTATTTTATTGCAAAAGGGATCTTAGCCTATTTTTTAAACGTAAAACTCTTATTTTGTTAGGAGAAGTCAACCAAACCTTTTTTAGATGCAAAAGTTTACCTAAATTTTTTTAATTTATTGGACGTGCCTATAGTTTGGGCACATTGGAGATAAGTCAACCAAACCTTTTTTAGATACAAAAGTTTGCTTAATTTTTTTTTAATTAATTGGACGTGCTTATATTTTGGGCACATTGGAGATGGAAATTTAGTGAACGACCTATTTTTGTGGCATATTAGAGAAGGAAAACAAAAAATTACCATAAACTTATAATATAAAATCCTCTCCATATTTTAAGACATTTATTATAGTCAAATATTTAATATTTATAAAAATAATAGTATAATTATTGAAGTAAAAAGGTGAAAAGACGGTTTTGTCTATTATAAAGTTTTTTAATGAAGGACAAAAAGTTCAAATCACTTTTCTAAGGGCCTTCACACCTTTAATATATTATAGATTATAGATTATAGATTATAGATTATAGATTATAGATTATAGATATAGATATAGATATAGATATAGATATAGATATAGATATAGATATAGATATAGATATAGATATAGATATAGATATAGATATAGATATAGATATAGATATAGATATAGATATAGATTTATGAGGAAAAATTCAGTGCTCTAATTTATGTAAAAAGTTCAAGCCTTGGAAACAGCCTCTAGCAGAAATGCAAGGTAAGGTTGCGTATGATACACCCTTGTGGTGGGGTCTTTTTTCGGACACCGCACACAGCGATAGCTTTAGTGCACCGAATTACCTTTTTTTTAATTTATGTAAAAAAAAAAAAGTCAATTAAGAACCAATAATAATACCAATAGTTGAGAAAAGTTGGTGATCTTAGAACTTTTTTTTTTTTTAATTAATGATAAAAGTAGGAGAGGATAGTGGTGACTATTTTTCCATTCAACCATATTTTCTAAAGAAGCCGACGACCAACGCTTACTGTACACAAAATATTTTCCTCATTACACACACACTGATTTGAACCAAACACCCACGTCTCCACCAGTCATCAACCCCCCAAAACTGGCCTAATCTTCTAAAAAATTGACTCTGAACCGTGTCTGTGTTTATATTTCGATTAGATTTTGTATATAGTTGCCTCGGGAATTTTTCGTATTTAAATTGTTTTATAATCTGTGATTTGAGTTTGTATTAATTTAAAAAGAATAAATTTTGGGGATCATAATAAAGATTTATTTAATGGGTAGCTTTGTGTATTTTTTGTATTTATTGTTTATTTTATTATTTTATTTAATTGTCATCAATAAAATTTAATAAATATTTCTTAAATTAATTAATCGCGTTAAATGAATATTACTTTAGTTTATTTTTAAGGTTAAAAGCACTCCGAGTTTACAAGAAACAAACTAATGTTTTTAACGCTGGCAAATTTTAGGTGTGTTTAAAATATTCATTTCAATTAAGAATGCGGTGTACGCATCTTTCTGAGACATTTAAAAATTCAAGGATGCAATAATGCACCTTGACAAATATTTTTCTAAAATTAAATTTTATTGATTTATTTAATATAAGAAATGTAGACAGATATTTTCGGTATAGTAAAAATGAGCGAATTTAGGTCTTAACATAATTTATCAAAATAGTTTAAGTTAAGATATGTCAATAAAGCGACCGTTCTAGAACCATGGGACTCGAGGGGTGCCTCACACCTTTCGTTCGGTTAATAAAATCCCTTACTCAGTCTTCTGTTTTCGCAGACCAAAATAAAAGAGTCATTTCCTTTTGATTATGGATTCAATAAGGTGACTTGAAACACCATAACTCGATTCCAAGTGGCAACTCTGTAAATAAGATAATCCTTATTCAATATCGTTACTTTAATTGGAAAAATCCTTCGACCTCGGATCCTTCGGGCGAAAATAGGGTGTGACAAATGTTTTTGTTTATTTTTAAAGAAATCGACCACAAGTGGTCTCAATTTATTTATTCATTTTTTTCTAAAAGCGACCACTAGTGGTCAGTTTCTTAAATAATTTTTTTTTTTTAAATTCCAAAAGCGACCTCAAGTAGTCGCGTTATAAAATATTTTTAATTTAATTTTCAAAATAAAAGCGACCACAAGTGGTCGCTTTTCAAAAATAATTTTAAATTAAATTTTTTAAATAAAAGTGACCACTTTTTTTAAATTATTTTCTAGTGGAGTTTTTTAAAATCAAAAAGCGACCATAAGTGGTTGCTTTTAAAAAAAATTTATTAATGAAATAATTGAAATGATTATTTTGAAAATTTAAAATAAAAAGTGACCACATGTGGTCGCTTTTTTTACATTTTTTTTTTTTATTTTTTTTAAAAAAATTAAAAATCGACCACATATGGTCGCTTTTATTTGACTACAAGTTGTGGTCGGAAAAACTATTTTTTTAGTAGTGAGACAAGAAGTAAATTTAATACACTACAAGCCAAAAGACTAATCTGCAGATTTATTCGCAAGGTTACTTTCGATTATCAAGTGTGGAGATTTCAAGACAGAAGATCAAAATTTTGCAGTTCCTAAAGCAAGGACAAGTGTTAAAAGTTGTTTTAAGAAATAATGCACAAGATTTATTTTTTGTTTTTCTCTAGCTTTTTTTACATAGAACTCCTAGTCAAATTGAGATTTCTATTTTTGGTAGGAGACTGATTAGTTATTATTTTTTAAATCAAATGGGTGTTTTCTATGGTAAGTTTAATCTTTTTATAGTTGTAATAGCACTATTTAAGGAGTAGAGGAGTTGATGATCAATAAAGGTATGCAGCTTTTACCAGAAAAGAAAAATAAACTTCTCTGTGTCTCTTCTCTTCTAACTCATCTCGATTTTCGATTTTCAGTTTTTAACGATATTAAAACCAACATAGTAGATCTTTTATCCCAATTTTATGGATGGAAGACCACATAGATACCCTGGGAGGCAACACACAAGCTGATGCCCTTGCAAATCTGGATCAACGTCTGACATCACGAATCTGAAGCCATTCGATAGTTCATTTATTCCATTTAATTGTCAACCAGAATAAAGAAAAGGTAAATTCGATCTACCCTACTTGGGATAGGGGTACTGAGTTTATGAACTATCTGCAGCACGATACCTTACTCATGGATTAAAAAGTATTTCAGGCTTAATGAGTTATTACCCACTTAGGTAAAATTATCTGTTAAATCACAATAATCAACACTCCTCTTATAAATTAAACCAAAACACAGATAAATGTGGTTAAAAGGGAGCAAAATTAATTAAAATGTAAAGTCAATTGTAGCCCAAAACTCATTATACACTATCAGGGGGCATTTACATGAATCAGAGAACAGAAGATAAGAGACACAGCTCAAAAACAAAAACATAAAGAACTAAACTCCATAGTCAACACAACAGAGAGATGTGATTCGTGCACTTCAGTAGAAGTCTCAGAATGTCACGAACCACCTGATCGGGTATGCAACACAACAGTTCTGGTACATACCGGGATTTGCACAGTGCAGTAAATGGTGAGCCACGAACCCGTCCGATCATACCCCTTAGAGTAAATTTTTAAAATAGATGCATGAGGGCAACTATAACAATTAAATATCTCAACAGTAATAATATGTGTAAATGAATTAATATCTCAAATCTCAATCAATGGTGCCGCCGATGTATTTCATCAGACTGTCCATAGCGTTCAACAATACCAATGTTGGAGTATGCATCATCTCAATAATCCTCTACTCCCAACATTTACCTCATCAATTCCCCAAACAATTGTGTCATCAGTCCCACCATAGTGTGGAAAGACGGTCTGTGCATAAAAGTGTAACGTCCACAACCAGCATGATGCTAGTACTCACATCTCACAAGCACAAAACAATGATCAGGAAGTGTGCATCTCAATAATATCAAAAATTACATATGGGCAGTCAAGGTATTTCTAGTCAAATAGATAGGATATATCATATCATGCAAGAAATATAAGAGTTTGAAATCTAATTCAATCAATTCAAACAAAATTGGCCAAACCCATCGGTGCCCCTCTAAACTTGGCACGAACTTTCACTTAGACACCTCAAGTGGACGTCGTTCACTTTTGGCACCTCAAGTAGCCACAAAGTGTGTCACTTTGACACCTTACGACATCAACACCGGTGAGTGCGTCTCACTCGCTGCCAGCGTGGGAAAAATGACCAATTAATTTGTGCCAACTCATTTAAATTGCCACATCACTATATACACCTATAATTATATTTTTTTATTGAAAAAAGATTAAAACACATGGAAAGGGACCAATTATAAAAAGAGATTTGTCATTTTTATAAAAATAATTTTTATATAATTAATTTAAATAAAAATATTAATAACCCCACCCCCACCTTATATCATCTTCCTAACCACCCCACCCCACCCCATATCATCTTCTTCAACCCACCCCACCTCCTAAATCGCTTGCCGCCACCCTACCCCCACCCACCCACCCACCCTTTTCATATTGTCTTCTTCAATCCACAAATGCCAGCCCCCGTCCCCCACCCCCAACGTCTTCTTTTCCCTTTTTCTATTCATACATTTTTCTTCCATTTTCTTCCATACCCACTATCAAATTTCCATTACCACCATAGCATCACAATCACTAAACTCAACCACCGAAGCAATTACCATTTAACTGTCATCATCAATAGAGGTAGAATTTTTCAGATTCTTGAAGAGTTAATTATCATGTTAATAAAATATTTTACTCTTTGTTTTTGAGTTAGTAACTCAATTTTTTTGAACTAAGGTCAATTTGATTGAGCATAAATCTCAAAATCTGAATTTTTTTGAAGCATAAATCTCAGAATCTGAAAGCTCAATTTGATTGAGTTTTTTGCATGTCTGGAGATGTGTTAAAACCGATAAGCAAGAGAGATGGGGTGAAAAAAAATATTTTTTAACACAAAATCTGCAGCTCCATAAAATAGATGCGGAAGATTATGTATACTTGGGGTGTTTTGGACATTGATTCGTAGGTTGGGTGAGGGTGGGGGCGCTGGGGTATTTGGAGAAGAAGGAGATTTGATTGGGTGGGTGGGTTGGGGTTGGGTATTTGGAGAAGATGATTTTGGTAAGTGGGTGGGAGTGTTTGGAGAAGATGGGTTTTGGGGGTAGGGGTGAATGGAGGTGTTTGATTATTTTTTATTTAAAAATTATTTGGATAAAAAAATAGGAGAAGATGGTAAAATTAAATAAAAAATGAGCGAAAATACAGCTACCACGCGTCAAACCGCGAGTGTAATACATTCTCTTTGCTGAATCAACAAAAAGTGTCAAAGTAACACACTTTATGACTACTTGAGATGCCAAAAGTGAACAACGTCCACTTGAGGTACCTAAGTGAAAGTTTGTGCCAAGTTTAGGGGGCCACCGATGGGTTTGGCCAACAAAATTCGATCGTTTACATCTTGACTTAGCAAAAAAATCCAAAATGGCCATTCCCGGCCTTTAAAGTCTTTACTCATGTTTTTAGGGTTTCTTCCATAATTTGAGAGAGGTAAACTTTAATCCAGAAGAGCTTTTAACAATCCATGAAGACTTTCTTTGAGATTCAAATAAGGGGTGTGACGAAAACCATTGCACCTTACAACGGCCATTTTCTTACAATAGTGTCATCTAATGTTTTCTTCTGCTAGCTTTGTAGTTAAAGTCTCATATAGAGCCCCACTCCTTTACTATAACAAGAAGAAAGAATATCACCATGTTTGTCGTGTCAATCCCCATTTACTACTAGTACATCTTTTTAAATAGCTACGTCTAACGGGACATTATACGTATCATTTCATGCATGTGTAACTTCCATTCATTGATGTGAAAAAAAAAGAAGAGGAAAAGTGCGAACATGGAACCAATTGATAATTCATATTACGAATTGAACTGACAACTGAAGTAATCCTCAAATTTCTATAGATTATTTAGTAAAAGCAAACAACAAAAAGGAAAATGTGTAAACAGAGCAACATATAAACTCTTTAATAATATGGCCATCTCTCTTTCTCTCTCTCTCTATATATATAGGACTAATGCAATTGGAAAGCTTCATGACCAGAAATGGTACATATGTAACTTCAGCATCACCATGGAGCAGCAGCCTCCGAATCATCGAATGTGAAAGGAGCACTTGCAGCAGGGCCTTCACTCAACTGCCGACCATATCCGTCCAAGGTGGCCGATGGTGGCCACGCCATAACTGATCTTTGGATTTGTCTCATTTCACGACGTCCGTTCAAATTTCTTCCCTTGCAAAATGCTGGCAAATACACCCCAGCCACAATATATGAAATTTTACATATGCAAAAGAGACACATTCTTTTTGACACCTAAATACAAAAGAAATCTATAGCTTAATTACTAAACTTGCCAAAAATTAGACGATTTACCTTATACACGCTTACAGTGTAAAAAACTTTGATCTTATCTTTATTCATATTGTCATTTTATCAAGTTATAATTAATACTTATAAATGACATGATCTTGTAATAAGGGCTTCCTTTATTTTTGGTCCATCGACCAAACTTAATTACGGGCGCTACCCAAATATACAAAATCTATACATTGATTATGTATATTTTATGTACATTAATTATGAATATATTGTGTATATCATATCAATATTATTATACATTTATACTTAAATATACAAAACCCATACATTTGCTGGCTATTTTGTAAATTAGATAACCAAAAACATTGGATTGTAATTATCTCTAAATAATATCTACCAAAAGTACCAAATCCAAAATTGGAGGATTTAACTTATATATAATAACGGTGCGATGAACTTAGCACTATCATTGTATTTGAACCTATTGTAGGCTTGTAGCAAGTTACATACTTTATTTTTACAAGCTAATAATCCCATTATTCTGGGCAAATACATATAATCATCTTTGTCACTGATAGTGCGTGGAAGTTAAATTCAAAGTTAAAGACAGTTGAAGTAATCAAATGTAATACCTTCTCCCAAAGCCAAATTGTAGTAAAGATCAACAATGTTGGGACACTTGTGGTAGTATTCTTGGGAGCAAAGCTTAGAAGTGAATGTTTGTTGGGTACTATGTAGTTTTGATGATTGACAAACTGACACATGAATGAAACATGTTACTTGAGTTGGTCCACGCATAGGAAAACAGATTTCCAGTTTCACTGATAGATGCAGACAAGATTGTTTAAAGTCAAGAACGAATAAGCAAGCCTAATTCTGATATACTCAAGCTACTGATCATGTGGGGAATATAACAAGTTGAATTTGATTCAAACACTCAATGACAAGGAAAAGCAATTTGAGTTGAAAAAGGAGTCCTACGTGAAGAAGGAGTTTCACTTCTGAGTATATCTTGAAGATTCCAATGTGTGGGAGGAGAAAGATTCTGATAAATAAACATATGTTGATTTAAAAGAGTTGGAGTTTTACTACAACACTAAGAAGATAAGAGTTGAAATTAAAGAAAGAGTCTCACTTGAAGTAGAACTCTATGCAATGAGAGTTCTAACTAAAGGAGGAGTTTGAAATAAAGAATGACTCTTTGAAGAGTTGTGCTTAAATAGAAGATGCATCAGTCAGAATAATTCACGCACTTACAAAGAAGAAAAGCACAATTGACAGATTGACTTCACGAAGTGCTACTCAATCACTGAAGAAACACATTGAAAAACCTGGTCCTAAGTATAGAATCCATCTAAGAGTTTTAGCTTTGATTTTTAGAGTTTTTCATTGTGTTTGAGTTATTGATGTAATATTAGTTTCAGTGTGTTATAAACTAAATTAGGAGATAGTCTTTGAGTTGGGGAAAACTCAGAGATTTTTGGGAATGCATACCTTGGGAGGTGTGTGTGTAGTTAGGAATTAGAGTTTATAATTCCTAGTTGTTGAGTCAAAGGAATTAGAGTTTATAATTCCTAGTTGTTGAGTTATAGGGATTAGAGTTTATAATTCCTATTTATTGGTTACAAGAGTTTTGTAATCAGTCGTTGTTGAGGCTCAGAGTTATTTAGTGAAGTTTGGGTTAAATCCTGTTGAGGTATGGGTCGTGGTTTTTTTCACCTTTTGAGCCGAGTATTTTTCACATAAAAATTATTGTGTTCTTTACTTTCTATTTTACTGTTTGCTTGGAACACGTCAGGCAACCTGTTCCATCGATAAGCAACAGTTAGGCAAAAATAAGATAATCAGTAAGGCACGAACTCTAACAAGTGGTATCAGAGTGAGGTTGTCTTAAAAAGGGCTAGCACCTAAGACAAAAATCAATATGATGAATTTCGCACCACCTACTGGTCACAGTGAAGGTCAATCCACTATTAGACCTCCACTCTTTGATGGTTCTCACTTCATTTGGTGAAAAGCTAGGATGGAAACATTCATTCAAGGGGAAGACTACGAGTTATGGAATAGGATCACTAATGGTCCTACTATTCCAATGAAGTTAGAAGATGGGAAACATGTCAAGAAAGTAAGAAGTGAATTCACTCCTGATGACTTATTGACATTAAAGAAAAATGCTAAGGCCAAAAATATTTTGGTCTGTGGATTAGGACCTTCTGAATATAACAGGGTATCAACATGCACTACTGCTAAGAAAAGTTGGGATGCTCTAGTAAATGCTCATGAAGGCACATCTCAAGTAATAAAATTCAGAATTTCTCTTCTTTTCACTGAGTATGGGGCATTTAAGATGAAGGAGAATGAAACCTTACATGAGATGATGACAAGGCTTTATGCCTTAACAAATGAGCTGACCTCTTTAGGAAAAGCTATATCTGAAAAAGAACAAGCTGAGAAGGTACTGAGGGTATTACCAAAATCAAAGTGGAATGTTAAGGTGACTGCAATCAGGAAAGCAAATAAGGATCTTGCAGGTATGACCCTGGATGAATTAGTGGGGAATTTAAGAACTTATGAAATGGAAATTGATGAAACTAAAGTGCTAGAAGCCCCAGAGGATACCTTAGCTCTGAAGGCATCTTACAGTGATGAAGAAATTGAACTTGATAAAGAATAAGTTGCCTTTATAGCTAAGAACTTCAGCAAATTTTTCAAAAAGAAGAAGGGAACAAGTAGCAAAAAATGGTCAAATGACAATCTAAATGGATGCTACAAGTGTGGTAAGACTGATCATCATATCAAAGATTGTCCTGTCTAGGAAATAGAATAGAGAAAGGAAAGAGATGAAAAGGAATTGAAAGAAAAAAACAAAAAGAGGGAAGAATACACAATGGTAGCAGCTTGGGGATTTGACTCAGATGATGATGAAGTTGATGAAGCAGCACTCATGGCTCTTGGAGATTCAGACTTGGAGGAAGAACATGATGCTTTTGAGGTAAGTATACTTAAACTTAAAGAAAAGTTGCATTTGTTTTCTAAAACAAAACTTATTTCCTTGATGAGTGCACTAATTGATGACTTTCGAGAATCAACTTCTGATAGGGATGAGCTGTTCAACAGTCTTGCAAGAATCAAATTTGATTTTATTGATTTAGAAACTTGCAAAAACACTGTTGAACAGGAAAACTACTCTCTCAAGAAACAGGTTGAGCAACTTGATTCTTCAAATAATGATCTTAAGTCTGAAGTTCTAAAATTGACACACTCTGGAAAAAAAACACCAAGAGTAAAGAACAAGAAAAAGTTAAACTTGAATTGGTCAAGTACAAAGAAGAGTGCAATAATGCAACAAAAATGGTGAATAAACTGAGTCAAAAAGTCTCTAAACTAAAACTTGACCTTGAAAGAGCAAACAGGTGGACAAATTCCTCAAGAATTGTTCATAAGTTGAATGAAAGATATCATAGCGAAAAAGCTGGTTTGGATTTTCACAAAAGTCTTGATGCTTATCAAGACTTGAGCTATATCTGTGGAAACCTTGGACATCCAACCACTGAATGTCCAGTTGTTGCCAAAAGCAGACCCAACAGTATAAATCTGGCAAATAAACTATCTCAGACCAAGAAAAGGATAACTAAACCTGGTCAGAGAAACATGTCACGTAACCTGTTGCCTGCATGGGCTAGAAGAAATCTGATTCATCCATTTACTCATAAGAAAGGACCCAAGCTTGTTTGGGTGCCTAAAGTTAACCCCTAATTTATTTTGCAGGTGAGAGTGAAAGGAGGCAAGCAAAATTTGTTCATAAATAAAGCTTGCTCAAGGCATAAGACTACAAAAAATAAAGTTTCTTTCATTCACCACATTTAAAGGGGGAATGGATCATTTGAAAGATGGCCAGATTTGTAGTACTCGTGTAAAGGGGAAGCAAAGGAGATTTTAAAAAAATTGAGAAAAGAGGATGACTGTGAAACTGATGAGCATGCACAGGAACATGTTGTACCACCTGGTTCAATTGTTGTACAGACTGAGGGCATATTGACAGAGGGGACAACAAATAAAGAAATGGATGCATCAATAAAACCAACACAAGTTGCTTGTAATTTTGTTGGTAGTTCATAAAAATTGGTGTTGTCAAAAGAATCTTAAGATATCTCATGGGAATCAATGGATTGAGAATATGATATCCAAAGAAAAGCAATTTCACTCTTGAGGGCTATAAAAATGTTGACTATGTGGGTTACTTAATTGACTGGAGAAGCACCAAAGACACTAAGTAGAGAGCATTTTGAAAGGAATAGGTTAGACTTGGGGATGATTAAAATTGCATGAACTCCCCTCAACGATTGACTAGAATAATTATTTTTCTTTTTTTTTAATCTTATTAGCTAAAGAGTTATTCTATTCAGTCTTGCACATTTAATTATGTGTCCCAATTCCAGATTTTGACTTTTCTAACCTAATTTTGTATTAGATTGTGCAAGCAAGAAATTGTGACCACAAAGTTCTTCTTATCAGGTATGTTCTACACTGACATAAGCATAGGCTGTCTAAGTTGAAATAGTTGAGCACACCTTTTCAATTCCACACACTTCGTCCTCTCATTGTTTAATAAAGCTAATGAATTATTGACCAAACTTTCTTTGATTCTCTCCAAATGGTGTACACAAATGTGTTAATCCTATACCAGAAATTCCTTCTTCTTTCTCAAATAAAATATCAGTTGTGTACCATGGATTTGCAAAGCTTGATCATCAATCACATGCAACATATATTTCTGAAGAATGAAAAGGGACATGCTTTCTCTTTTAGTTCCTAATTGGTTATTTTTTTTGGGTCTTCTCAGTCCTAAATCAGGTTTGACTTATAAAAAAAATAGATGTTCTTGAACAGATGAATCATGTTGCTCTACTTGTTTCAATAAGGAGGGCTAACACTCATTTGAAAAAAAAAATCTGAACTAAAAGCTGCACAAGACAGTCATGAAGTGGAATAAGAGGTCCTTAAGGCTAGGATCATGACTTTGAAGCTTGACCTTGATTGATAGAGGGATGAAAATGTTGAAGTCATTCATCAATTGACACAGTTGATATCACCTATTCCACCTTCCTCACTAGCTCCTCACTATTTGTATCCTTAGCCATGTCCCATTTATATACCGTATTTTCTTAATGCTCAATTATTTTACTTTGTTCAGTACTAGCTTAGGTTTAATGTGGAACATGATCTGTCAGTTAAATGAAATGGTTATCTTTGCTAAATTGACTCATATTTTTGCTCTCTTTAATACATTACTAGGTTGGCTAAAGTCTTTGTCTGATTGTTTTAGTGATAGCCCCAGTGGCCATGAGTAGCATAACAAATCACTTTGGCTAGTATATTATTGCATTGAAATGGTTTTTCGATGATGCCAAAAGGGGGAAGATAAGAGGGTTGTGTAATGTTTATAACCCATTGACTAAATTTTTTCATTCTAGCGTTTTATACTTTACTGCCTATAGGTGAAGATATTTAAATGCACAAAGACAAGAGGTTTATCATCATCAAAATGAGGGAATTTGTTGGGTACTATGTAGTTTTGATGATTGACAAACTGACACATGAATGAAACATGTTACTTGAGTTGGTCCACGCATAGGAAAGCAGATTTCCAGTTTCACTGATAGATGCAAACAAGATTACTTAAAGACAAGAACGAATAAGCAAGCCTAATTCTGATATACTCAAGCTACTGATCATGTGGGGAATATAACAAGTTGAATTTGATTAAACACTTAATGATAAGGGAAAGTAATTTGTGTTGAAAAAGGAGTCCTACGTGAAGAAGGAGTTTCATTTTTGAGTATATCTTGAAGAGTCCTATGTGTGGGAGGATAAAGATTCTGATAAATAAACATGTGTTGATTTAAAAGAGTTGGAGTTTTACTATAACATAAAGGAGACAAGAGTTGGAATTAAAGAAAGAGTCTCTCTTGAAGTAGAACTCTATGCAATGAGTGTTATAATTAAATGAGGAGTTTGAAATAAAGAATGACTCTATGAAGAGTTGTGCTTAAATAGAAGATGCATCAGTCAGAATAATTCATGCACTTACAAAGTAGAAAAGCATAATCAACAGATTGACTTCACGAAATGCTACTCAATCACTGAAGAAACACATTGAAGAACCTGGTCCTAAGTATAGAATCCAGCTAAGAGTTTTAGCTTTGATTTTTAAAGTTGTTCATTGCGTTTGAGCTATTGATGTAATATTAATTTCAGTGTGTTATAAACTGAATCAGGAGATAGTCTTCGAGTTGGGGAAAATTCAGAGATTTTTGGGAACGCATACCTTGGGAGGTGTGTGTGTAGTTAGGAATTAGAGTTTAAAATTCCTAGTTGTTGAGTCAAAGGAATTAGAGTTTATAATTCCTAGTTGTTGAGTTATAGGGATTAGAGTTTGTAATTCCTATTTGTTGGTTACAAGAGTTTAGTAATCAATCGTTGTTGAGGCTCAGAGTTATTTAGTGAAGTTGGGGTTAAATCCTGTAGAGGTGCAAGTCGTGGTTTTTTACACCTTTTGAGCCGGGTGTTTTCCACGTAAAAATTATTGTGTTCTTTACTTTCTGTTTTACTGCTTCCTTGGAACACGTCAGCGGAACACGCCAGGCAATCCGTTCCATCGATAAGCAACAGTTAGGTGAAAATAAGATAATCAGTAGGGCACGAACTCTAACAATGTTGATTCAAGAAGTGAATCAGAAGAAATGTCAACAGTGTTCCTATCAGCTCCTCAAGCACTTATGCACTCATCACTTTCTACCAAATTTGCTAAGCCAATATTGGCCACAACCTCGGAGGTCTTTCATTGCTACCCCATTGTTTCTTCACTTGATTCATAAGTTTCCAAAGAGCAACGTTTCCCTGAGGAAGCAACTGAGTAGGCACATATTCCTACTGACAAATCTTAACACATAATTTCTCCTGCATTATCTAATAACAAAATATGAAACAAGATTTTAAGTCGATGTAGATTGTATTTTGTGCATTTACTAATCATTAAGTTGTTAGAGAGAGCATACATCTATTTGTTGAGATTTACTTTCCTTCTATTTTGTGATTTTCATTAATGGTAATATTTTTAATTTTTATTTTTTAGTCTAAGAATATTTTACATTATTTATTTTCTTTTAAGTCTAGGATTTATTAATTACAGAATATTTAGTCTTATAGCTACAACGAAAATGCCATATTTTCCTTATTTATTTTATTTATGTTAAGAATTCGTGCCCTACTGATTATCTTATTTTCACCTAACTGTTGTTTATCGATGGAACGGGTTGCCTGACTTGTTCCAAGGAAGTAGTAAAACAGAAAGTAAAGAACACAATGATTTTTATGTGGAAAACACCCGGCTCAAAAAGATGTAAAAAAAACCACGACCTGCACCTCTACAAGATTTAACCCCAACTTCACTAAATAACTCTGAGCCTCAACAATGACTGATTACAAAACTCTTGTAACCAACAAATAGAAATTATAAACTCTAATCCCTATAACTCAAAAGCTAGGAATTATAAACTCTAATTCCTAACTACACACACACCTCCCAAGGTATGCGTTCCCAAAGTCTCTGAGTTTTCCCCAACTCGAAGACTAGCTCCTAATTCAGTTTATAACACACTAAAACTAATATTACATCAATAGTTCAAACACAATGAACAACTCTAAAAATCAACGCTGAAACTCTTAGCTGGATTGTATACTTAGGACCAAGTTCTTCAATATGTTTCTTCAGTGATTAAGTAGCACTTCGTGAAGTCAATATGTCGATTGTGCTTTTCTTCTTTGTAAGTGCGTAAGTTATTCTGACTGATGCATCTTCTATTTAAGCACAGCTCCTCAAAGAGGCATTCTTTATTTCAAACTCCTCCTTTAATCAAAATTCTCATTACATAGAGTTCTACTTCAAGTGAGACTCCTTCTTCAATTCCAACTTTTGTCTCCTTAGTGTTATAGTCAAACTTCAACTCTTTAAATTAGCTTATCTTCAAGTATTTTACTCAACCACAACTTCTTCAATTTCTCATGTGATCAGTAACTTGAGTATATCAGAATTAGGCTTGCTCATTCATTCCTGACTTTAAGCAATCTTTGTCTGCACCTATTAGTGAAACCTGAAACCTATTTTACTATGATTGGACCATCTCAAGTAACATGGTCCATTCATGTGTCAGTCATCAGAAACTTCATTGATCTAACAAAGAGTCTTTTAATTTGTATATTTCCTATCTTACGTAGACTTCTTCAATCTGCAGAATCTTTCTCCTTCTACACAAGACTCTTCAAGATATGCTCAGAAGTGAAAATCCTTCTTTTCATTGGACTCTTTTTTCAACTCAACTTGCTTTCCCTTATCATAAAGTGTTTGAATCAAATTCAACTTCTTCAAATTAGCACATGTTGATTTCCTTGAGTTTATCAGAATTATTTCATATCCCTTTGTTAGTTTGTCAATCATCAAAACTACATCGTACCTAACAAACTCCCTTTTTTTATGATGACAAACCTCTTGTCTTTGTGCATTCAAACATCTTCACCTGTTAGCACTAAAGTATAAAACACTAGAATGAAATAAGTTAGTCAATGGGTTAAAAACATTACACAACCCTCTTATCTTCCCCCTTTTGACATCATCGAAAAATCATTTCAATGCAATAATATACTAGCCAAAGTGATTTGTTATGTTATTCATGGCCACTGGGGCTATCACCAAAACAATCAGACAAAGACTTTAGTCAACCTAGAAATGTGTTAAAGAGAGAAAAAATATGATTCAATTTAACAAAGATAACAATTCCATTTAACTGACAAAGCATGTTCCACATTAAACCTAAGCTCGTACTGAACAAAGCAAAATAATTAAGCATTAAGAAAATATGGTATAAAAGTGAGACATGGCTAAGGATACAAATAGTGAGGAGCTGATGAGGAAGGTGGAATAGGTGGTATCAACTATGTCAATTGATGAATGACTTCAACATTTTCATCCCTCTATCAATCAAGGTCAAGCTTCAAAGTCATGATCCTAGCCTTAAGGACCTCCTATTCCACTTTATGACAGTCTTGTGCAGCTTCTAGTTCAGATTTTTTTTCAAATAAGTGTTAGCCCTCCTTATTGAAACAGGTAGAGCAACATGATTCATATTTTCAAGAACATCTATTTTTTTTAAGTCAAACATGATTTAGGACTGAGAAGTCCAAAAAAAATAACCAATTAGGAACTAAAAGGGAAAGCATGTCCCTTTTTATTATTCAGAAACATATGTTGCATGTGATTGATGATCAAGTTTGGCACATTCATGGTACAAAAACTAATATTTTGGTTTATAGAGAAGAAGAAATTTCTGATGTAGAATTAACATATTTATGCACAACCATTTGGAGAGAGTTAAAGAAAATTTGGTCAACCAATTCGTCAGCATCATAGGACAAGGGGGAGGATGAAGTATGAGGAATGGAACAGGTGTGCTCAACTGTTTTAACTTAGACAGCCTATGCTTATGTCAGTGTAGAGCATACCTGATAAGAAGAACTTTGTGGTCACAATTGCTTGCTTGTACCTATTTTCTGCACAATCTAATACAAAATTAGGTTAGAAGAGTTAAAAATCTAGAATTGGGACACACAACTAAATGTACAAGACTGAATCGAATAACATTTTAGCTAACAAGATTTAAAAGAAAAATGGTTATTCTAGTCAATCATTGAGGGGAGTTCATGCAATTTTAATCATCCCCAAATCTAACCTATTCCTTTCAAAATGCTCTCTAATTAGTGCCTTTGGTGCTTCTCCAGTCATTTAAGTAACCCACATAGTCAACATTTTATAGCCCTCAAGAGTGAAATTACTTTCATTTGAATACCATAGTCTCAAGCCATTGCTTACCATGAGATATCTCAAGATTCTTATGACAACACCAATTCTTGTGAATTACCAACAAAATTATCATCAGCTTGTGTTGGTGTTATTGATGCATCAATTTTTTTATTTGTTGTTCCCCCTGTCAATATGCTCTCAGTCTGTACAATAGTTGAACCAGGTGGTACAACATGTTCTTGTGCATGCTCATCAGTTTCACTGTCATCCTCTTTTTTTTTTCCATCTCTAAAAGATCCATTCCCCCTTTAAATGTGGTAAGTGAAAGAAACTTTATTTGCTTCCAGTCTTATACCTTGAGCAAGCTTTATCTATGTACAAATTTTACTTGCCTTCTTTCACTCTCATCTGCAAAAAAAATTAGGGATTAACTTTAGGCACCCAGACAAACTTGGGTCCTTTCTTATGAGAAAAAGATGTATGAGGTTCCTTCTATCCCATCGAGGCAACAGGTTATGTTAACTATTTCTCTGACCAGATTTGACCTTCTTGTTAGCTTGTGCTAACATGGAATCAGATTTTTTTTCTAGGTTTATGCTTCTTGATTTACTTTTTGCTGCAACTGGACATTCAGTGGTTGGATGCCCCTGGTTACCACAAATATAACACAGATCTTTAATAGCATTAGAACTTTTATAAAAGACCAACCCAACCTTTTCATTGTGAGTTTTTGACCTAACTTATGAACAATTCTTGAAAAATGTGTCCATCTATTAGCTCTTTCAAGATCAAGTTTTAATTTAGAAACTTCTTGACTCAATTGACTAACCTTTTCTTTTTCATAAAAGTATTCATGTTTAATCTTAGTCAATTCTGACTCAATTTTTTCTTGTTCCTCACTTTTGACCTTTTTTCCTTTTTTCAGAAAGAGTCAGTTTCAAGATTTCAAATTTGAGGCTCAAGTTTGATGAATCAAGTCTGCTAACCTATTCCTTAAGAGTGCAGTTTTCCTTTTCAATAGTATTCTTACAAGTTTCTATATCAATAAAATCAAACTTGAGACTTGCAAGATTATTGAATAACTCATCCCTATCAGAAGTTAATTCTTAGAAATCATCAATTAGAGCACTCATTAAGGAAATAAGTTTTGTTTTAGAAAACAAATACAACTTTTCTTTAAGTTCAAGTATACTTACCTCAGAAGCATCATTTTATTCCTCCAAGTCTGAATCTCCAAGAGCCATGAGTGTTGTTTCATCAACTTCATCATTATCTGAGTCACATCCCCAAGCTGCTACCATTGCATATTCTTCCCTCTTTTTGGATTTTTCTTTCAATTCCTTTTCATCCCTTTCCTTTCTCCATTTTATTTTCTAGACAAAACAATCATTGATCTGATGATCAGTCTTACCACACTTGTAGCATCCATTTGGATTGTCATTGGACCATTTTTCACTACCTGTTCCCTTCTTATTTTTGAAGAATTTGCTGAAGTTCTTAGCTATAAATGCAACTTGTTTTTCATCAAGTTTAATTTCTTCATCACTATCAGATGCCTTCAGAGCTAAGGTATCCTCAGGGACTGCTAGATCTTTAGTTCCATCAATTTCCATTTCATAAGTTCTCAAATTCCCTACTAGTTCATCTAGTGTCATACCTGTGAGATCCTTATTTGCCTCTCTAATAGCAGTCACTTTAACATTCCATTTTGATTTTGGTATTACCCTTAACACCTTTTCAACTTGTTCTTCAGCAGTGAAGACTTTTCCAAAAGAAGTCAACTAATTTGTCAAAGCAGTAAGCTTTGTCATCATTTTATGTAAGGTTTCATTCTCCTTCATCTTAAAAGCTTCGTATTTAGTAAAGAGAAAAGCAATCCTGAATTTTCTTACCTGAGAGGTACCCTCATGTGCATTGACCAGTGCATCCCAGATTTGCTTAGCAGTGGTATAGGTTGACACTCTGTTGTATTCAGCAGGTCCTAGTCCACAGACTAAGATGTTCTTAGCCTAAGCATTTTTCTTTAATGCCACTAAGTCATCAGCGGTAAACTCACTTCTTACCTTCTTGACCTGTTCACCATCTTCTAACTTCATTGGAATAGTAGGACCATCAGTGATCCTGTCCCATAACTCGTAGTCTTCCCCTTGAATGAAAGTTTCCATCCTAGATTTCCACAAAATAAAGTGAGAACAATCAAAGAGTCGAGGTCTAATAGTGGACTGACTTTCACTATGATCAGTAGGAGGTGCAGAATTCATCATATTGATCTTTGTCTTAGGTGCTAGCCCTTTTTAAGACAACCTCGCTCTGATACCACTTGTTAAGAATTCGTGCTTTACTGATTATCTTATTTTAGCCTAATTGTTGCTTATCGATGGAACGTATTACCTGATGTGTTCCAAGGAAGCAGTAAAACAGAAAGTAAAGAACACAATGATTTTTACGTGGAAAACACCCGGCTCAAAAAGGTGTAAAAAAACATGACCTGCACCTCTACAAGATTTAACCCCAACTTCACTAAATAACTCTGAGCCTCAACAACGACTGATTACAAAACTCTTGTAACCAACAAATAGGAATTATAAACTCTAAGCCCTATAACTCAACAACTAGGAATTATAAACTCTAATTTCTAACTACACACACCTCCCAAGGTATGCGTTCCCAAAGTCTCTGAGTTTTCCCCGACTCGAAGACTAGCTCCTAATTCAGTTTATAACACACTGAAACTAATATTACATCAATAGTTCAAACACAATGAACAACTCTAAAAATCAACGCTGAAACTCTTAGCCGGATTCTATACTTATGTCCAGGTTCTTCAATGTGTTTCTTCAGTTATTGAGTAGCACTTTGTGAAGTCAATCTGTCGATTGTCCTTTTTGCTTTGTAAGTGCGTAAGTTATTCTGACTCATGCATCTTCTATTTAAGCACGGCTCTTCAAAGAGGCATTCCTTATTTCAAACTCTTCATTTAATCAGAACTCTCATTACATAGAGTTCTACTTCAAGTGAAACTCCTTCTTCAATTCCAACTTTTGTCTCCTTAGTGTTGTAGTCAAACTTCAACTCTTTAAATCAGCTTATCTTCAAGTATTTTTCTCAACCACAACTTCTTCAATTTCTCACGTGATCAGTAACTTGAGTATATCAGAATTAGGCTTGCTCATTCATTCTTGAATTTAAGCAATCTTTGTCTGTATCTATCAGTGAAACCTGAAACCTGTTTTCCTATGATTGGACCAACTCAAGTAACATGGTTCATTCATGTGTCAGTCATCAGAAACTTCATTGATCTAACAAAGAGTCTTTTAATTTGTATATTTCCTATCTTACGTAGACTTCTTCAATCTGCAGAATCTTTCTCCTTCTACACAAGACTCTTCAAGATATGCTCAGAAGTGAAAATCCTTCTTTTCATTGGACTCTTTTTTCAACTCAACTTGCTTTCCCTTATCATCAAGTGTTTGAATCAAATTCAACTTCTTCAAATTAGCACATGTTTATTTCCTTGAGTTTATCAGAATTATTTCATATCACTTTGTCAGTTTGTAAATCATCAAAACTACATCGTACCCAACAATTTAGTTTCTTATAAATAGAGATGTACTCTTCTAATTGAATCAAGAAAAAGAATCAATCAAGAGTTTAGAGTTTTCATTCAATTTCTGTTTAATTTTCTTTCTTGTCTTTTTCATTCCATAACAGTGGTATCAAGAGCCTTCATCGATCCTCATGGATCTGTGAATTTATTGAAGAAAAATTGTTAACTATTTTTTAATCCATACTGTTGACACATAATTTTTGCCTTCCTCATCTAAATTTAATCCTGAGTTTCTTTGATTTTTAATAAAATTAAAATATTTATTTCATCCGAATAAAAATTTATTAAATATATTTGTATGTAATTTTGTCATTTTAAGTAGTGATTATAATTTATCGTATTCAATTATACAAGATTTTATAATTTTGTTACTTAAATATTTATTTTTTAAAATATCGGATTTTAATCAAGGCTTATAGATTCAAATGATTAAAGTTTTGATTTAAATATAATTTACTCTCAAAAAATAATTTATTCGGATAAATATGTGTTTGATTTTATAAAATCAAGAAGCCCGGGATTAAAAAAAGTATTAATTCACATCGAATTTCAATTTAATTTAGCCGATCTATTAGATTTGGCCATAATTGAAACCAAATTGGCCATAATTGTAATGCAATCCGTCAATTGATTTGTAATTTGGTCAAAATTAAATAAATATAGCTAAATTTTAAATCCCAATTGGGGTTATATTTTAAATAACCCCAAAATTCTCAAAAACTCTCATAACTCCTACCTAATTTCACAAAAAAATAATTTCAAATTGTACTACATTGTACTATTTCCCTCCAACTTTGTCTTTTCCCAATTTTGAAATTCAAAAGTTGTACTACATTGTACAATTTTTCCCCACATTATCTTCCACCTCACCTTATCTTCAATTTTAAAATTCCAAAAATACCCTTATTTGCTTTTTCTCCCACATTGGTGGAGGACAAGAAATAAATCTTCATCTTTTTTCTATAAATACTTTTCTCCCACATTGGTGGAAGAGGGAAAAAAAACCTCATTTCTCTCCTATAAATACTACCACTACTTTGGTACAAAAAGGGGGAAAAGGGGAAAAAGGAAGAGAAAAAAAGAGGCTAGAAAGTTGAAAAACTCCTTTTGAGTAAAATAGTTATTTTTATTTAGTAAAAAATTTTGTTTCATAGAGTTGGTCGGCTAATCAAAATTTTTGAGTTGCCGGCGACGTTTTTCGGTGGTGGTTGATTCCGACGAAGTTCATAGTCTAGTTTTGCTGCCCCCCAAAAGGTAAACACACGTTTTTCTTTTTTTATTTTAATTTTTATTATCGTTTTTTTTTCTTCATCTTTTTTCTTCTTCGTAGTTCGTAGATATAATTTTATTTGCTGGGATTGTATGTTGTAGATGGCCTTGAAGGCCCTAGGACGTTGTGGTATCGATATTCTAATTATTTTCATGTTCATGATATAAAAATGAGCTAGCAATAGTTGTATGTGCCTTTTTTGACTTTATTCTTTGATTATTTTAGATAAAGTTTCAATCTTTGCTTAAAAGATGTATTTATGCTTTGTTTAAACTCATTGTTGTTGG
The DNA here is from genome assembly GCA_030864215.1 of Capsicum pubescens. NCBI lineage: Eukaryota > Viridiplantae > Streptophyta > Magnoliopsida > Solanales > Solanaceae > Capsicum > Capsicum pubescens. The sequence continues at coordinate 250,197,977 of CM061543.1, read as the reverse complement.
ATATATTTGTTTTTAGCATGTAAAGTTATTTTCTTTATGTTGAAAAGAATAGTTAATGTTGAATGTTTCGCCTTTTCACCTTATTCTTTGATTATTTTGGATAAAGTTTAGATCTTTGCTTTAAAAACATAATCATGTCTTCTTTAAACTCATTGTTGTTGAATATGTTTATTTTTAGCATGTAAAGTTATTTTCTTTATGTTGAAAATAATAGTTAATATTGATTGTTTTGCCTTTTGACCTTATTCTTTGATTATTTTGGATAAAGTTTAGATCTTTACTTGAAAAGACATACTCATGTCTTGTTTAAACTCATTATTGGTAGATATATTTGTTTTTAGCATGTAAAGTTATTTTCTTTATGTTGAAAAGAATGGTTAATATTGATTGTTTTGCCTTTTGACTTATTCTTTGATTGTCGTGTATAAAGTTTTGATCTTTGCTCAAAGGCGAACTCATGCCTTGTTTAAATTTATTGTTCGCCGATTTATTTGTTTTAGCATGTAAAGTTATTTTTTTTATGTTGAAAAAATAGTTACTATTGTTTGTTTCGCCTTAATAAAAAGAGTAATTGATTAAATCAAGAATTTGTCATTTGCTTGTTAATTATTTTAAGGGATCTCCAAAATCTTCGTATAAGAGATGAAGTGATAGCTTTATTTTTCATCCACGATGTTTATTTTTTTTTCTTTTTTTTTTCTCATGTTTTTAAATTTGTCAAAATGATGAGAAAGTTCGGATTTTTGTGGCTAAATAGAATTATTTAGATATTTCCGAGTCATGCATAGTAAGATTGTGAAACGATATTTCACTTTTGGAAATGCTAACTTTTATTCTAATTTTCTTACTCCTTTGGGATTGTTATATGTGCTCTTTGTGAGTGTAAAGATTTGATTCATGTCTCTCTTTTATTCATAATTTCAAAAGAGAATCAAAGATTGCTTAGAAATAAAAATCATAGGTTGTTACACGTTTTTCAATAAGATGTTGGTTGTAATTTATATGTATGAATTTTTGTTAGTATCACCTTAATTGAAATTTAAAGATTCTCTTTCTTGAAAAGTTAGCCTTTATTTTCTTTTGTTATATGGATTGGTGTCTATGTTTGTTCAATTCTAGAAATCATGAGTATTTTTCTGGTTGCCTCATCCCTTTACTTTCGCAAGCTTACGTTGTTTGTTTCTCGCATTAATTCATTGAATATGACCTTCTTTCTTTTACCTTTATTCATTCTTAATATGAACATAAATCATGAGGCATGTAAATGAGTGTCTTTGCTTTGCATTTTTTATTTGTTGACTCTCATTCTTGTGCAAGTGTGCTTATTCTTCTCATTCAAAAATTGGTTCTTGATAGTTTCTTTTACTTTGAAATATGTCACTTTTATGCCTTGAACATATATTAATTTCTTTATCTTTTCTTTGCATGCAAAAAAATGTCTCGAGTCCAAATGGACTCCTCTCCTCTTGCATTTCGTAATGGATAAATGAGGCTCACCCCTTCGAGTCAAGTTCGAAGTTTAAACCCAAGGTCCACTACATGGCGTACGGGTGCTAGAAGATAGACGAAGAAGGAAAATGGGTCAAAACTCATTGATGAGGTCACTAAGAGACTTGAAAAGTCTCAATTTTTATTATTGTCTTCTTTTTATTTATTCATTTAGTCATTTATTTATTCATTCATTTCGGCCTTGAAGCCAAGGTTGTATTTAATATAGGTGGAGCAAGACTCGAGCCAAAGGCTCAAAAAATAGTTTAGGACAGGTGAAATGGGTCAAAAACCCAACTAGACTAGGACAGGTCTCGTTGATTTGGGCCCAATGGCCTAAATCCTTTACTTTCTCCTCCCTTCCTCTTTTATGTGTTTATTTATTTATTAATTTTGTTTAGACTTAGTTAAAATCCCTCCTAAGTCGCCTAAATCTATTTTACACAAGTCTTTTTAAAAAAAATTAAAAAAATCAAATCACTATTTCAATAAATTAATCTTTTCAGAAGTTAATCAAAAGATGTTTCCAAACAGTCCGGATAACCGCAAGTTAGCGGACGTTTTAGGTGTCTAACACCTTCCTAAAACGTTAATAGGAACCACTTACTCAGAATCTTCAAAACTTAAAACGGTTTTTCTGTTTTGAATCGTTTGAAGTAACTCTCTAAAGGTTTCTTAATTCCTTTTCAAAATTAAGTGTCGACTCTCTTTCAAAAGTCAAAATTTCCGCAAAACATATACTTATTTTTAACCTACTTTTAATCCTTACATTTATTTTTAACTTAGGACTATTTTTTACCCTTACTTTTATTTTTAATCGTTTTTTAACCCATATTATTTTAAATCTTGTTTTTCAAACCATGACAAGCAATACTCTCTCTTTCAATGCCCCACAAATCTTCACTGGTGAAAATTATCAAATTTGGACAGTTATGATGAAATCTTATCTTGAAGCTTATGATTTGTGGGAAGTTGTAAAGGAAGACAAGCTTATACAACCACTCCCTACAAATTCTTCTGCTGCCGAAATCAAACTTCACTCAGAAGAGAAATCGGAAAAATATAAAGCAAAAATTATAATTCAAAATTCATTTGTTGATTCAATCTTTTCTAAAATCATTGCATGTGAAACAACAAAAGAAGCTTGGGAAAAACTTGAAAAGGAGTATCAAGGAAGTGAACGAGGCAGACAAAATCAAATTATGAATTTGAAGAGAGATTTTGAATCTCTTAGGATGCAAGAAGGTGAGACAATTACTAAGTATTCTGACAGAATTTCTTTGATTGTCAATAGAATCAGATTGCTTGGTGAAGATTTTAAAGATAATAGAATAGTTGAAAAAATTCTGGTGACTGTTCCTGAGAGATTTGAGTCCGAAATCTCCGCTTTAGAAGAGTCTAAAGATCTCTCTGTCATCTCTCTTCCTGAATTGATAAGCGCTCTTCAAGCACAAAAGTAAAGAAGAGCTTACAGGGAAGACAAAGTTGTTGAAGGTATTTTTTATGTGAACCATCAAAAAAGAAAAGTTGATTATCCACATTGCAAATATCGCAAAAAGAAAACACACTTAAAATTTTTTTGTTAGTGGAGATCTGATGCATTATGTGGAAGTTGCAAACAAAAGGGTCATGTCACAAAAGTATGCAAGTTCAAAGACACTCAAAATAATTCAAAAGCGCAACAAAATTAAGGAAAAATACTTTTTTTTTTCAAGAATAATTAAGTGTTCAAACTCAAATTGGATAACCAACTTAAGTTTGAGGGAGAATATTGAGATTTACCTTCCTTATATTTTAATTTATGATTTTCATTAATGGTAGAATATTTTTATTTTTTATTTTTTAGTCTAAGAATATTTTACATTATTTATTTTCTTCTAAGTCTAGGGTTTATTAAGTACAAAATATTTAGTCTTATAGCTATAAGGAAAATATCATATTTTTCTTATTTATTTTATTTAGTTTTTTATAAATAGAGATGTACTCTTCTATTTGAATCAAGAAAAAGAATCAATCAAGAGTTTTCATTATTTTCTTTCTTGTCTCTTTCATTCCATAACACTATTTACATAATTGTACTTTCAATGCACCTCCTCATGCGCAGACTTGATTTTTTTAATTTCATTAGTCAAGCACGTGAAAATTCTTTTTGATAATATGTGGCACTGAGATTCTCAGGACCTCTGTCTGATTGAAGTGTGTTTGATCATCTTATCTAAACTTTTAAGTTGTTCAAGAGAGAGCACACTTTTATCTTAATTATATTTTCAATATTATGAAAAGTCATTTTGCATGCAAGTTGTGCTTTATTTTTGGCATTGGCTTATAAACATTTCAATCAAAAGGGGAGAAATGATTTCGCTTAGGGGCGGAAGTCATTTTCCTTATAACTATCTTAACTCGTAACTTCATAATTTATCACCGACTCCAACTAATATTTTGACGAGTTATTACTGATATTTACCGATATCTTAACTTGTTAATATCAATATTGTTAGTATTTTTTTTTTTATAATATACTTTTCACTTACCAATCTACTACTAGAAAGCATATTTTTTAAAAATATTTTCAAGAAAACATTCAAGGAAAAATGACTCCACATAAAGGATTTAATCTCATGAAAATATTACATACCATTATTAGCAAGAGCTCCATGGACGAGAAATGAGAAAACAAGGAAGATAATGAGTTCCATGTTTGTTAAACAAGAAAAGGATTTTTATTCTTAGTGAGGAGAATTTTCTTATGAGATATATGGAAGAGAAAAGGGATGTTTATATAGGCAAATTTTAGATGAGTCCAATAAGAAATGCCACTCTACTAGTAAAAGGTTTTCGAAGCTAATTATTTATTTTAAAATTAGTTTTTTTATATATAAGTTGATAGATTAAATTATTTTCAAATTGTCAGTAACTGTGATATACCAATGGCAATGACATACATTTGATTTTGTATAAGCAGTGTCGATCGATGGTCATAAACGAGTATGAATCTGGATTTTCTCGGAGTTGTAAAGCTTCATTTAGTCTTAAAACATACATATTATAATTTCCTTAAATAATTGTTTAAAGACAATATACAAGGAAAAAAAAGAATGTGTTAAGCAATGTCTAATGACTTATTAAAGCCTTAAAGGGTTTGTCTGCCATTATACGTTGTGTACTTTTTCTATAATAGCGAGTTCAGGATTTTCAATTATGTAGTTTAAAATATCTATATATTTAATATTAAAAAAATTAAAAAAAATTTAACACTTACTATAAATACATAAAAAATAATTTAATCGTATATAAACAATGTACTTTTCATCAAAGAGATTCAGATGAACCCTCAGCCATAATAGCTCACTTTGCCCCTACTTTGTAGGTTATCAGTCTATATTTTTTATGGATATTTAGGGGCCGTTTCGGAAGATATATTAGAAAAAATGAAACATGTATTAGATATGGTATTATCTAAGGGGAAAGGACAGAAACAACACTTCAAATTAAACTATTTCCTTGAAAATGGCCATGGAATTTAAATTCTACTTTCTAGCCATTTTAATTTACTGACTGGTTCTATACTGTTTTTACACAACTTTTATACAGGTTTTATACAAATCTTATGCATAAATATTCAATACGGAAATTATACAGTTTTGATACATAATTTATATAATAACTGTACATTTGCACTTCAAATTAAACTATTTCTTTGAAAATGGCCATGGAATTTAAATTCCACTTTCTAGCCATTTTAATTTACTGACTGGTTCTATACTGTTTTTACACAACTTTTATACAGGCTTTATACAAATCTTATGCATAAATATTCTATACGGAAATTATACAGTTTTAATACATAATTTATATAATAACCGTACATTTGCACTTCAAATTAAACTATTTCTTTGAAAATGGTCATGGAATTTAAATTTCACTTTCTAGCAATTTTAATTTACTGGCTGGTTCTATACCGTTTTTACACAACTTTTATATAGGTTTTATACAAATCTTATACATAAATATTCTATACAGAAATTATACAGTTTTGATACATAATTTATATAATAACTGTACTTTTTTTACATGTTTTATACAACAATTATATAATTTGTATACACTTTCTATATATTGTACATATACATATTTGATAAAACTATACAATTTCTATACATATATCTTATATAGATTCATATTCTATTTAATAATTATATCGTTTTTATATAATTTAATTATTATTTCTAAACAATAAAAAAAAGTAGAATATTTGATCTATTTAAAAATTTATAGTAAAAAAAAAATTGAAATCTTTTTAAAAGGGCCGAATTGTCCAAGTTGAATATTGTATCATTATTGTATATAGACTGTATCAGTATCGTATATGGACTGTATCGATCAAAATGACCCAAATTGAAAAAGATTAGGAAATGGCCATAAAATGACATTTGTTTAGCCGACTGAACATTATTTGTCCAAATGCCAAACTTGGGCTATAATTGGGCTATTATTTTTTAAAAAGTTCATAGAGTGTCCTTTTTTCATTATCTAATCACTTGTTTGGTAATACTATTTTTAACTAGGGGTGTCAAACGGGCCGGGCTGATCCGGCCCAACCCGACCCAACTAGTCAACTCGGCCCGATCAGCCCACGGGCTGAAGGGTACCGGGGCCTGGGCCGATTTATTTTTTATTTTGGGCCCAATTAACCCGGCCTAGACCAAGCCCGGTCCAGGCCCACCGGTTAACCGACTCGATTAAATTTAAAATATATATATAACAAACGAACTAATTTACTATAAAGTATTATTAATTTATTATATTAAGTAGCATATGTTTTATTTAAAGAAGTACATATATTTTATATGTGTACGTATATATTGAATGATACATATATATGTGTGTATATTTTCTAAAGTAGTATATATTTAACGTATACATATATATATGTTTTAGAAATTAGTATATAACTATATATTTAGTGTGTATATATATTGTAGTATATATATATTGCAGTATATGTTTTATTTAAAGTAGTACATATATTGAATGGTACGTATATATGTGTATATATCTTCTATAGACGTATATATTTAACGTATACAGGTGTATATGTTTTATAAATTAGTATATAACTATATATTTAGTGTGTGCATATATTGTAGTATATTTTATTTAAAATAGTACGTATATATTGAATGATACATATATATGTGTGTATATTTTCTAAAGTAGTATATATTTAACGTATACATGTGTATATGTTTTAGAAATTAGTATATAACTATATATTTAGTGTGTGTATGTATTGTAGTATATATATATTGCAGTATATTTTTTATTTAAAGTAGTACATATATTGAATGGTACATATATATGTGCATATATCTTCTATAGACATATATATTTAACGTATACATGTGTATATGTTTTATAAATTAGTATATAACTATATATTTAGTGTGTATATATTGTAGTATACATATTATAGTATATTTTATTTAAAGTAGTACGTATATATTGAATGGTACGTATATATGTGTGTATATTTTCTAAAGTAGTATATATTTAACGTAAACATGTGTATATGTTTTATAAATTAATATATAACTATATATTTAGTGTGTGTGTATATTGTAGTATATATATATATATTGTAGTATATGTTTTATTTAAAGTAGTACATATATTGAATGGTACGTATATATGTGTATATATCTTCTATCGACGTATATATTTAATTAACGTATACATGTGTATATGTTTTAGAAATTAGTATATAACTATATATATAGTGCTTTAAAGTAGTACGTATATATTGAATGGTACGTATATATGTGTGTATATTTTCTAAAGTAGTATATATTTAACGTATACATGTGTATATGTTTTAGAAATTAGTATATAACTATATATTTAGTGTGTGTGTATATTGTAGTATATGTTTTATTTAAAGTAGTACATATATTGAATGGTGCGTATATATGTGTATATATCTTCTATAGACGTATATATTTAACAAACACATGTGTATATGTTTTATTAACTATATATTTAGTGTGTGTATATATTGTACTATTGGAGTATATATATATTGTAGTATATGTTTTCTTTAAAGTAGTACATATATTGAATGGTACGTATATATGTGTCTATATCTTCTATAGACGTATATATTTAACGTATACATGTGTATATGTTTTATAAATTATTATATATATCATTATATTGTAGTATATATATCTTGTGGTATATGTTTTATTTAGAGTAGTATATATATTTAACTAACGTATAGTCGTATACACGATTACATGTGTAATTGTGTATATGTATTATGTGTATATATTTTTTAAATTCTAATGTAGTATATACTATATATATAGTGTATATATATTGTTTAACGTATTTAAAATGTATATAGGTGGGTATATATAGTGTATATTGGAGAAAAAACTTTTTTCTTTGTTTTTGACCGAATTTTTAACCGGTTTTGACCGGGTTTAGGTGGGTTGGACCGGGTTAGGTTAAGTGAGCCGGTTCAGGATTGTTTTTAAAAATTTTACTGTTGGGCCCGGAACCGGACCGACCAATTTTAATCCGGCTCGGAACCGAACCAGCCCACAATCCGGCTAAATCTCACGGGCCGGTTCCAGGTTGACCCGACCCGGCCCACTTGACACCTTTATTTTTAACATATATATATATATATATAAAAAAAATTAACTAATACATTTATTAGTTATACAACATATTCATTATTATTTTTAGAGAAAAGGGTCTAATTTACCCCATTACTTCAATAAAATTAACTAAATATACCCTTTGTTGTATTTTGGGGTCAAATTTTACGCTCGTTGTCACACTTTAAGGTCAAATTAGCTCTTGTTGTCATACTTTGGGGTCAAATTTATCCTCATTGTCAAGACAGTTTTCACATGTAACCTTCATTTAACAGAAAATCCTAAAGCCTTAGCCTTTATCCATCTTTCTGTAACGGATGATAACACTCAACAATAGAAACGTTAAACGCTCCATTTGAGAAAAAAAAAGTCACACCCTAATTTAATCCACCCATCCCACTCGACTCAAAATATGACACGAACAAATACACCCCTCTCTCAGTTTTGTTGCAAAAATTTGACCAATAAAATAGAGGGTGGGGTATATCTGTTTGTGTCTTTTTTGTGAGTTTGTTCGTCTGAGCGGGTTAGATTAGGATGTGTTTCATTTTTAAAATTTAGAGCATTTAACATTGATTTTGACTTTTCTATTAAATAATGGGTATAGGTGAAAAGTTTCATAACAGCGAGGAAAAATTTGACCCTAAAGTATGATAACGAGGGTAAATAATCTCAAAATATGATGAAAAGTATATTTAATTAATTTTCTAAAATAGAGGAATAAATTTAACCTTTTTACCTTAATTTATACATATAATAAATCGTGTCATTAACAATATGAGATATTATTTCTATTCTAATAAGTCTTATTCTGCATTATACACTCTATTCGCTTACTATTACGATTCATAATATTACTAGTACCGTAGTACGTTTCTAATACTACTATTCTTATAGAATCTAGCCAATGATTTATTTAGATTGTTATTTGTTGCTATGTTTGAACTTTGTCAAGTGATTTGTCTTCTAATTTTCTGCCGTATGAGAGACCTTTTTCTTGTTATTGCTTTAATTATATAGGGCCTGCAGACTGGTGATTTGGATTTGTTGTTTTGGGGAAATCCCAAATTGCCATGTGTCTTTCTTTTATTAATTATAAATTCATTTATTTATTCACTGAAATCTGGAATTTCATTTTTTCTTAAAGAATCAAGCCCCATGATGAATTGTTCATTACTTAATTGTTAATTTTGACATAGAAACCAAAGTCACTAGTTGTAACTTGTACGTATGTGCACTCAAATATGATTTTCACCCGTGTTCGGTACGTGTTTTGGGATCCCATCGGCTAATCCAGTATGTTCAGAAGTAGGTGTGGGCATGGTATGGTATATACCGAATACCAAACTGAAATCGAATTTTTTAATACCACAGTATGGATGTTATGGTATTTGGTATCATATTTGATATGAATTTTAAATTATTTTAGTATTTGATACGGTATTTGATATTTAAGCAATAAATACCAAAATATCGTATTCTGCACCGAAGTTTTTAATAATATATAAAACCCATATATATATTATATTTAAAATTATTAAATATATTTATATATCATCCGTTAGCCAATTGAACATAAAAGTAGTTTTTATTCAGAAATAAATTTCTTGGGAAGCTTATTATTTAGGAGCACTATGCTTAAATTTAGATACTGTTGTTCAGAGTTTGCATCTCGAACTATTCAATCGTGATTGAAATGTTATTTTTGTGTAATTGATTAACAAAGATAGTTGTTAGCCTAACATGATTGAGACGTTTTTAAAATTTAAAGTTATAGTTTTTTTATATGAATATATGTAATTAGAAATCAAATAAAATATGGTTACCGAATTACCATACCGTAAAATACCGAAACCGAATTTAAAAATATCAAACCATACCGAATTAATTTGGTATGGTAATGGTATTGTTCTTTTAGATACCGAAAATCGAAATTACCGTACCGAAGTTTAAAATATCGTACCGTACAGTACCGTACCATGCTCACCCCTAGTATTGGATGTGCGGGGAGAAATCAATAAATTTAGAATGTCATTTATAAAATTCATTGGAAAAATTCTTTTGACTACAAAAATTTCGCCCAAATTTGGCCACAATAGTAAAAAGACTCATTCACACTATAAACTAGTTTCTTTTTTAATATTTTTGTCCGTTTCATCCTAAATTTTAAATTCTATCATTACTTATTTATTACTATTTTTCAATACATTAAAAACTATCCCAATACATGGGAATGAACAAGTTAACATGATTTTCATAAATATGATTGTATAGTATGTAGGGGTGGGCATGGTATGGTAAATTTTGATACCGTGATTTTTGGTATTATGGTATTTGGTATACATTTTAAATTTTTTTGGTATATGATATGGTATTCGATATTTATAAATGACATACCGAAATACCGAATACCATACCGAAGTATATATAGTTACATAAGTAACTTATATATATATATATATATATATATATATATATATATATATATATATATATATATAATAATACTTAGTATTAGTATAAAAATATTTAGACATTGAAACTTTCGCTACTCTATCTTGATTGAAATGTCTTTTTGGTGTAATTGACTTATAAAAGGAATTGTTTGTACTTCTTTTTCAATATTTCTACATGTGTAATGTGTATTTATTATATAATTAAGACATGCTTTTGAAAAGTAGAAGTGATAATACTCTAGTATACGAGTATATATTGTCAAAGTTAAACAAACTATGGTTACCGATTAGCATACCGCAACACACCGAAACCAAACATCAAAATACCAAACCATACCGAACTAATATGGTATGGTAATGGTATAATTTTTTTTAAAATCGAATACCGAAATTATCGTACCGAAGTTTCAAATACCGTACCATACAATACTATGCCCACCCCTATTCAAAAGTTCCACTTTAGGGGTAAAACGCTACCTATCTAAAGTGACTTCATTTGCAGCACTCGAACCCAAGAGCGTTGGTTAAGGAGGAAGAATGAGCATCGCAAAGTTGAAGTAAATCCAACATGACAAATAACTAAGGGAACACAAGCTCTAAAGTTTCTTTCCAAGGGAATAAACTTTCTTATGTTTAACAAAAGCAAGACTACATCATTACGAGATGCTCAGATTTTTATGTTTAAATTGTAATCAATATTTTAAAAGCCAAGTTGAGAGTTGAGAGTTGAGATTTTAGGCACGTAATCCTTTAACCAGCATTACACAGTTTGAAAGAACTGCGCTTAATCCGAATGCTAGCTATTCAATATACTACTACGTGGTATGAAAGACCAATTTTCGAGCTCTTCTGATGATTATGAGAATTCATGAGTATCCAACGTCATAGGTACTTACCACAGTAATATTAAGCTCAGAATCATTATACTGGTAAAAAGTAAGTATTATGAGTATATACTGATTACAAAATGCCCTCTCATCAATTAATCACAGTTCTTAGCAAAAGCAGCAAAATATTCAATTTGCAATTAGAGATAGTGACAAGTTCGACAAAAGTTACAGGTTAGTCGCTTTCTCTTCACTAATAAAAGTTCATCCACAGTTGAACTTAAAATATAAGATAAGATTTCCCGGGCATAAGCACACTAGTCATGATATGCTTCTTCTTCGTCCTCGTATCCTTCATCCTCATCTGCTACTGCATCTTGATACTGTTGGTACTCGGAAACCAGATCATTCATGTTGCTCTCTGCCTCAGTGAACTCCATCTCATCCATTCCTTCCCCCGTGTACCAATGCAAGAAAGCCTTCCTCCTAAACATGGCTGTGAATTGCTCACTAACACGACGGAACATCTCTTGTATTGATGTTGAATTTCCAATGAAAGTTGATGCCATCTTTAGACCAGTTGGTGGAATATCACAGACTGTTGACTTGACATTGTTGGGAATCCACTCAACGAAGTATGAGGAATTTTTGTTCTGCACATTAAGCATCTGCTCGTCAACTTCCTTGGTGCTCATTTTCCCCCTAAACATAGCTGATGCTGTCAAATAGCGGCCATGCCTAGGGTCAGCAGCACACATCATGTTCTTTGCATCCCACATTTGCTGAGTAAGCTCAGGGACTGATAAAGCTCGGTATTGTTGTGAGCCACGTGAGGTAAGTGGAGCAAACCCAACCATGAAAAAGTGGAGACGGGGGAAAGGAATGAGATTCACAGCAAGTTTCCGCAGATCAGAGTTAAGCTGTCCAGGGAATCTGAGGCAACAAGTGACTCCAGACATGGTTGCAGAAATTAAGTGATTCAGATCACCAACTGTCAGAAAACAAATGCACCATAAATAGAAGGAAAAGCTCCTAAAAAGTTGCAGGAATAGTGATCCCCAGCATGAAGCATATTCATAATAATTGTTGCTATGCAAACACAGTCAACTAACCCTCAATCCTACATGAGTTATGGTCAACTAAGCAGATACACTATAAAGTTGCTTATGAATGGAATCTGAGGAGGGGTGTTATAGCTAAACGGTTGATGAAACACATTTCGTGAAGATTAATTAAGATAAGATTTAAGAAAACGAAATGGCTGCATTAAAGGGAGGCCACTGGCGCTAATCGGAATATTAGTTGCAAAATCTAACACAAAAGAATATATTGAAGATTCCATCACCATGGCTCAAAGTCGTTGCATGTTGAGCTAGACACCTAAGTAAATGGGTGATACCATTCATATGAATAGAGGATACTTACAGCTAGGAGTTGTAAGTTTGAGAGTTCGGAAACAAATGTCATATAAAGCCTCGTTGTCAAGAACCATGCACTCATCTGCATTTTCTACAAGCTGATGAACAGACAATGTAGCATTGTAAGGCTCTACAACGGTGTCTGAAACCTTTGGAGATGGGAAGACAGAGAATGTTAGCATCATCCTATCTGGGTATTCCTCTCGTATCTTTGAGATGAGAAGTGTTCCCATTCCAGACCCAGTCCCCCCTCCCAGGGAGTGGCATACCTGAAACCCTGCATATAGTTCCACATATGAGAAACAAAACAATAATGCATGTATGACTATGTATATACTGAGAAATTAAATTCCACAAGTTAATAATCTTGAAAGGTGTAAACATTTCGAGAAGACATTTAAGAAATAGCAATTTCCAGGTTCGTTGTGCATAACATCAAGAATACATTCAATCACCATAGCACCCTCTGTGTACTGACCATTGTTCATCTTTTAAATAAAATCGAGATTCTCTAAAAGTAGAAATCCTCTAAACACACACACACACACACCAGACCTAAAGTGTGATAACACGGCTATATTCACATATCAAAAGGAAATCACAAGCAAATATGAAATGGTAAAACAGCAGAACTTACCATATCAAAAGTAATCCCACAAGATAAGCAAATCAGGATATGCACAAGCATTCAAAACAGAATTGTATGAGCAATCACAAACATTTAAACATAAATGTAAGCAATTGCGATTTTAAGCTTCCCATATGAACAAATACATCATGACACTGAGGTAATACATAACCACATGCATAAAAATTTAAGCAAACACCTTGTCAGCATCATAATTTCAGCTTCTCAAATGAATAAAACCAAAACCGCTGAACGTTCAACATCAAAAACAATCAGCATGAGTTAACAAATCAAATAACATGCATTAACATTTAAAAACAGAGAAGGGTCTAAAATGTCCTGAACTATGAGATTTGGCACAATGTTGCTCTCCGTTACATATCGGGCAAAAAATGCCCTGGACATTACCTTCGAGCCAAAAACTAACACAATCAGCATGTGTTAACAAACCAAAACATGCATAAACATGTAAACAAGTATCTTGTAGGCAATTACAATTCTCAACTTCTTTACCAACAATACCAAAGACAATCCCACAAATTAAGAAATCAAGTTAAACATTCAAACAAACATCTATTAAGCAAACACAATTTTAAGCTTCTCAAACACATAAAACCATAATTAAAAAAAAACAATCAGCACGAGTTAACAAATGAAAATACACATAAACATTTAAAACAAATACCTTGTTTTACAATTTCCCCTTCTCAAATGATTAAAAACCAATCAGCATGAGTTACCAAATCAAAATACGCGTCAAAATTTAAACAAACACCTTGCCAGAATCACAAATAAAAAACGTGCATACCCTTGGATGTCTTCTACCCACCCCCACCACTTACCCCAACTCTCCAATCGTCACGTCCCACACTCCCTGCCCTGCCCTGCCCAGCCCTCCCCCAACCCCCACCACATCCTCATAATTTTGTGTTAATTATATACAATTACTGTTGAAGATATATCTCAGAAATAAAATAAAATAAAAGTAGATAACTATGTGGATTAGACTTAGTAATTAGTTATTCCTTTGTTATTTGAATAGAAATTAGTTATCTTGTTATTTGAATTTGAATTGAAGGTTAGAAATTTGGCTATAAATATGTCTTTGTTTTATTAATAAAAGAATTTCCTTTGAACAATATTTTTTTCTCTCCAACTCTTTCTCTGTTATTTCTCTAATTTCAAAGCTAAAAACCAATAAATACAAATGCTTTATATTGAACACAATTATGAATTAACTAAGTAACGAACGGCTTTTTTCCTCAAAAATATTTTGCCTACTACCGAACACACCTCTTGATTCAAGACACTAACGTGATACGTGACGAACACGCATAAATACTTTAAGCAACCACCTTGTCAGCATCACAATTCTCACTTCTTAAAATGAAATTAAAAACAATCAACACAATAACGTTAAGCCCTACATTTCTGCAAGGGCTATTTCCACGACTTAAACTCATAAACTCTTGGTCACAACTTTACCAACTACTCAACTCCCCTTTTCAATCAGCACGAGTTTGTACCAAAAATATACATGAACATTTAAAAAAATACCTTGTAGGCAATCACAACTCTCAGCTTCTTTACGAACAACATCAAGAACGGAATCAATCAATTCAGCACCTTCAGTATAATGGCCTTTAGCCCAATTATTACCAGCACCAGACTGACCGAAAACAAAGTTATCAGGTCTAAAAATCTGTCCATGAGGACCAGATCTAACACTATCCATAGTGCCAGGTTCTAAATCCATAAGAACAGCACGAGGTACGAAGCGCCCACAACTCGCCTCGTTATAATATACATTAACCCTCTCAAGTTGTATATCTGTCTCCCCATGGTACGCGCCCGTTGAATCGATACCGTGCTCGGCACATACCACTTCCCAAAATTTTGCCCCGATTTGGTTGCCACATTGGCCACCTTGAATATGGAGAATCTCACGCATTTCTTTTAATAGATTATTACGAATACGTTTCGTTCGAGGGAGAGGATGAAAGGGAGGGGGGAGGATTTCAATTTTTCGAGGGAATTATGTGAGAAATGAAGAGGAACCAAGAGGGATAAGGGAGTTTGTATATGGTGGGGTGGGGGGTGGGGGGTTTGGAATTTGAAATTTTGTTGAGTGGTGGGAAAATGTAAGTCCGGACAAGTGGATGGATGGAAGAAATTTTAGGATGTTATGTATATAAGTGGTACATATTCCATGGTTTAGTTTATAAAAGAGAAAATACATTTTTTTTTTACCTCTGAACTTATCCGCATAATTTACTTTATATTCTTAACTTTATGGACAATTATATACTCCCTTGACAATTTTAAAATTAATAAATTTCACCCCTAATATTGACGTGGCATAAAAATTTTTTAAAAAAAATTGAAAAACACATAATTTTTTTAAAAAATTAATTCCACCATTAATATTAATATTATATAATTATAAAAATATAAAAATTACCCCCTACCCCACCCTCTTCATCTTCTTCAAATTCACCCCCCCCCCCCCCACACCCTTTTCTTCATCTTCAGAAACTTCAATCTTCTTCTTCAAATCCATCCACCCCACACATTTTCTTCTGCAAAACTCCATTTTTTCTCCTTCAAACCCCCCACCTCCACGATACCCCCACCCCCATTGTCTTCTTCTTCAAACACCCTCTATCCCCACCTCTTTTTTCTTTTTCGAACCTCTCTATTTGTTTATTCTTCTACAAAATGTCAACCCCTTCCTCATTCAATCTGATGTACCTCAATTCTCATTTTTTGAATTTTTTTAATTATTCCTTTCTAGATAAACTAAAGAAATCAAACACATCAATGAAAATAAAAGGGGATTGTATTTTATAAAGATTAGGATTTTTTAAGGTCAAATTTTATTTCTTTAATTAGCAAAAAATGAAGTTAATCAATGGACAAGACATTAATGTCTAATTTTATTTCTTTAATTAGCAAAAAAAAAGAAGTTAATCAATGAAGAAGACATTAATGAAGATATAGGGTACCTTTATAGAAAAAAGAGGTGGAAGGAAAAAAGTTAAAATTTAAATAATTTTTGACGTAGCAATAATGTGGAGTTAACGTGGCGCTGATGTGGTGGCGTGTATGATACACCTTTCTAGTGAGACTGGTATACAGTGAAATTTAATTCAATTTAAAGTTGAATGAAGGATTGGTGACATTGACTAACTTAAAGGGTCAAACATCATTAGGAAACTTGATTAAGTTAATTGTTGACTTGATTAATATTTTCAAAACTTTTTAACTTTTTAAAAATACAAATCAACTCAACCCACACCCCTCTTCAATCCAAATCAATCAGTCTCTCTCCTCTCTCTCTCGACAGCTTCTCTTAACTCTCTCTCAACTAACAGTTCTGCAAATTTCTCCTTTCAATCCTCGACGACTTCAACCTCTAATGATAAATAGTTGGGCTTCGAGTTCCTTTTCGACTCCAATCTTCAATCGACGTGACAGTCTTGCTCTCCAGCCACGACAGCTTTGAATTCTTCATCGTTCCTTTTCTTCTTTCATAGGTAAAAATTTATGGCTTTTTTAGTTTTGAAGAAAACGAGGAACTTGAGCCAACTTCTCTTATAATATTGGTTAACAATTTCTGCAAATTTCTCCTTTCAATCCTCGGCGACTTCAACCTCCAATGATAAATAGTTAAGCTTCGAGTTCCTTTTCAACTTCAATCTTTAATCGACGTGATAGCCTTGCTCTCTGGCCACAACAGCTTTGAATTTTTCATCGTTTCTTTTTTTTTTCACAGGTAAAAATTTATGGCCTTTTTAGTTTTGAAGAAAACGAGGAACTTGAGCCAACTTCTCTTATAGTATTGGTTAACAATTTCAATATTTGTTGCTTTAATTTGAAATGTGGTCTGAATAAAATCCTAATTTATGATATTTCTTCTCTTCTCTTTTCAAAGTGAATTATGATTTTTTATTATTTGTTGCGTTTTTTAAAGTTTGATTTTCGTTGTTTGTATTTATACAAATAAAACAACGATTTGGGTTGATTTGTTCTATTCTTTTTCTTGGTAAAAATGGTGATATTGATGTGTTCTGTTGAACAAAATCACGCTACTATTTTTTTCTCCAATAGATTATTCATTTGGTGTAACATATTAACCATCTGATGCAATAGATTTTTCATATGATGCAACGGAGGAACCATCAGATTAAAATTCTAATGTAACAGATTAATCATCTAATGCAACCGAGGAACCATCAAATAAAAAATCTGATACAACAGATTTGTCATATGATGCAATAATTTAATTATCTGATGCAGCAGATTAACCATATATTGTAACAGATTAACCATCTGATGCAATAAATTTACTATTGGATGCAACAGAGGAACCATAGGATAAAAAATTTAATGCAACAAATTAACCATCTGATGCAACGGAGGAACTATCGGATTAAAGATCTGATGCAACAAATGAACCTCCTATTGATTTTTTCAACTGATCATTCATCTACCGCGATAGACGACCCTTCTGTTGAAAGAAATCTAAATAATATTGACCGTTGCTAACTGTTTCAATAGATCACTCATGTGTTGCAACAGATGTGCGACCTGTTACAAAGACAATTCATCTTTCTCAACAGATGAGTGATATGTTTTGTATTATCGCAACAGATTACTCAGTCGGTGCTGCAGGTTAGTTAACTGTTCCGATAGATCACTCATATATTACAACAGATATGTGATCTATTGCACAGACCATTCATTTTTCTCAATGGATGAGTGATATGTTTTGTATTATCACAACAGATTACTCAGCCGTTGCTACAGATTATTTAACTGTTCCAACAAATCACTCATATATTACAACAGATAATGTTGCAATAGATGTGTGATCTGCTGCACAGACCATTCATTTTTCTCAATAGATGAGTGATATGTTTTGTATTGTTGCAACAGATTACCCATCCGTTGCAACAGGTTATTTAACTGTTCCAACAGATCACTCATACATTGCAACAATGTGTGATCTTTTCACAAACTATTCATCTGTCTTAAAGGATGAGTGATACATTTTGTATTATTGTAACAGATTACTCATCTGCTGCAACAGGTTGGTTATATAATGCAAAAGATATACTACCTAGTGCAACAGATCAGTGATCTGTTGGAACTGTTATTTTACTATTTTGCTTGTTAGATTTACTGTTTTCCTTTTTAATGATGCATTCATCAACTATAATATATTTTTTATGTTCCTATTAATTTTAGATAATATGGCTCCTAAAAGAACAAAAACCGAATCAAGTCCAAGTAAAGTAACAAGTGAAGCAGCTAGGCCACATCCACCACTCTATGAGCTTGCTTTACAAATGTTATCTCAATCAGGAGTAGAATATGATGAACACCGGGAGGAGGAATATTTCAAAAGAGATGATCCAAATGCTAATAGCCCTTCCACCGAAGAGTTGGTTAAAACCTTCAGTATTGATCGTTATCCTGTGAGAATGCAGTGCGATGGTGTCACAGATTTAACATGTGATTTCGTGGTTAAGTCAGCCATGGAAAAATCTTTCGACGCCTTCAAAAAATACTTCGAGAACAAAAATTGGATGCTTATTTTAGGGACAGTTGCTTTGGGAAATATCTTGATTTTTCGGAGGACAACAATGCTCGTTTCCAAATAAAAATGGTATATGAACTTCTCAAGCGTAGGTTTATGTATGAAAACAAAAATAAGATGGATGAAGTGTGGATAAATTAATGTGGCATGCCTGTTTGTTTTGGTTGGAAGGAGTTTGCCATAGTTATTGGACTAAAATGTTATCCTTCTTCTCAAGTTATACCTATTCTAACCCAAAAAATCACCCCGCACACCCAAAAAAGGCAAAGTCAAGTCGTGTGATCGTGATGACTTAGTGTCCATTGTTGGTCCAAGCTTCAAAAACAAAAATTTGATAGAAGCATTGAAAGGTAAATGACTTTCAAAGAAGCACAAGCAGTCATTGTGCTTGGTTTGGTTTGTACATAATATTCTTTGGGCGAGAGACGTTAACAACAACATAAGCGTCAGTTTAATAAAGCTCTCTGAGTATCTTGGGGCATTTAACAACTATTCTTGGGGTTATGAAAGATTCAAAATGACAGTCAAATATTTGTTGACTCCACTAGCACCAAAGACTGTCAACTTACATGGCTTTTCATGGTAAATGTTTCTTTCTTTTATTATGATATCATTTATTTTTTTTACTCAATAATGGTTTTGATTTATTGGCATTATTTTATAGGCTTGGACATTTGAAGTCATTCCTTATTTGAGACAACAAGTGAACTATCAGGAAGAAGTTTTCGGTCCAAGAATCTTGAGATGGTTGTCGGCCAAAATTGATAAAAATAAATTTTTTTTGATCTCTTCAACCCCCCGAAGGATGCAGTAAGTATAATTATAATTAAGTTTTTATTTTAATTAATGATTTTTTGAATGATCTAATCATCATTCTAATATATGTAATGATTTATGTTAGATTGTGCATCCGTTGCTACTTTCGACCAATCGAGAGTTGAAGATGCCATTTTTTTTACTTTACGGTCTGTGTAAACTTTATCGGACTCTAAGATCAATGACATAATAAAAATGGAATTATTTGGAGCAACAACCATTACTAGAAAAATAATTTTGGAGGGTGGGCTTGTTATTGTTGATGGTCTTAGTGGCGATGGAGTTGGTGGTGGTGGTAGTGGTGCAGCTGTTGGTGCTAATGATTCTCCTCTTATAGTATTTAAAACAAACCATTATAAGTATGATCCTACTGATTATACAGATTTTGCCTCTCCCAGTGAATGTTCTGCGTGCAAATATCAAGACTGCAGGGCTAAACATGATGTAGTGATTAATGCTATTAATGCATTAACTGTTTCTGTAAAGGAATTGACATCTAAGAGGGGTGTTATTCCATCAAAGAGGATTTTATATCCATCCACTCCATTAGAGATTAAGGCTAAGAGGAGAAGGAAAATGATTTCCCAATATATTATCAAGCATCCAAAAATCAAAATTGCAACTCCTCTATCCGTGTCTTGCACTGAGCAATGTACAATATCCAAAAGAGAGCAGCATGAGCTAAAGAAGGTGAATATATATGTATGTTCCAACTAACAAACAGACACATATCTGTTTCATTAGATGACACATCTGCTGAAAATTATCAAACATATATATATATATCTGTTGCAACAGTTGACTAACTTGTTGCACCATATTAAGTATCTGTTGCGATATATGTCTCATCTATTTTAGCCAATCAAACAGCTCTTCGCACCTTTTTTATTTGTACCAACAGATGACCTATCTGCTACAACAGATGATTTATATGTTGCAACAGATGGTTCATCCATTAGAAATTATCATACATGTCTTTCTCATGTAGAAATTTGTCCCAACAGTTAATTTATTGTTGCAACAGAAATATAATATGTTTGGGATAATTTAAAAGAGAAGGAAGACCTGTTTGATTTGCTAAAATAGATGAGTTATCCTTTTTCATTTTGTTGTATCTCCGTGATTAGCATTGACCAATTCTGGCTTTCCAAGTGGATGTAGAAGCTATTGCTAAACAAAATTAATAATATGCTACTCTTTTTATGGAAATACGGAGAACAAAAAATGCAAAAACCGTACGTAAGCGACAATAAAGATTCACGACGATCAAAGCCAAATTTTATAGCACCTGATGAAGAGCAACTTGTCCATATTGAGTAGATCTTTATAGATTGAGTCTGTCAAAGTAATAATCTGACCCCTCCTTAGGAATCCTTAGCATCAATACTTAAATTGTTGATGTATTTGTTGAGATTTGTACCCATAACAATTTTTTTATATTTCATTTATTCGTTGATTTATTTCAGCTAATTTTTGAAGGCTTTGATTTATTTTATTTTGTCTATGAATTTTATTTTCTCCTTAGGTTTGAACTTATTAATTGAAATGAAATACTAGATTCAAATATTGCAATAGATAATGTATCTGTTGCAACAGACGACACATCTGTTGGAAAATATCAAACAGATTTAGACATCTGTTGCAATAAGTAGTTAATCTGTTGGAATTTATCAAACAAGTCTTTCCACTGTTGCAACAGATAGACTTAGATAGAAATATTGGCATAATACAACAGATGACCAACCTATTCAACAGATAAACTATATGTCAGAACAGGTAGAATATCTGTTACAACGGATGGAGAATCTGTTGCATTATAAAAATTCAACTTTCATTGGACATAAATAATTGCCACTACATGTAAAAAAGTGAAAGTGAATTGAAAAAAAAAGGCGGAACCCATCGACAGTGTTTAGTTCAAAACACCTAAAATAAAATAAAATAGGCATCGAGTAGACAATGTTCATTTTAAACACGTAAAATAAAATAGACATCAAATGTGTCAGTTTGACACTTTTTGCCCTGTTGGCTGCTTGCGTGTAATTCACGCTGCCAAGGCTCGTTGAACCCCCATTTTTGCTGACTTGGTGTCGAATTTGGCCCCCAATGGTCAGTTCCCCCCCATTATCTTATATATTCATCTTCTTCCTAAAATTTAACTCTAAATTCCCAAATTTTCTTCTTTTTTTATCTATCCAAAGTTTTCAAATTATTTGCTTTTGGTCTTTCTTTTCTTCATCTTTTTTTCATTTTTTCCAATCGAGCTTGACAATGTCGAGCTTATCTTCTACTGTTTTTTTTTTGTAAAGATTTTCGATATTATAAGTGCGGTCATGAAGCTCTATTGAAGACTTCTTGGACTCAAAAAAATCCAGGTCGTAGGTTTTTTACTTGTAAGATTTCAAAGGTATATTTTTTTTATTTAATTAGTTGATTAATTATTGACTTATAATTATTTTGTAATTATGTTCATGTTTTTATAGAAATTGGGTGGATGCGATTACTTTGATTGGTATGAAGAACGTCACCCTTCACAAGCAAATCGTGTAATCTGGGGTTTGTTGCACAAAGTCAAGGCTTCTGAAGAGAAATAAAATCGAGCAAGAAGATGCTACATTGTTGCCGTTATTGTTACTGGTTTGGTATTGTTAGGCACATGGATATTCAAGACTAATTTCTGAAATTTTCATGGTAGTGTATTTGCTACTGATTTGGTGTTGTCGAGCACATGGATATTCAAGCGTAATTGTTGGAAAATATCAAACAGATTTTGGCATATGTTGTAAAATTTAGGTCATCTGTTGGAAATTATCAAACAGGTCTTCCCACTGTTGCAACAGACTAGATAGAAATAACATCGACATAATGCAACAGATGACCAACCTATTGCAATAGATAAACTATCTGCCAGAACAGATAGAATATATTTTACAACAGATTGACAATTTATTGCATTATAAAAAACTCAAATTTCATCAGAAAAAATTATTGCCACTACATGTACATGTAATTTAAAGTAAAGTGAAGTGTGACTTAAAATAAAAAATTATTATTTCACAGGCTCTTCTATATACATAGGCTCCAAGCGTCCAGTTAGTAGCCCATAAGCCTAGACCTCTTGCAGGTTTACCATAGCATTATCGCACAGAAAGGTCATTGGATCGACCATTTCTGTGTCGGTTAGCAAACATTCGATGTGTGCAAGAGCATGCGAGCCGCACGCGTAACCGATATTATTTTTTGGAAGGTTCATGCCCTTGTTTAGACCTTCAAAATTTTATGATTTCTTCATCAACACTTTCTTTGGTAAATGATTCATCAGTTTACTCTCCCTCAACAAGATGGGGAAGAGCTTCATCAGTGACTGTATGCTATAGTACCAACATGACCTAGAGTAATATAACAAGTCATCATCAACTCTTTCTCAGTAGACAAGATCCATGGATGCACAACCTATAAAAAAGATAGGATATTTAAATTATATAATATAATAATTTTCACAGTTGGGTTATATTTTAACACAGTTAACTTCTGTAATAGATTAACAATAAATTGCATCAGATTACCCATTGTTGTATAGTTTGCAGTAGATGGTTAAAATCTATTTGAGTTGGGTTCAGAGAACCAGACCAACACATGGATAATATGATGTAAAATAT
Organism: Capsicum pubescens; assembly: GCA_030864215.1. Classification (NCBI taxonomy): domain Eukaryota; kingdom Viridiplantae; phylum Streptophyta; class Magnoliopsida; order Solanales; family Solanaceae; genus Capsicum; species Capsicum pubescens. The sequence goes on along the minus strand of CM061543.1, from coordinate 250,174,421 downwards.
CAATCATCTGTCACAACAGATTACCAATATGTTGCACCAGTTGTGCAAGATGGGTAATTTGTTGAGTTACATGTTATACAACAGATGATCTGTATATCGTGACAGATTAATAATATATTACATTAGATTACACATTTGTTGCATAATTTACAGTAGATGGTTAATCTGTTAGGAGTCGGGTTCAGAGAACCAAAGCAACAGATGGGTAATCTGATGGAAGATATCAATCGTCTATTACAACAGATTATCCATCTGTTGCACCGGTTGGCACAAGATGGGTAATCTGTTGCAACAGATATCCCATCTGGTGCATTAGATATAACATATGTTGCACCAGATATAACATCTATTCAATATCTTTCATTAAGTAAAATTATTTTACTTGAAGAAGATGTACCGCATCATCCGGAGGGTTAAATAGATCAGCCTCCTTAATTTTGGTGTTGTTCTTTGCAGCCAACCACTTAAACATCTTTGGATAAGAAACCTCATTCGGGTAATCCATTACCTGCGTTTAGAGGGGAGGAATGACTTCAAACGGCCAATCCTAAAAAATGTAAACAGGAAGCAAGAAAAAAAAATTCATAATAACTATATTCAATATAAATTAATGGATAAGTAAAAATAGTGATTAATTTTACCATGAAAGCCCAATGAAAGACGTATAATGTGGTCGTCCCTGAGGATAGTTTTGTCAGTAAATATTGGACAGTCAAGTAGAAGCTGTCATATCCCCAGGAATAATTGTTGAATTTATCAAAATCCTCAGCACGCGCCAACAAATCATCTTTTATGACCTTGTTGACTTCTCTTACCAATATAACCAAATAGGCAAACCAAACTAAGCACAATTTCTCTTTGTACTTCCTGGTATCATTTTATTCATGAGATCTGTCAACAAATTCGATGATTTTTAGACACGTCGAGCAATGTCAAACAACCCATCTATTTTTTCCTTGTATTTTCTTGCCTTGGATCTTTTGCGGGGTGTTTCCTTGGCGATAGGTGGTTCTTCTGGATGATGGAATATCAAGCCCATCACTATGGCAAACTTTTGCAAGCCAAAATAAACGGGCATGCCACAGTAGTTGATCCAGATTTCATCCATATTTTTGCCCCCCTTTCAAATCTTTTTCATCCCCCACGTATTTGGTCCTACGCTTGAGAAGACCATATATCATCCTCATATGGAAATGGGCAGGGGGTCCTCAGGCAGCTCAAGAAAGCGTCCAAAGCATCTCTTCTTAAAAAGTCCATCTATGTTTTCGTTCTTCATAATTTTCCTAAAATAAATAAAATTTCTCCCCATCTGACATTTAAGTACAAGTTCACCAGTTAGTTCTTCTTCTTCTTTTGGGTCATTTATTGGCATTGCAACTTGAAACCTGTCAATACTAAAAGTTTTTACAGGATATGCTGGGATGTCGATATTAATTCACGCCCCATTGGTGATCCATTATCATCATGTTGATGATCATCCTTTTTCTCTTTCTCACTCTCTAATTCCTCCTCTTTCACACTTTTATTTTCTTCATCGCCATCTACAGACCCTTGTCCACCTCCCTCAATATTATTTTCATATCTCTCCTCATCTTCACTTTTTCCTGATTGAGATTGTTCAGTAAGCTCCTTCGAATCCCTCTGTACTGTAGCCTTTTTTTTGGGTGGTCAGACATTGATCCACTTTCACTTTCTTTTGTTCTGGGAGACATGTTTTACCTACAAACAACAGAAAAACAAAAATTATATTACAATTGATGTATGCATAAACTTTAAAAAATACAGTACAAATACCACCAATACTGACACACCAACAGCCACCACCACCACAAACACCACCAACAGCCACCACCAGTGTCACCGCGACGATCACCACCACCACCACCAACACCACAAACACCATCCAACAATACCACGATAGTCAACAGAACACTACGATAGAAACTAGGGTTTTCTCGAGTTCTTCCTACAATTTTACCATCAAAACTTAAAATTATAAACCCATTCTCGAAGATAATACAACTAAAAATTTTCTTTTTTATCATTAACTTAAAAGCCCTTATTTTTTAGAAAAAAATAACAAATATAGAACTCTTCTCGAACTCTGTTACCTATGAAAACAGAGAAAACGACTGATACAAGCAAGAATAAAGTAAAAAATAACAGTTATGTGGTTGAAAAGAAGAAGAAAATTGATCTGTTGTGAAGAGTAGAGCAATTTGTTAAGTAGTTGTTGTCGGTACTGTATAATTGAGTTAGAAAGAGAAAAGAGAGAGAACTCGAGATTTGAAATGATGAAATATTTTTCTCGCAAATGGGTGATTTGTATGGGTTGATATGTATTTTGGAAAAGAATGACAAGTTTAGAAAATGTTAATTTGGTCCGAATTGATCTTAATTATTTTTTAAAATTATAAAAGATATGCGTAATTTTAAATCCTTTCATCATGAAATTGTCAAAAGACTCAATTGAAGTTGTAGTTGACCCTATGAACTCACCCCTAGTCCTAGATTAATCAGTTTAGGTATTAGAATCTAACATATGAACTCAATTGAAATTGTATAAAAACAAATGTTTAACTTGTTGCATCAGATTACGCATTTGTTGTAAATTATCAATCAGATTAAGTTATTTCTTGCAACAGAGTAAGCATCTGCTGTAAATAATCAAATAGATTGAGTAATCTATTGCGATAGATTACCCATCTGTTGTAAATTATCAAATGGATTGTCATTTATCGTAACATATTACCCATCAATTGTAAATTATCAAATAGGTGTCGCCATCTGTTGTAGTTGACCCGGTGAGAACTCACCCCTAGTCCTAGATTAATAAATTAAGGTATTAGTTGAACATATGAGGTAGTAAGAATCGATTTAGCTCAGAGTGATCGATCGATGACTCTGTTCGGGAAGAATGCAATACTGTCTTATCATGCAATTGCCAAAAGACTCAATTGAAGTTGTAGCTGACCCTATGAGAATGCACCCCTAGTCCTAGATTAATCAATTAAGGTATTATTCTAACATATAAAATCAATTGAAATAATATAAAAACAAATGTTCAACCTGTTGCAACAGATTAACCATCTGTTGTAAATTATCAAACAGATTAAGTCATTTGCTGCAACAGATTACGCATCTATTGTAAATTATCAAACAAATTAAGTCATCTATTATGACAGATTACCCATTTATTGTAAATTATCAAATAGATTAAGTCATATGTCGCAATAGATTACCCATCTATTGTAAATATCAAATAAGCGCTGCCATCTATTGTAGTTGACCCTATGAGAACTCACCCCTGATCCTAGATTAATCAATTAAGGTATTAGTCTAACATATAAGGTAGTAAGAATCGGTTCAGCTCAGAGTGATCGATCGACAACTCTGGTCGGGAGGAACGCAATACCATCTCATCATGCAATTTCTGAAAGACTCAATTGAAGTTGTAGTTGGCCCTATGAGAACTCACCCATGGTCCTAGATTGATCAATTAAGGTATTAGTCAAACATATGAGGTGTAAGAATTGGTTCAGTTCAGAGTGATCGATTGACGACTCTGGTCGGAAAGAACGAAATACCATCTCATCATGCTATTACCAAAAGACTCAATTAAAGTTGTAGTTGACCCTATGAGAACTCACCCCTGGTCCTATATTAATCAATTAAGGTATTAGTCTAACATATGCAATCAATCAAAATTGTATAAAAATAAATGTTCAACTTGTTGCAACAGATTAATCATCTGTTGTAAATTATCAAACAGATTAAGTCATTTGTTGCAATAGATTACGCATCTATTGTAAATTATCAAATAGATTAAGTCATTATTTACGACAGATTACCCATCTATTATAAATTATCAAATGGATTAAGTCATATATCGCAACAGATTACCCATCTGTTGTAAATTATCAAATAGGCGCTGCCATTTATTATAGTTAACCCTATGAGAACTCACCCCTGGTCCTAGATTAACCAATTAAGGTATTAGTATAACATATGAGGTAGTAAAAATCAGTTCAGCTCAGAGTGATCGATCGACGACTCTGGTCGGGAGGAACGCAATACCGTCTTATCATGCAATTTCTGAAAGACTCAATTAAAATTGTAGTTGACCATATGGGAACTCACCCCTGGTTATAGATTAATAAATTAAGGTATTAGTTGAACATATGAGGTATTAAGAATCAGTTCAGCTCAGAGTGATCGATCGACGACTCTGGTCGGGAGGAACGCAATACCGTCTCATCATCCAAATGCCAAAAGACTCAATTAAAGTTGTAGTTGACCCTATGAGAACTCACCCCTGGTCCTAGATTAATCAATTAAGGTATTATTCTAACATATAAAATTAATTGAAATTGTATAAAAATAAATATTCAACCTGTTGCAACAGATTAACTATCTGTTCTAAATTATCAAACAGATTAAGCCATTTGTTGCAATAGATTACACATCTATTATAAATTATGAAATAGATTAAGTCATCTGTTGTGACAGATTACCCATTTGTTGTAAATTATCAAATGGATTAAGTCATATGTCGCAACAGATTACCCATCTGTTATAAATTATTAAATAGACGCTGTCATATATTGTAGTTGACCCTATGAGAACTCACCCCTGGTCCTAGATTAATAAATTAAGATATTTGTCTAAAATATGAGGTAGTAAGAATCATTTCATCTCAGAGTGATCGATCGATGACTCTGGTCGGGAGGAACGCAATACCGTCTCATCATGTAATTTTCGAAAGACTCAATTAAAGTTGTAGTTGACCCTATGAGAACTCACCCCTGGTCCTAGATTAATCAATTAAGGTATTAGTTGAATATATAAGGTAGTAAGAATCGTTTTAGCTCAAAGTGATCGATCAACAACTTTGGTTGGGAGGTACGCAATACCGTCTCATCATACAATTGCCAAAAGACTCAATTGAAGTTGTAGTTGATCCTATGAGAACTCACCCCTGGTCCTAGATTAATCAATTAAGGTATTAGTATAACATATGAAATCAATTGAAATTGTATAAAAATAAATGTTTAACCTATTGCAATAGATGTCTTTTCTATTGGATTAATTAACTATATTAAGTCATCTGTTGCAACAGATTACGCATCTATTGTAAATTATCAAATAGATTATGTCATCTGTTACGACAGATTACGCATCTATTGTAAATTATCAAATAGATTATGTCATCTGTTGTGACAGATTACCCATCTGTTGTAAATTATCAAATGGATTAAGTCATATGTCATAACAGATTACCCATCTGTTGTAAATTATTAAATAGGCGCTACCATCTGTTGTAGTTGACCTTATGAGAACTCACCCCTAGTCCTAAATTAATCAATTAAGGTGTTAGTCTAACATATGAGGTAGTAAGAATCAATTCAACTCAGAGTGATCGATCGATGACTCTGGTCGAGAAGAACGCAATATCATCTCATCATGTAATTTTTAAAAGACTCAATTGAAGTTGTAGTTGACCCTATGAGAACTCACCCCTGGTCCTAGATTAATCAATTAAGGTATTAGTTGAACATATGAAGTAGTTATAATCGGTTCAGCACAGAGTGATCGATCGACGACTCTAGTCGGGAGGAACGCAATACCATCTCATTATTGAATTGCCAAAAGACTCAATTGAAGTTGTAGTTGACCCTATGAGAACTCACCACTGGTCCTAGTTTAATCAATTAAGGTATTAGTCTAACATATGAAATTAATTAAAATTGTATAAAAATAAATGTTTAACCTATTGCAACAGATGTCTTTTCTGTTGGATTTAATCAAATAGATTAAGTCATCTGTTGCAACAGATTATGGATCTATTGTAAATTATCAAACAAGTGTTGTATCTGTTGTGACAGATGACTGAGCTTTGGAAATTTTCAAACAGAAATTGTCATCTGTTGCACTTAGATATTTTAAGACCTTTTTTTAAACAATTTAAGTATTCCCTGTCCGAGATAAAAAAGTTAAAATACTAAGGCGGTAAAAAATATTACTTGGATAACTAAAAAATCTCCTGAGTGAGTAGTCTTATCTTTTCTTTTTAATGTCACCGTCTCCTCGTTCCCCTTAAAAGCTATTAATGAATATTTAAAACCCATATCTAGAAGAATAATGCTCTCTCCTTCAACCATAAATTAAGACTCAACTCATCTATCACTCTTCTTTATTCTCAATTCTCTTTCTTTCCTTTTTTCCTCTCTTTTCACTCTTCTTTCGGATGAGCATCCTTTCGGATCTCAATCGATTAATATCTTTTCTCCATTGAATAGGCTGTTCTGATCCCTTTGCTTTTTTCACATTGCAGGTATGGTTCACTATTTCTCTTTCCATCTCGTCTTCTTCTTTGTATGTTATTTAAATTAGATATTTACATCTATTGCTATTAATGATTTACCCATTACTGATTTCCTATTTATTGAGAAAATTAAAGAAAAGGTGACTTTTAAGTTTTGAATGAACGAATCATTGTTTTTATTAAAATATGCAAAAAAAGTCATCTATTGGGAGAACTTAAAAAGTCTTGTTGTCAGTATAGTTTGATGAATTAGCTGTTGGAACAAACAGAGCAACTGTTTGAAAAAATCAAACTAGCAGCAAGGCTGGTTTGATTTATTGTCATTCAACTGTTGTAACAATGCCTCATCGATTGAACGGATGGGTAGTCTATTGCATCAGATTGGTCATCTGTTGATTCTCTCAACTTTGTGTTACCTTTTTATACAGACAGAGAAACTGTTTAAAGAAATCAAACCAGTAGCAAGGCTGGTTTGATTTATTCCAATAGATGAACCATCTGTTACAACATGTCATCCATCTGTTGCAATAGATGCCTCATCGGTTAAACAGATGGGTAATTTGTTGCATCAGATTGGTCATCTGTTGATTCACTTAATTTTGTGTTACCCTTTTGTAATGTTCTTTTTGTTCTTCTCTTGTTTGACATCAAATGTATTTCTCTTGTTTGCAGATAAAAGAAAGTAAACTGGATCCACTTTTGCCTGACCAACATTAAAGGCTAGAGTAAAGATGGGTTCAGAGGAATAAGTTACTTGTATATGGAACCACTTCATATGTAGGAGGTATGTATTACTAATCAAACAATCGTGAAAACACACATCCAGTATAATGATTTTGTGAATGTTTGTTCTTTACCTATTTGGCGTTAATCCTTCAAACAAGATATGACATTTTACAGTTAAGATTGTTAGGTTCAAACTGGTAAGGCTGAGGGACCAAGTAGGGGTGTCGATACTCTGTTATAATTTAATGATCGTTTATGCTCATGTTTTTGTGTTAAGTTTGGGGAAGGGTTTAAGTTTTTGATGGCAGTGTAAATATACAATAGTGATTGGACCGGTTTTAATGGCTCAATGGACTTCTTGAAAGGCCTCCGAAGCCTTGCACTGCAGCAAATAACGATGGAACCAATAGAAATTTCCCTAGTCTAAATTTATATAGATGGGTTGCTGAAGGAGACTATTATACAGTAGTAGGTTCTTGGTAGGATACCTGTGTGGGAAAGGAGAGGTTGAGAAGGCCATATATCATCTCAGACCTTGTTTAAGAAGAAACACAGAGTAGGAAGGAAAGTGTAGCAAAATTGGCTAATGAAATTGACATGAAAAATGAAAAAACTGGATGAGCAGCAAATGTTAAAGTGTATCCAAAAATGAAAATCCAACAATCGTTGAAGAAAAAGAAGAATGGTCAAGAGGACTGGAGCTAGTTACTTTTCTAAAAACTACAACTAGCGAGCGTGGCCTCAACAAAGACCCACAAAATACAGGACCAGAACTCTAAGGAAGCAGCTTCGCGAGCACGAAAGGTGGTAAGATTGTCAGTCAGAATTAAAACCTGAACCAACTACTCCTGAATTAAAAATACGTGATTAAGCCAAGGTAACAATTTCTCAAGTTAAGCTTACGTCTCATGCCTCCTATTTATGGATCTGGTTAGGTCAATGGTAGTGGAAACAACAAGGCATGGGATTTCTGCCCAACTTCAAACCTTTTTGTTTCTACTGACATTGAACTGATCATAGCCACAGGAAGAAGGCAAGGTATGCAAGTTAGACTTCAAAAATTATTGCCTTGGCTTCCTTTATTTTTAATTCAGGAGTTGTTGGCTCAGGTTTCAATTCTGACCGACAATTGTACCAATTTCCTGTGCTCGCGAAGCTTTTTCCTTAGAGTTCTGGTCCTGCACTTTATGAGAGTCTTTATTGAGTCCACGCTCTCTAGTTGCATTCTCGAGCAAAGTGTCCAGCCCCAGTCCTGTTTACAATTCTTTTTGTTCTTCAATGACTGACGAATTTTTATATTTGGATACACTTCCACATTTAAAGCTCATCCAAATTTTTGGTTTCTCATGTCAATTTCATTGGCCAGATTTGCTAGAATTTCCTTACTTAATTCCATGTGTTTCTTCTTAAACAAGGTCTAAGATAATATATGGCCTTCTATACCTCTCCCTTCCCGCACAGGTATTCTCCCAAGCACCTTCTGCTGTATAAAAGTCTCCTCAAGCAATCCATCTATATAAATTCAGACCAGTGGAATTTCTATTGGTTCCATCATTGTTTGCTGCAGTGCGAAGCTTCGGAGGTCTTGCAAGAAGTCTATTGTACCATTAAAACCGGTCCAATCACTATTGGATATTTACACTGCCGTCAAAAACTTGAACCCTTCCTCAAACTTAACACAAAAATATGAGTATAGACCATTATTAAATTGTAATAGGGTATCGATACCACCGTCTTGGAACCCTTCGGCCTTATCAGTTCGCACCTATCAAACTAAACTGTGCAATGTAGGATTTTATTTGAAAGATCAGTGTCTAATCGGTAAAAAACTGCATTCACAAAATCATTGTACTTTATGTGTGTTTGTCATGGTAGCCTGAGCAATAATACATAACTCCCACGCATGAAAATGGATCCATTGCACGCACCTTATTCTTCCCACCCTTTCAAGATATGTCAGACAGTGTTATTTATTCATCTGCACGTATGTGATGACTATTAAAAAAGAGGTGTGAAAAGTCATAACTTTTTATCATAACACATTCAAAACAACCGATGAATCGAAATCTCCATCTGTTGCAACTGATGAATCAGTTTTTGGAAGAAATCAAAACATCCCCTCCAACATATGGTCCATCTGTCGTAATAGATAATTCATATATTGTAACAGATGGTAAATCTGTTGCGACAGACCAGACATTGTTTATTCATCTACACGCATGTGATGACTATTAAAAAAGAGGTAAAAAGTCATGACTTTTTATCTAACACATTCAAAACAGCCAATGAACCAAATTCTCTATCTGTTGCAACTGATGAATCAGTTGTTAGAAGAAATTAAAATATCTCCTCCAACATATGGTCCATCTGTCATAACAGATTATCTATATATTGCAACAGATGTTGCAATAGATGATAAATTTGTTGTGACAAACCAGACTATTTATTTATCTGCACGCATGTGATGACTATTAAAAAAGAGGTAGTCATGACTTTTTATCTAACACATTCAAAACAACTGATGAATCAAATTCTCCATCTGTTGCAACTGATGAATCAGCTGTTAGAAAAAATCAAAACATCTAAAAAAATGGTCCATCTGTCGCAACAGATAATATATATGTTGTAACAAATATCTCATCTATTACGCATACAAACCATCTGTTGCAATAGATGGTAAATCTATTTTGACAGACCATCTGTTACACATACAAATAATCTATTACAACAGATGGTAAATCTGTTGCGACAGATAGACGATCTGTTATAACAACTCAATAATAATGGATGTTATCAAGTCTCAAAACTATTTTGAAAAGGTGAGAAGTATTAATATAAAAGAAAAAGTCACGACTTTTCATAGAAAATAAATTACCACCAGTTTGAATGTAATTAATACAGTGGAGCTTAACAGTCGTGCCTTTGGGCCTGACACATCCAGATTCAATCCTCTATAAATAGGTCTCTCCTTAATCTTCAGTTTACTAAACTTTATTTATTTCTTGCATTATTTCTTTTCGTGTGACATCTTCAACCACTTCTCTTCAAATAGCATATTCCTTTCTCATTGAGGTAAGTTTTTTTCCGGTGTAAATCTACCAGTTGGTAGTATACGTTGTATTATATTTAGACTCTTTTTCTTTATATTTTACAATTCATGTGTGTTCTAGATGTGGATGATCCTGTTTGGGACATTGTTATTTTGCGCAACACAGTGCGGGAACTTCAGAGGCAGGTTAATGACCTGTAGAGGGAGTTGGTCGTCGTGAGAGCGACGATGTTCAGAAAAATGCAGAGGTTGATGAGGGACCTACTGCTGTGAGTTGATTAGCCGACTTTCATTAATGATGATGATGATAATAATAATAATTAAAATTAGAATGTATTTTTCTTTTAGCGTATGTATTTTAATTTTTCTATATCGGATCTATACCTAATGTATTTTATTTTTCGTTTAATGAACATTTATTTTTAGTCGACTTTGGCTTTTTAATTCTTATTCAATTTTCATTCTGTCTATTTCTTCTAAATATACATGTTAATGTTAACATGTCGACGGTTGGAGGTAAGGAGCAATTTTGAATCCAGTAGCAATAGCAATTTTGGCTTTTGAGTTCTTTTAACAGATGGACCATGTGTTGGAACATATTGGTCATCTGTTGGGGGGAAACATTCTAGTTTGATGGAACTGTGTTATGTTCTTCAAGCTAATCTCCATCTGTTGAGAATAATTATGGTCTGTTGTATTATTTGGTTCATGTTTTGCCTCTTTTTATTGATGTGCAAGTTATTAAAAAGGATATTTTATATATAATAAAGGATAACATTACATTCACAACAATGAGTTAAATTTATAAAAGTCCACAACAACAATAAAAGTTTCTAAAATTACAATGATCATGGTGGATTACGATTCGGGCATGTAGTTCTTCTGTAGCCAGCGCACTTACATACGGAGCACTTATTTCTTCTTGATGAAAATAATTCTCTGACTCCATGCCTCATCTTATATGGGTTTTTTCCCAGTTTGATAGTGCTTGGGTCAATATATGGAGGAGGTATTAATCTCCCTAAAATCTCTACAGGAACAACTCAAGATTCTTCAGGAGGCAACAGAGTAATATGCCCACTATATGTCATTTCATATTCTTCCACAAAACATTATTGAGAGGAGTGCTCGTAAACTTTAGGTTCATAGTTTGGACCTTATTGAGCTCAAAGTGCTGCCATGGCATGTGCACAGGGTATTTTGTCCAAGTCAAAAACTCTGCACGTACAAGATCTTATTTGAAGATCGACCATGGCAACATCACCATGATCGGTGATACTGAATTTGTAATCTGCTATTTTATGAGATAATAACCTATTCCCCAAACTGACATTCGTTGATATTATTTTTTCGATTTCGAGAACAAATCGGGTTCTTTTTGGGCCCTTGAACTACACACGCCTTTCGTTAAAAAATTGTCCATACTTCTTGTTTATTAGTTCAAATAGAGCCTTGATGGGAAATTTCCTTTCATCGTCAAATAATGAATTCACCGATTCAGCTATGTTTGATGTCATAATATTGTACCTATACAAAAGAATCACTTAGTACGACATCATACTAAACTTGTAACTCAAACAAGACATTAAATTCATAAAAATGTACCTATCTGCCGGACAAAATGCCCCGCTCCATCTCTCAAAATTGACATGTACGAGAAGTTCTGCTACCTTGGGATTCACATCCGTTATTTGATTGAAATGGTCTAAAAACTCCTCTCTACTATATGCTTTAGCTACTCTATAAAAAAGGGTCACGACCCTTTCGTTGTGATAGTTGGTCCGAATGTTCTCTCTAAGATGCCTGATGCAACAACCAAAGTAAGCTGAAGTGAAGAAAATTGAACTCATCTTTGGAATACTTGGATGCCTATCCAAAATAAAACACAACTCTTCGGTATCTTCGACGCAACTTCACAGTTGTTCATAAAAAATCTATAATAGGCATCACATTCCTTGTCCTCTACACAAAAAATAACAGAAAAGATGTGATTCTCCGCATCCTGCACCACCACCGCTAGCAGAACTCCATTATACCTGCTCCTCAAGAAGGTACCGTCGATGGCTATGCCTTTTCTCAAATGTCGAAAACCTTGAATCTAAGAACCATAGGATACAAAAAAGTACTTGAACCTTTTGTTTTCATCAACATGCAATGTCATCTTACTTCCGAGATTTGTGGACTCAATCATATAATGGTAGGCCTCCAGGACTACATACCCATGCTTGTGTGTCCCCCTAACCAAGTCCTTGGTAATCCCCATGGACGTATATATCTTCCAATAACTGGCCAGGATACCCAATTTCATAAGGAGTTGATTGGCCATAACCCTTGTTGAAGGGCCTTTGCCATAGGGGAAACTACTCCTGAAATATTTATCGAGGACCTTTGTCGTGGTGTGAAGATTTTGGCCCGAGATATGCTCCGAACCACATGTGTAATGCTTTTCATATTTATGAATGAGGAATCTATCAGAACTTGCGTACTTTACCATTCTCAATCACCACTTGCAGTTTGGATTAGCACATTTGAAGCAAAAGATACTACTCGAATTAGTCACCTTCTTTATTCTGAAATCTTTTTTCAAGCAAGAAATAAACAAAGTGGTAGATAGTTCGTTCTTGTCCTTGAATGACATTCTAATAAAAAAGCCGATCCTGTCGTCTTGAAGATTTCCAGATTGTGTCGATTGAGAAGAACTACCTATCGTATTAGTCGTATCAACGGGCGTAGGTGTTTGATCATCATCTGGAATATTCATGTCTAGATCATCCAACCTATCATCAAAGATATCTTGTTGTTATTCTTCTTCTACGTTTTGGTTCTCATTTTCTCTTATTTTTTCAACCACGTACACCTTTAACACCGGCCTAGACGAATCACTAAGATAAGCACGCAACCGAACCTGATCGATTATCTTGAAAGGCAGTACCCTCTAATTTTCAAAAGAGTTGTGCATGTAGCTAATGACGAGTTCTTTTGATTGACAATTCAGTCCACAATAACTGATGATTAAGTTTACAAAATCATCATACGAAACATCACTTTGGACTGTCATAGCTATCATCTCTATCATTTCACCCTCGTTCCAACGTCATACATATCGATTGCTCTTCTTGATCCATTGACCATGACAATCCACCCCTATTATTATTAATCCCTCCATTAGCGGTACCTAAATAAATTTATTTGTCAAAAAAAGGTAATAGTGATTTCATAGTGCCATAAATGAATCCCAATAGATGTGTAATCAATCGCAACAGATTACTTACCTATTGAGATTCATATTACGCTCCTGAATCTGATTTCAACAGACGAGTCATCTGTTATAACAGGTGAATCATTTGTTGCAATAGACTATATATCTGTTGCAAAAGATGAAACGCCTGTTGGGATTGATGTTACAGTACTGAGGTACCTTTGAAGCTGATTCTAACAGATGAGTGACATGTTGCAACAGATAATGATCTGTTGGAATCGAGGTCAGGTTCTATCGCAACAGGTTACTAATATGTTGCAACAAATATTTACCGTCTGTTGGAATTGAGTTCAGGTTCTATTGCAACAGATATTTACCCTGTTATGAAAGACAACACGTCTGTTGGAATCGACTTCAGGTTCTGTTGCAATAGGTTACTAATCTGTTGCAATAGATTTTTATCATGTTGCACCAGATAACTAATTTGTTGCAACAGATGGGTCATATGTTGGAACAGATGACCCATATGTTCGATTCATATTACGACACTATAGAACCATAAATATGAATCCAATATATGAGTCTTCCTTTGAAACAAATCTGTTTAAACAGATGGCTCTTATGTTGCATTCATGTTCGCGTGCTATCTATTGTTTAAAAAACAACATAATAGCAGATATCCAGATGACAAATTCAACTAAAAATCATAATTTGACTTACCAAAGTCTCCTATGAAATAATGCCAAAGTGAAAAGTGTTGTACGAAACAAAATTTGACCTAAGAAATTGATCAAATAGCAACAGTAGCGGTAACAACAACAACAACGACAATGGTCAACAAGAAGAAGATGAAGATGATAATGAAGTAGAAGATGATGATAATGAAGCAGAAGATGATGAATAAACCAGCAGCAACAATGAACAACAAAAATCACTAAGAGAGAGAAAACAACAATGGATGAGAAGAGACAGAAAGACAACTTTTTTTTCTCCGTTTCCCGTTATATTAGGTAAACATTTGAATCAAAGTATAAATTTAAAAACTTCTGGGCTATTCTCAATCTTACCAAACTTTCTTAATCCATAATAAAGTAATTATCACCTCCACTCAATAATTAAGACTTGTGTCACCTACACCTCATTTTAAAACTCTTTTGTCACATACAACTCAAAGTCCCAGGTATATAATTTTTCGTAAAATTAAGGGTCTAAAGTAAGTTATGCAAACAAGTTCAGAGGTGAAATGATGTATTTTCTCTTTATAAAAAGTAAAAATAATTTATTTTTTTAATTCTTATTTATGTGATTAGTGGTCTCGATTTTCCATTTTATGTATTAAAAAAATGGGTAGGGAGTGTTTTCTTAAAATGGATCCTTTTCATTAACAGACTAACTTTCTGATGGTAACTAATTTAATTTTTTACTCTTTTTTAGTAATTCAATAAATATATATTCAATTTAAAAGCTCCAACCCGACAGACAACCCATATCAAGAAAGTAAATAACCACTACTATAAAATGCATTTATAGCTACAAAAAATCTAAGCTGTGAATTTAAAAACCATAGCTATTACCTAGCAGTAGCCACAAAATTTAAATTCTCTAGATATTTTTATATTCGTAAAATTTCATAGCCACAAAATTAAACTGATAAAGCTAATTTCTCATTTTTTCTACAATTGCTAACAATCGTGATAATTGTTTCCTAAATAGCAACAACTTTGTTGTCATAGTAAAATTTTGTAGCTGGTCATAATTTTTTGTGACACAAAAAAGTTATTGTAGCAACAGTAATTTTTTAGCCACAATAAACTATTTGAAACAAAATATTGTAGCTAAATCAAATATTTTTCTTCAAGTTATAAAAAATTATGGCAATAGTTAAACGATATAGCCACATTTTTTTGTTCTGATAAAATTTAGAAGCTAACTAGTATTCTTTGCTACAAATTGAAATTTTTATAGTAATTAATAACATTTTAGCGACAAAATAATTTAAAAGAAAATATTGTAGCTAAATAAATCTTTTTGATTCAAGTTATAAAAGAAATTGTTGCAATAGCTACATGATATAGTCATAGATTTCTTGATATGATGAAGTGTCGTGGCTAAAATTATTAACTTTTACCATGTGTTGGACTTGTTGTGGCAATAATGACCTTTTAATCATGAAAAATGTTATTTAAAACATAAAATAGCAGTGGATAAATATTTTTATTTTGAATATTAAAAAATTATGGAAATAATTGACTTAGTATAATTGATAACCTTTTAGCCACAAAATATTTGACATAAAATATTATAGCTAAATAAATCTTTTTGCTTCAAGTTATGAAAGAAATTGTTACAATAACTAAGGTCAGTCTGAAAAGCTACCTGGTAATTGAAATTAGTGTAATTACTAGCATAGTAATTACGCCGACATGTTTGTTTGTCACAATGTAATTACAAATATACTATTTGATTGCACAAGTGTAACCACATGATTATATTAAATTTTCCAAATAAAAGCTAATTATCAAAAATTAAAAATCACTAATATTTACAAATACGTGAAATTTTAAAGGATATTAACTTAGGTATTTAAGATATATTGCCTCTTGAAAATATATTAATTAACAAACATATGTTCTTAACTAATACTATAAGAAAATATAATTTATATATTTTTTTAAATTAATATATTTTAATAGGTTGATGATAAAGATTAAAAGTACATAATTTTTTAAGAACATCATGAAATGCATTTTTGACAAAAATATTAATATTATAAATATAATGTAATAAATTATCAAACATTTGACCAAAAAATAATATATATAATTCTAATTACTAAAACAATGTGAAATATCAAGTTAATAATACAAAACAAATAAATTGGAACCAAAAATATCACATAAGTTCAATTTTGAAAATGAAAAAGTTAACATAAAACTTACGTAAAATTTCAACATAACGTACATAAATATAATTAAAAAAAAATAGAAAAATGTATGTGTATAACCTTATTCTACAATGAATTTTACATTAATCTAAAAATTAGAATAGTAACGAAATTATATTAAATGAAAGGAATAAATAACAAATAAATAGAAAAATAAATAATACGAACAATTGCATAAACTCACAAGAAGTAAATGTTGAGAAATGAGAAATAAGAAAATGGAATATAAATGTTGTAAAATAAATGTATATTTTAAAAAAATATTATACTAATAAAAATAAAAAATTTAAAATAGTAGAAATAACATGTAAATCAAAATAAAAATAAAAATAAAAGAATAAAATTAAAAAGTAACCTTGTAATTACACCATGTAATTATCATCAATTCACAGTTCCTCCATAAGATTTGGAGAGTATCATTACCCCCTTATCAATTACACCCAATTACCTGCTAACCAAGTAATTACCTGATCAACTAATCATGTCAGATAGTGTAATTACACTTAGTTACAAAAAAATTCAATTTTCATGGTGATTTTCCAAACAGGCCTTAAATGATAAAGTCGTATTAGCTTTGATACACTGAAGTTCGTGATCAAAATTATCTTTGTTGTAGCAATAGTGACCTTTTAATCATGAAAAATTTCATTTAAAATAGAAAATTGTAATGAAATAAATATTTTTGTTTGAATATTAAAAAAATTATGGCAATAACTGAATTAATAATAACTATATAGTAATACATGAAAAAATAATTTAGAATTATTATTGTAATAAATTTTGTAGCTAATAATTATTTTTGTTCCGAACTAAAATTTGTTACAACAATACTAATCTAGTGTATTTAGAGGTATGGATCGTTCAATTCAATTCAATTTTAAATGACTACTTATCAATTTTAAATATAATTTAAATAAATAGGTGATCCATCTAATTAATGTTAATTAATTAATTATATCAAACTTAATTATAACTTCACCAAGTCTCACTGAAGCTTCATCCTAATCAAGAGCTTCCAAAAATGTTATTTTGAGTCAGATTAAACATGTTCCATCAAAACAATATATTTGTCGATCTAATGTATTGATTGTTTGAGTTAATTTAATGATACAACTTGCAAGTCCTTAACTACAACTTAAATACATACTTGATCATGTCAAATTTAGGAAAACTTTCAATTATTCTCATTCATATTTTATCCCGCCTAAGTGTTTTCAAAATTGTTATTTAACTTGAACATGATTTGTTGAGATAATATTTTTAAAAATTTACTGTAATTAAAATTTGTATTATTCGACTTTGTCCAATTTTATAGAATCTCACTTGCCAGTTTTAAATTAGTATGGGCTAAATATTAGTTCATGAATTTATTTATTTTGAGTACTGTAGGTTAAGTATTTTTTAAATTATTTATTTAAAGTAAGTTATATATATATATATATATATATATAAGTTACTGTAGAAATTTTGAATTTTATATTTAAAATAAGTTATTTAAATATCCATAATTGAAATTTTTCTTCCACCAATTATCAATTTTTGTAAGGGCATGTGTTATAAACTAAAGTGCATAGTTTACGTGGGTTCCACAATATCGGAGAAATTATTTGTATCCTTTTTTCTACTCCCTCTGTCTCAAGTTATGTGACACCTTTCGGATTAACTATAATTTTTTCATACGTCTTTTAAGCTAAAAATATTAATTCAAATTCGTATTTTTATTTAAAATCAAATTCAAATAATCGAATGTTGTTGAAGTTAGGGGTGTGCAAAAATCGAACCGAACGATAAACCGAACCGATAAAAATGCTATTGGGTTATTGGTATTGGGTTATTGGGTTAATGGTTTTTTATTGGTTTTATAAAAAAAATTATTGGGTAAACAGTTCGGTTTCGGTTTTAGCTTATTGGGTTATCGGTTAAACCGATAACCCAATAAGGATACACTAAGTTATTGTTTTATCCTTATTCATGTTTATAATATATATATATATATATTATATGCACTAGTTATTCATAATTCAGTGATTCACAAAGTATTAACCTATTCAAGGCAACAAAGGCACAATATAAAGCTCGAGTATTATCGTATTGAAAAGCTTGAAGCATTTAGTAGTTTTCAACAATTAGGATTCGGTTTTTTTCCGAATTAACATCCAGTTCAAGTTTGAAGATTCTTGTAAACTAAAATATTTTGCGTAGGATTTTGGCAGTAACTAAGATTTTTTTTTTTTTTATGTTAGTTGTTACTATTTTTATTTTATGAGTATTTTCTTATTGGTTAAACCAAAAACCGAACCGTTAAGGACCAAAAATCGATAAACCAAAATCGATAAGAAAATATCTTATTGGTTGGTTATTGGTTTTACATATTTAAAAATCAAAAATCGATAAACTGAACCAATAAGACATAAAACCGAACCGAACCGACCGATGCACACCCCTAGTTGAAGTATGACTCTGCCATACTGGAACACTTTAATACGAATTTGAATTCACGTTATTAACATAAGCAAAATTGAATTGATATTTATTTATTTGAAATTTCTATCTTAAAATAATTTTCAAACTTGAATTTATAGTAACTAACTATTGTCATCACAATATTATTTTTCTTCTCTGATTTTGTATAGATAAATTTTCTGATATTAATAATTTTATTTTATTATATAGTTTTCTATTTTAAACTTGATATGTTATTTCATATAAATCATTCTAAAATCATATACAATCTAGTATAGTATAAGAAAGTAGAGACTTTATCCTTACCTTAGAAATATAGAAAATCATTTAAATTCAAATACATATAATTTTTTTTTTTTTGAGTTAGTATGTTTTAGTGTAATTTGAAAGTATAAATTAAATTAAGAATAATCATAAATTCAACTAAACATTATAAGTTAAAAAAAAATTAAAATAAGAAAAAAGATAACAAAATTAACGATATCATGAAGGACCGAAAAAGTTGAAAAGGAATATATATTTTGAAATAATATTTATTTTAAATAAAATAGTTAAATTTTTCTGAGATAACAAAGTTAACGATAGACCAAAAAAGTTAAAAGAAATATATATTTTGAAATAATATTTATTTCAAATGAAATAATTAATTGTTTTCATTAAGTTGAACTAAAGTATATATTGATTATTATTTCATTAGAGAAATTTTTTTAGTATTAATAATATAATTTGTAAAAAAAAATAATCATACATAGAGTACTAAGGCAAATGAAACGAAAAGGGCTAAACAACAAAATTCTTAAACATCTACCAAACAAATAAAAAGTAAAAAAATCTCAAACTTTAATCTTTCTCCACTCTCTAACCGTGCCCCCCTCCCTTTCCATTTAAAACCAAACCCCATCTTCCCACCCAAAAAATTAAAAATTAGAAAAGCCTAAAATTTCCCTCTAAAATTTTAAAACCTAATCAAATAATTCCTCTGTCTCAAATTACTCGTCCCAAATTTTCTAATTTTATTTCTCATTTTACTTGTCTTTTTTCATTAATCAAGAAATTTTTATTTTTTTTTCATATTTTATCCTTTACATTAATTACTTTTTCTTTAAATTAAAATATAAACATCATTTAATAGGGGTACTATGGTAAATTAGCCATGTTATTAATTATTTTTCTTAATCAATGTGTCATCTTAATTTAGGACGGAGGGAGTAACATATTCCTCCTACCACTTTAAATACCTAGATCCCTTTCCCCTCTCTCCATTTCTTTCTTTTCTTCGCCCCCTCCCCTTTCCGACCCTCAACCTTGCTTATATTAGTTTTTGGTTCTATTTGAATTTTTATTTGTAATATTTTGCTTATCAATTTTTTTATTTTTGTAGGTTTTTACAACATGAAATTCTTCAAGTAGATGAGGTAAATGTAAGTATTGCATTGGATTATATATATATTTTGTTAATATAATGATAACTTTTTTATATGCATGAGTTCTAATAATTAGTACTAAAATTTGATATTTTTTACTTGTGAGGTTATATTGAGTAAGTTATTATTGTTGTATTGACATTAGAGATCTATATCTACAGATTTTAAGTTGCCTTGCACTTTTTTTGTTTTTATTTGTTAAAAGTTTAGTAAAACAATGATATAATACATATATATTTTTGCTCCTTGAAATTTTATATATACATACACACTTACATATATAATTAGTTGGTCTTGGTTTTATTGGTGCTAAGATATTTTATCATTATTGATAGGCATATTAATGGAAAAGGAGCAGATAAATACAAATTAGGTCGGATGTTGATCAAGTTAAGGTGCACTTGAAGACCTTGGAAAGAGAGATAGAGGAAGACTATCCTGCTTTGAACTGAAACAAGATTGTGTCTGAAAAGAATTATATATTAAAATTGCAAAGCACAATTATATGTAACTTGATAATTGTTTTTGAATCTCAAAAATGAATTCGTAACTACTTTATGTAACTTCTATGACGAACAAAGCTAGTGAAAAATTCTTTAATGTTGTAATATAAAGACCGAATAATAAAACTTATTAAAAGAAAAGAAAGAAAAATAGAAAGATAACCAAATATATGTATAAGGAAGAGAATAGAAAAAGTAATTTAAAAGTAGTTTATTGATTGTGTTCTTTTACATGTGAAGTAAGGGGTATTATATAGGCATTAAATGCCTTGGAGAAATAGGTAATCAATAGTAAACCTTGGAGAAATATACAATCTACAATAAGTGGTCCCACATGGGAAACCACTTGTTCTTTCACAATACCCCCCTTGGATTCCCATGTACAAAAAAAAGAATAGGACGTACATAGTTGTTTGTAATATGCATTGTTTGCTGCCCCATTAAAAATCTTACCAAGAAAATCTAGTGGGATAAAACCTTGGTTAAGGAAAAAAGAGTGCAACGCGTATTTACTCCCCCTGATAAAAGCATTACTTAATATCTAAGAGACGCTGCATCCCAATCTTGTATCTCAACTTCTCAAAGATTGATGTTGGCAATGCTTTAGTGAACATATCTGCTAGATTATCGCTTGAACGAACTTGTTGAACATCTATTTCACCCATCTTTTGAAGATCACGAGTAAAGAATAGTTTTGGTGAAATGTGTTTTGTTCTGTTTCCTTTGATGTATCCTCCTCTTAATTGAGCTATGCATGTGGCGTTGTCTTCATACAATATTGTTGGAATATTATTTTTCAAAGTAAGGCCACATGTTTCCTGAATGTGTTGAGTTATTGACCTCAACCAGATGCATTCTCTACTTGTTTCATGAATGACTATTATCTCTGCATGATTTGAAGATGTAGCAATTATGATTTATTTTGTTGAATTCCATGATATAGCTGTACCTCCACATATAAATAAATAACTTGTCTGAGATCGACCTTTATGTGGGTCAGACAAATGTCCTGTATCTGCATAACCAATTAATTGTGAATCGTATTCATTTGAATAAAATAGTCACATATCAATAGTTCCTCGAAGGTATCTGAATATATGCTTAATACCATTCCAATGTCTTCGTGTTGGGGAAGAACTAAATCTTGCTAATAAATTTATAGCAAAAGATATATCTGGTCGTGAGTTTCTAGCAAGATAAATTAATTCCCCAATTGCTCTAAGATATGGTATTTCAGCACCAATAAGTTCTTCATCATTTTCATGAAGTCGAAATGGATCTTTGTCAATATCAAGTGATCGCACAATCATCGGGGTACTTAATGAATGTGCTTTATCCATATAAAATTTCTTTAAAATATTTTCAGTATATGTGGATTGATGGACTAAAATTCCATTCGTAAAATATTTAATTTGTAGACCAAGACAAAATTTTCTCTTTCCGAGGTCTTTCATTTCAAATTCCTTTTTCAAACATTCTACTGTCTTTGGAAGCTCTTCAGGAGTTCCAATGATATTCAAGTCATCAACATATACAACTATTATGATAAATTCAGATCTAGACCTTTTAATAAAGACACAAGGACAGATTGGGTCATTTTTATACCCTTCTTTTAATAGGTATTCGCTAAGGCGATTATACCACATGTGTCCTGATTGTTTTAATCCGTATAAGAATTTCTGAAGGTTGATTGAATAATTTTCTCAAGAATTTTTATACGCATCAAGCATTTTGAATCCTTTAAAAATTTTCATATAAATATCACTATCTAATGAGCCATATAAATAGGTTGTGACGACGTTCATCAGATGCATATCAAGTTTTTCACGAATTGCCAAATTAATAAGATACCTGAAGGTGATTGCATCCACCACCGGAGAATATGTCTCCATATAATTAATGACAGGTCATTGCAAACATTCCTATGCCACAAGTCATGCTTGATATCTTACGACTATATTTTTCTCATTTCGTTTTCACACAAACCTATTTTTACCCCACTGACTTTATACCTTCAGGTGTTTGGACTATAGGTCCAAAAACTTTGCGTTTTTCAAGCGAAGCCAATTCAATCTTGTTTGCATCTTTCTATTTTGGTCAATCATTTCTCTGTCTACATTCTTCGACAGATTTTAATTCAGGATCCTCATCTTGTTGCTTTATTTCATTTGCAACATTATAAGCAAATATATTGTCGACAATTATATCATTTCGATTCCATATTTTTCTTGATGAGACATAACTTTTATTTTTATTATTTTCAGGTACCTGAACCTTTTCTGAGGTTTTATCAATTGTTATGTCTTGCTGCTCTCCTTGAGTAGCTTCCTCCATATTATGATTATTTTGATCATTTGCTTCTCTTCTTTTTCGAGGATTTTTATCTTTGAAACCGATTGGTCTATCACGTTTTAAGTATAATTTAGACTCATTTATAGTAGGCAATTGTCCTACTGGGACATCAACTCGAATGGGAGCATTAGCAACTGGGATGTGAGATTTTCTAACTCTTGATAGGTCAATGAATGCATTTGGCAGCTGATTTGCAATATTTTGCAAATGAATTATCTTTTGAACTTCTAGTTCACATTTACTTGTACGAGGATCTAAGTGAGATAATGATAATGCATTCCAGTATATTTTCTTTTTCAATTGCTTATTTTCTCCCCTAATGTTGGATATATTATTTCATCAAAATGACAATCAACAAATCTTATCGTAAATAAATCTCCAGTCATAGGTTTCAAATATTTTATAATAGAAAGAGATTGATACCCAACATATATTTCCAACCTTCTTTGAGTACCCATTTTTGTGCGTTGTGGTGGAGCAATTGAAATATATACCGCACATCCAAAAACTCTTAGATGGAAAATATTTGATTCTTGATCAAAAATCAATTGTAATGGGAAGACTTTATGATAACTTGTGGGCCTTATCCGTACAAGAGTTGCTGCATGAAAAATAGCATGACCCCATATCAAAATGGGAAGTTTTGTTCTTATAAGCATTGGTCTAGCGATTAATTAGAGGCGTTTAATCAATGATTCTGCTAGACCATTTTGAGTATGAACGTGTGCAACCGGATGTTCAATTGTTATTCCAGTTGATACACAATAATCATTAAAAGCATGGGATGTAAATTCACCCGCATTATCAAGACAAATTGTCTTTATTGTATAATCTGAAAATTGTGTTCTTAACTTTATTATTTGAGCAAGTAATCTCGTAAATGCCAAATTACGAGTTGATAATAAACATACATGTGACCATTTTGTAGATGCATCTATTAAAATCATATAGTACTTAACTGGTCCACATGGAGAGTGAATGGGCCTACATATATCACCCTGTATACGTTCTAGAAATGCAGGGGATTCAATTTCCACTTTAATTGTTGATGGTCTAGTAATTAATTTGCCTTGAGAACATGCAGCACAAGAAAATTCTATAAATTGAAGAATTTTCTGGTTCTTCAATGAGTGTCCATATGAATTCTCAATTATTTTGCGCATCATATTAGAACCGAGATGGCCTAACCGGTCATGCCAAATAATAAAATTATTTAAATTATTTAACTTCTGATTTACTATGGCATGTGTTTCACCAGTGCTAATACTTGTGTAGTATAAGTCTGAAGAAAGAGCGGATAATTTTTTAAGTATATATTTGTTACCCGACATTATTGTAGTAATATAAAAATATTCAATATTTTCATCATTGTAGTCTCAATATGATAGCTATTTTGATGAATGTCTTTGAAACTTAATAAGTTTCTTTGAGACTTACTACAATATAATGCTTCATCATTTATCAAATTTGTTCCTCCGATAAGTAATAAGTTAGCTTTTTTGGAGCCTTCAATTAATCTTATACTACCAGATATAGTATTAACATTGTCTTCTTTCATCACTAAATAAGAGAAATATTTCTTATCTTTTAAAATAATATGTGTGGTAGCACTATCTATAAGACATATATCATTGTAATTGATTTTGGATCCAACTGATGATTGGGAAATTTTCATATTCTTCAAAAAGAAAAGCATACTATAAGAAATTTGAAAAACTAACATAAGAAATTACATTAGAAATGTAGAAGTTAGAAATACATAGTACATTAATAAAATAGAAAAAAACATAATTGCAAACAAAAGAAAATAATAACTTTCTTTATATTTTATTCTCCAACAAGGTAATTAGTTCTTCAATCAATATGCTCATAGAAATCTTCATCTCTCAAATGAGTAATATCTGAGAGACCCTTAAAGTCATCATCTTTGTAAGCAAGGTTTGCCTCAATATCATTATATGTATTTGATAGAGCTGCTTCATCATCGTCACCTCTAAAGGTCAAGTGCACTTCCACATCATTTTCTTTTCTTTTATAGAAAGCTTGATAAAGTTTGACAAAATAATCAGGCATACGACAAACACGTGCCCAATGACCTTTCATACCACATAGGTGACAAATATTAACTTTACCCTTTGAAGGATTATTTTGAGAACCTTTATTGTTCTCATGTTTATTTCCACCATTATGACGGTAATTATTTCATCATCTGCCACGTTCTCGCCTACGTCCACGACCATGGCCTCGACCACGATCGCAATAATAATTTTGCCTTATTTCAGGCTGATCATTTGCTGCTACAACATTCGCTTCAGAGAATGGAGCAGATCCAGTGGGACGAGCTTCATGATTTCTCATTAACAAAGTATTATTATGCTCTGCCACAAGTAGGCATGTAATCAATTCAGAATATTTCTTAAATCTCTTTTTACGATGTTGTTGTTGTAGCAATATATTAGAAGCATGAAAAGTAGAAAAAGTTTTCTCTAGTAAGTCCTCATCAGTGATGGTTTCTCCACATAATCTTAATATTGAACTTACTTTATGAATAGAAGAATTATACTCAACTACGGTTTTAAAATCTTGAAATCGAAGGTGTATCCAGTCATATTTAGCTTTCGGTAATACTGTTAATTTTAGGTGGTGATATCGGTCCTTCAAGTTGGTCCATAATTCAAGTGGATCTTTCACAGTTAAATATTCAGTTTTTAATCCTTCGTAGAGGTGATGACGAAGAAAAATCATAGCTTTTGTCTTATCTTAACTTAATGCATTATTTTCTTGTTTAATAATATCCCCAAGACCTCTAGCGTCAAGGTAAATTTCAGCATTAAGGACCCATGATAAATATTTTTTTCCGGTAATGTCGAGTGCCACAAACTCAAGTTTCGACAAATTTGACATAGTGAAAGTATCATAAAAAGATTAATAAGTTAGATATAATGATATTTTCAAGAATAAAATAACCAGCTCAAATAAATTTAAATAAAATCATATATTGTTAATAGATTATTATCAAAAGTTGGTTTCCTTTAGCAATTTTATATATATATATATATATATTGTGTGTGTTTAGAATCTGAAAATAAATAATTACGTAATAAATACGTATCTTATAAGGGATCTAGTGCTGATAACGTATTGTAATATAAAGACCGAATAATAAAACTTATTAAAAGAAAAGAAAGAGAAATAGAAAGATATTCAAATATATGTATAAAGAAGAGAATAGAAAAAGTAATTTAGAGGTAGTTTATTGATTGTGTTCTTTTACATGTGAAGTAAGGGGTAATATATAGGCATTAAATGCCTTGAAGAAATAGGCAATCAACAGTAAGCATTGGAAAAATATACAATCTACAGTAAGTGGTCCCACATGGGAAACCACTTGTTCTTTCACAACATTTAATTTGTAATATGTAATTGTTGATTTTTTAGTCATATCAAGAAATTCTTTGATTCTTTTATTAATAATGCTTATGGTTGAATTCTTCAATTTATAGCGATGAATGTTGTAGTTTACCCACAACCTATATATTATTTAAAAAATATGACTATGCATTTTCACTTTTAATATAAAAAATAATTAGTTATAATCTATGTATTTCGTAGCAAAAAGAATAAACTTTTAGCTATTTATAAAAGTATTTGTGGCAAATAATTTCGTTTATAGCTATAGATATTCTAATTCGTAAATAAATAAATATTGTTATTAGGAAATTAAAATATAAAATAACAATGATTTTTTAATTTTCATAGCAAATAAACCTCGTCTTTTGCCACAATAGAGCATATTGTGGCTATATATAAAAAATGCTATAGATTTTATTTATCGTGGAAACAAGGTAAAACTTTTTGCTACAAGTATATATTTCGTAGCAAGAACTTTTTATTATCACAACTAAAACGCAATATCTTTTGTAGCTGTAAGTTTTAGTCCTTAGCCACTGACCATGTAAAGTCTATAGCTAACTTTTAGTTACACCGCTTCTTGCTATGAATGCTACGGAAGAAAAAATTATGGCTAAAGTGTTTAGCCACGAAAATTTTCATATTTAGCTACGAGGTATTCTATAGCTATACATATCTTATTTTGTAGTGAACCCTTAAGGGTCGTTGGTAGAGTGAATTAAGAAAAATAATATATGTATTAATTTTTTGTACTATTAATACATTGTTTGATACTATTTTTCAGCTTATGTATAACTAATACATTAGTTATACACTCTATTTTGTATTAAAGCATGTATTAGGGATCGTTTGTTAGGATGTATAAGAATGGTACAAAACATGATGTATTAATAATAAAAGTATTAGTTATGCTTGCATTAATTATGATGAGATTATTTCTTATGCAGTGTTTGGTTTTATGTATTAAAAATAACTTTCATTGTATATTTTTAAATAAAAAATTATTCATAAAAATACCCTCCACAAATATAATGAAAATGATGTGGAAAAAATTTAGAGGAGTTATATTGTGTCTTTACCCATGTTAATGCATGCATTAAAGTCCATTGCATTGCTAATACCAAGATTTTTCCATGTATTAGTTATACATAACATAATACACAATAGAGTGTATAACTAATGTTTGCATTAGTTCACTATAAAAAAATGCCAAATTTCGGGGGTTAACTTTGCATATTGTGGGAGTCAATAACCCCCGCTATTCGTTGTAGCGGCAATTCCCCAAACCCCTGTAAAATGGGGTGCAACAATTGATGTTACGGGAGTTTATTTATCAATCCCAGGTGTAATACCCCAAAAAATTCAAACCAATATTAGCGCCACATTTCAAGATCATGCATAGTAAATCATGGTTATTTTATATTTTTATGAGCAAGTTACATGTATATTAAGTCTTCAAATAACTCCCAGCTATCAGACGAATCAAAACATTCCTTACCGATTGAATTCTTGGGAAGGATATTGCTATAGTCAACTTCGAATGAGAATATTTCTCGTTATACTATGAATTTTTGAACTCATGACCTACGAAAAGATAGATAATTTAATTAGCTTTCCAACTATACCAATTTTGCCTAAATCCGATATCAGACCAAGGAGTTATGCCCATTTTATTCCGGCATGTCAGGCTGAGAAACTGAGTGACGACATCCATGAAAAGTTGTCTCGCCCATGACGGCCTATCACCAATGTCGTCAGCCCTGGGCATATTTTCACCCCCAGTGATGACATTTTGTGACAAGCCATCACGCCCATGACGGCCTATCACCAATGCCGTCAACCTTAACCAGAAAACCAAGATTTCACCTTTTTGTGACGACAATTCGTCACGACCTATCACCAGTATGACGGCTTGTCACGAATGTCGTCAACTATTTTTTTCAGCAATTGAGGGACATTTTTGCAAGGAAATTTTGGTCTTTTCCTTCACTTCCCATGACTTATAACCCTCAAGGAGCGTATTATCTTTCATTCTCTTTAGTTAAACATCTCAAAAAGCTCTCTCATACACTCTCAACCACAAGATTAGGATTTTCTCTCAAGATCATCTCCTCAAGAACAAGAACATTCTCTCCTAAAGAGGTTAAACCCTAGTCAAGAAAAATCAAGAACAATACTAAGTATTTCTTCAAGAACATTCAAGAAACATTAGATCTCTTTCAAGATCAAGCTTTAAGGTATGCGTAGTGTTCATCCATGGGTCTCTTTCATCCATGGAGCTCAAGAATCATGTTTTAAATTATAAATTGTGATTTCCTTTTTGTTTTATGGCTATAATCATGTTGATGATTGTTTTTTGGATTCAAGGTTGTATCTTGATGTGTTTTTCATGAAGCATGTGAGTAGGTTAGTTGAAACCCATGAATTTTGGATGGATTAAGATTGTCAAATTGATAGTACACCTATGCCCAAAGTTGTGCATGTAAGGTGTTTGATAAAATGCCAAGAATGATAGAATCCATGTTTTTATGACTTAATAGTGCTTAAATGACAAGCCCATGTTCTATTCTTTATGATTCCACATGAACTCCACATTATTGTTGTGTATTATTGTTGTGATATGGAATGAGCATGATATTGAAGCAGCGCGAGTATATACATGTTGTGCGCATCCCCTTCCATGTATAAGATATTGAGAACCAAGTGTAGTATGAAATCCCCTACTAATGATATTGTGAATTGTGGACTATATTCTTATGATCAAGTCAGTCATGTGTGTCAGTTTCCTTCCACCGAGTCCTGGGGGTACTTGTACCCAAAATAATATAGCTGCGTGCCTAGTGCCATGTCATGTTATCACGATACTCTCAGTCAAGCCATGGTCTATAGAATTCAGTTAGTCATGTGACTCAGGAAAACTCAGAAATCTTAGCAGCCTCAGTAGTTCAGTAACCTCAGTACTCAGTAATCTCAGTGATCTCAGTAATAAAAGTATTCCTAGAGATCTCAGTAATTTCAGTACTCTCAGTCAGTCCTCAGAACTCAGTACGTTTCTTCAGTCAAGGGAACTCAGTAAACTTAGTTTAGCTCCGCTTAACAATTCCACTAGTATCAGTTCAGTTAATCAGTATCAGTTCAGCTAATTAGTTCAATTCAGTTATCCAGTTCAGTGTCTTTCAGATGGGAGTAGGATTCAGCACCGAGTGAGCCTAGGTATGGGGACTCAACTGCTAGAAAAGACGGAGATCCTTAGAAGCAATCCTTAAGTTCCAGAACTACGTAGCAAGCGTAGGTACGATATGTCACCCGTTAGATAGGACTGGTATACTCAGGGGTCACCCGTTAGCACATTTATATGTATAGGAGTGATCCCAGGAGTCACCCGCTAGATTAGGACTAACTCCACAACAGTTGTCTTTACTGGTGGCGCGATACTGACACCCTTCCAGTCAGGGCAGAGATTGGATCCCAGTCAGCTTAGCATGAGGCATGTCGGTTAGATGAATACATCCCACAGTTTCAGTTACAGATTCAAGACTGTTAGATACAGTCAACTCAGTTTAGTAGTACAAATTCAGTACTATTAAAGACAGTCAATCCTTATCATTATAAATAGACTTCAAGATCACCCATTAGATAGGAATGATCTTAACTATAGTTAATCAGTATCAGAATCATCATATTTAAAGATCACCCACTAAATAGGACTGATCTAAAATTCAGTTACTCCATATAGAATAGAACTCAGATAGTTCCATCAGAACTCAAACTGTTAAATATAGTTGCTCAGTATCAGTTACATCGGTCTTGTCGATCATCATAGTTATATCAGCTATGTCAGTTGTCATAGCTTATGTTATCAGTATTCTTTTTCAGGACTGTTAGACACAATCAATCAGGCCAGTTCCTTATAATTCGAACTGTCAGAAATAGTCATTCATCTATTTATTATCTCAGTATCATTAAAGTTATGTCGTCAGTATTCAGACTCAGTAGTCAGTATCACCACAAGTTCAGTTATAGTTGCTTATGCATGTATGTATTCTCATGTTCATATTAGTCAGCATTGTTCATGCATATAACCCTTTGCATTTAGCCTACCTCACTCGTATACTCAGTACATTCAGATGTACTGACGTATTTGTGCTATGGTGTTTTCTCTTATGTTACACCATAGGTTCACAGACACGTGTTCTAGATCAGCAGTAGCATTTTAGTAGCAGAGTTGCAGTGAGTCCTCATCCATTTGAGGATGATATTATTTTATTTCATTTATTATTTTAGTTCAATTTTTCTAGATGGATTTAGTTGGATACATGTTCCTTCAACTCCTTACTCAGACAGTATTTAGAGGCTTTCAGATTTAGTTCAGATTTGATTCAGACTTCAGTTGTTTTTGGGTATTTGCCACCCATATGGATATTACGTTTGTCAGATATTTTATTCAGTTGAACCTTATGGCCTATTGTTCATGTTTTTCCACATTATTACGTCATATTTTGTAGTGTACAGGTACAGATATCAGTCATGGGTTAGCTTGTGGTCCTTTGGGGTCATAAGCACCGTGTAACATTTCGATTCAGAAAATTGGGGTGTTACATACTTGGTATCAGAGCCTAAGGTTCATTAGAGTCCTAGGAAGTCTGAAAGACGCATCTAGTAGGGTCTTGTACATGCGGGTATTGTGCACCACACTTATGTGCAAGAGGCTATGAGATGCTTTAGGAACAGTTTCCCTTCTTTCAGTATTCATGTCGTGCCAGTGAGCATAATCTCAAGTCACTCTCAGTCTAATCCATTTCTCCCTTTCTTCTATAGAACATGCCTCCTAAAAGAAGAAATGAGAATCAGTCAGCCCCTCAGCCCGAAGACCCTTTAGGCGATCATGTTTCTCATACGGAGTTCAGGACCGCATTCACCACTCTTGCTCAGTTAGTTGCTGCCCAGAATGAACGACCAGCTATCGTTCCGGCCAATCCAGTGGCCAATTCAGCTGCAGTTAGAATTCGGGACTTTACCCAAATAAATCCTCCTTCTTTCATGGGGTCTAAGTCAGATGAGGACCCGCAGGAATTCTTAGATCAGATTTAGAAATTGATAGATATTATGGGGGTGACTACCGTGGAAAGTGTTGAGTTAGCTGCATATCATTTGTAGGATGTGGCTCATACTTGGTACAAATAGTGGAAGTCGGAAAGGTTAGATGATGCAGGTTCTATAGAGTGGGAGGAGTTTGACTCTGCTTTCCTTGATAGATTTTTCTCGCTAGATCTTAGAGAAGCTAAGGTGCTAGAGTTCATCAACCTCAGGCAGCGCAGTATGACAGTGAAAGAGTATTCTCTTAGGTTTACTCAATTATCCAGATATGACCCTCAGGTGGTTGCAGACAGTAGAGCCAAGATGAGTAAGTTCGTTTCAGGGGTGAACGATAGCGTGGTAAACGAGTGCAGATCTGCCATGTTGAATAGTGATATGACTTTAGCCATACTTATGACTCATGCTCAGTAGATAGAGGAGCAGAAGATTAGAATGAGGGAGAGACAGAGTAAGAGATCAAGTACAGGTAGTTTCAGCTTTGCTCAGCCTAAGTCACAGGGTGGTAACCGTTCTCAGGATAGTCAGAAGTTTTCAGCCCCAGCTCCATCCTCAGCTAGTGCACCAGCACTTAAGTCCAAAAATGACCGTCATGATAGAGCGCCAAGCTTCGAGGCCCAGGGTAGTGAGAATAGAAGTCGTACTTATATGCTTTGCAAAGAGTGTGGTAAGAATCACCTAGGTGCATGTAAGACAGGTAGTGATGTATGCTTTGGGTGTGGCAAGCCAGGCCACAGGATGCGAGAGTGTAGAGTTCTAGCACAGAGGGTTAAAGAGTTGCGTCAGCAAGGCACCAAGAGTGGTTAGCGTCAGAATAAACTTTATGCGCTCCAGACCCGTCATGATCCGAAAAGTTTCCCTGACCTAGATTCGGGTACATTACCAGTCTTTTATGTTCATGGTATGCATTGTTAGATCTCTTTCTCTGATTTGGATATATGTTTCAGCATGAGTTAGTTAGTAAAGCCAACAAGTCAGTTTAGCAATCGAGCAGTCAGATTTGTATAGTTTGTTTCCTCATCCTTGCATCTATTCATGCTATCCAAGATCTCAGGGAATGTAACTATTCCAAGTAGAACCTCATAGTAGTTGCAAGTTCAGTTTAGTTCATGCATCATGCACTAGTCCCATGCTCCCGAGGTTCAGTTATAATTTAGTTCGTAGATTCCTTGTGCATCGCCTCAACTTTCTCAATATCTCAGCAACGTCAGTCCAGCATCCTTCAAGGGACATAATGTCCCAAGGGGAAGATACACTATAGCCCCCAAAATTTCATGATTTTAACATGTCATTTTCTTTGATGAATCTATTTTGGAGGAAGTGTTACTTATGAGCCGACCCTCTAGTTCCAAAACTCAACTGTAAGCCATGTACACAATGGCTCAGTTTAGTCCACGATACGATACTCTATCCATGTCATGTATTGCAGACTCAGTTCAGTTCATGTATCACATTCCAGACTCAGTTATGTTCTTATGTTTCCACTCATGCATATTGAGTGATTAATCTCATACTCATCGATATTTTCAGTTCAAAGTGACAGTCTTCTTTGATCTTACTCGTTCCCATGTTCAGATTTTAGTACCAAACTTTGTATTCAGTTTCATGCTTAGTTTTTATTTCAAACTTAGTACCTTTACCATTACATGTTCAGCCGCATGTTCCTGGTTCAGTCATATATTCACGCGTTAGATATGCTTGATCATCTTATTAGTACTTTCTGTCATGCATTTATGTATCATGTCAGTCGTATAATCATGCATCAGATATGCATGGATTCAGCTCATCAATTAGGCATCAAATATGCATTCTTATTATGAGAAACTCAGTTCATCAGAACACTCAGTCGTGCATTCATAAATCAATTACTCATGCATCAGATATGCATGTTCAGTATGATGTACTCAGCTTATCAGTCATGTCAGTCCCGAAACCATGTTTCAGTAGTGTATGTATTGTACGTACTTCAATTGATCTTTTCTTCCATCTCAGTCATTCTCATTCGAGGACGAATGTTCCCAATGGGGAGATATTGTAATACCCCAAAAAATCCAAACCAATATTAGCGCCACATTTCAATATCATGCATAGTACATCATGGTTATTTTATAGTTTTATGAGAAAGTTACATGTATGTTAAGTCTTCAAATAACTCTCAGCTATCAGACGAATCAAAACATTCCTTACCGATTGAATTCTTGGGAATGATATTGCTATAGTCAACTTAAATTGAGCATATCTCTCGTTATACTATGAATTTTTGAACTCATGACCTACCAAAAGATAGATAATTGAATTATATTTCCAACAATATCAATTTTTCCTAAATCCAATATCGGAGCAAGAAGTTATGCCCATTTTACTCCGACATATCAGGCTGGGAAACTGAGTGACGACATCCATGATAAGTTGTCACGCCCGTGACGGCCTATCACCAATGTCGTCAGCCCTGGGAAGATTTTCACACCCAGTGATGATATTTTGTGACAATCCGTCACACCCGTGATGGCCTATCACCAATGTTGTCAACCTTAACCAGAAAACCAAGATTTCACCTTTTTGTGACGACAATTCGTCACGACCTATCACCAGTATGACGGCTTGTCACGAGTGTCGTCAGCTATTTTTTTCAGCAATTGAGGGACATTTTTCCAAGGGTATTTTCGTCTTTTCCTTCACTTTCCACGACTTATAACCCTCAAAGAGCGTATTATCTTTCATTCTCTTTAGTTAAACATCTCAAAAAGCTCTCTCATATTCTCTCAACCACAAGATTAGGGTTTTCTCTCAAGATCATCTCCTTAAGAACAAGAACATTCTCTCCCAAAGGGGTTAAACCCTAGTCAAGAAAAATCAAGAACAAGCCTAAGGATTTCTTCAAGAACCTTCAAGAAACATTAGATCTCTTTCAAGATCAAGCTTTAAGGTATGCGTAGTATTCATCCATGGGTCCCTTTCATCCATGGAGCTCAAAAATCATGTTTTAAATTATAAATTGTGATTTCCTTATTGTGTTATGACTATAATCATGTTGATGATTGTTGTTTGGATTCAAGGTTGTATCTTGATGTGTTTTTCATGAAGCATGTGAGTAGGTTAGTTGAAACCCATGAATTTTGGATGGATTAAGATTGTCAAATTGATAAGTACACCTATGCCCAAAGTTGTGCATGTAAGGTGTTTGATAAAATGCCAAGAATGATAGAATCCATGTTTTTATGACTTAATAGTGCTCAAATGACAAGCCCATGTTCTATTCTTTATGATTCCATATGAGCTCCACGTTATTGTTGTGTGTTATTGTTGTGATATAGAATGAGCATGATATTGAAGCAATGCGCGTATATATATGTTGTGCGCATCCCCTTTCATGTATAAGATGTTGAGAACCAAGTGTAGTATGAAATCCCTTACTTATGATATTGTGAATTGTGGACTCTATTCCTATGGTCAAGTCAGTCATGTGTGTCTGTTTCCTTCCATCGAGTCCTGGGGGTACTTGTATCCGAAATAATATAGTTGTGTGCCTAGTGCCATGTTATGTTATCACGATACTCTCAGTCAAGCCATGGTCTATAGAATTCAGTTAGTCATGTGACTCAGGAAAACTCAGAAATCTTAGCAGTCTCAGTAGTTCAGTAACCTCAGTTCTCAGTAATCTCAGTGATCTCAGTAACAACAGTATTCCTAGCGATCTCAGTAATTTCAGTACTCTCAGTCAGTCCTCAGAACACAACATGTTCTTTCAGTCAAGGGAACTTAGTAAACTTAGTTTAGCTCTGCTAAACAATACCACTAGTATCAGTTCAGTTAATCAGTATCAGTTCAGCTAACCAGTTCAGTTCAATTATTCAGTTTAGCTCAGTTATCCAGTTCAGTGTCTTTTAGATGGGAGTAGGATTCAGCACCGAGTGAGCCTAGGTATGGGGACTCAACCGTTAGAAAGGATGGAGATCCTTAGGAACAATCCCTAAGGGCCAAAACTGCGTAGCCAGCGTAGTTACGAGATGTCACCCTTTAGATAGGACTGACAAACTTAGGGGTCACCCGTTAGCATATTTATATGTATAGGACTGATCCCAGGAGTCATCCGCTAGATTAGGACTGACTCCACAGTAGTTGTCTTTACTGGTGGCGCGGTACTGACACCTTTCCAGTCAGGGCAGAGATTGGACCCCAGTCAGCTTAGCATGGAGCATGTTGGTTAGATGAATACATCCCACAATTTCAGTTACAGATTCAGGACTGTCAGATACAGTCAACTCAGTTCAGTAGTACAGATTTAATACTATTAGAGAGAGTCAATCCTTATCATTACAAATAGACTTCAAGATCACCCATTAGACATGACTGATCTCAACTATAGTTAATCAGTATCAGAATCATCAGATTTAAAGATCACCCGCTAGATAGGACTGATCTCAAATTCAGTTACTCCATATAGAACATAACTCAGATAGTTCCATCAGAACTCAGACTGTTAAATACAGTTGCTCAGTATCAGTTACATCGGTCTTGTCTATCATCACAGTTATATCAGTTATGTCACTTGTCATAGCTTATGTTATCAGTATTCAGTTTCAGGACTGTTAGACACAGTCAATCAGACCAGTTCTTCATAATTCGAACTGTCAGAAATAGTCATTCATCTATTCAGTATCTCAGTATCAGTAAAGTCATGTCGTCAGTATTCAAACTCAGTAGTCAGTATCACCACAAGTTCTGTTATAGTTGCTTATGCATGTATGTATTCTCACGTTCATATTAGTCAGCATTGTTCATGCATATAACCCTTTGCATTTAGCCTACCTTACTCGTATACTCAGTACATTCAGACGTACTGACGCATTTATGCTATGGTGCTTTCTCTTATGTTACACCATAGGTTCAGAGGCACGTGTTCCAGATCAGCAGTAGCATTCCAGTCGCAAAGTTACAGTGAGTCCTTATCCATTCGAGGACAATATTAAATTATTTTATTTATTATTTTAGTTCAGTTTTGCTTGGCGGAGTTAGTTGGAGACATGTTCCTTCAACTCCTTACTCAGACAGTAGTTAGAGGCTTTCAGATTTAGTTCAGATTTGATTCAGACTTCAATTGTTTTTGGGTATTTTCCACCCATATGGATATTACGTTTGTCAGATATTTTATTCAGTTGAACCTTATGGCCTATTGTTCATATTTTTCCGCATTATTACGTCATATATTGCAGTGTACAGGTACAAATATCAGTCATGGATTAGCTTGTGATCCTTCGAGATCATAAGCACCGTATAGCATTCCGGTTCAGAAAATCGGGGTGTTACACCAGGTACCTATACTGGGGGTTGATTAGTAGAGGTATTAACCCCCACAAATTGATAACAATTAAACTCCAAGAGTCAAAATTCCCACAATTCGTGAATTTCATTCAAAATAGTGGGAGTTTCAACCCCAGTAATTCATGATAAAATATTTTTTTACTATAATGATTAATGACATATTAATTAATTAATATTATGAAATAACAACATATTTTAAAACAAAAATATTATCACAAAGTAGTATCATTAGTTTTACCAAATAAAATTGAACGTCATTCGCTTCAACCATTCTAATATTTGGTCCAATCAGTAATGGTCAATCAATTATCTAATACGATTACAATGACTTCAACAGTTGTCACTATGATTACTTTTATTGGTTCTAATATTCGGTCCAACCAGTAATTGTCAATTAATCATCTAACACGATTACAATGAACTTCAACAATTGTCACTATAATTACTGTCATTGGTTGATCTTGCCGCCATTGGCTGCAAAAATAATACTCCCTCCATCTCAAATTATGTGTCATCATTTTCTTTTTAGTTCGTCCCAAAATAAGTGTTGTCTTTCCTTATTAGGAAACTTTTTAAAGAAACAATTACCCTTTTACCCTTATTGGTCCCACTTAATTAAAAAAAAAATATTGACACATTTTTTTGATAAAGAATAATTTGATAAACTTTACCAAGTCTTCCCTTTTTTCATAAACTCCGTGCCCGGTCAAATGGCGATACGGGACGGAGGGAGTACATGATAAGTGCCTAACTCAAACTGAAAACGGGACTTGCAACTGAGTATAAAAAGAATGTCACCTAAATAAAAGAAAGTAGGTAAAAAATACTACTCCCTCTGTTTCAGAATAAATGAATTGTTGAATTTTGACACACAAATTAAGGAAAAAGTATTAAAGACATAATTTAATGTAACTTTCCATTTTTACCCTTTTCCATTTTGGTAAAAAACATTAACAGTACACTTTTACCCAAAAAAGAAGAAATGAGTATGTTGGACAAGTGGGTCCATAAGGATAAAATTGGAAAAAATATCAACGATTCACTTATTTTGAAACACCAATAAATACCCCAACAATTCAGATATTCTGAAACAGAGGGAGTAACGTTTTAAATTTAAAACTGTACACAAATGATTTGTTTATTCAAAGACAGGTGAATGCCAGTTTAGTTGTTGGGACAATTGTCACATTGCTGGTTATGGCCTAATAGGGACAACTATTTGATTCAAATTCTACTTAAACTTGAGTAAAAGCATTATGGAAATTCTTCAAGTTGTCATTTTCTTTGTACAACTTCCAATTCAATTCTTCAATCTCTTGTAGTTAAAATTTGTTAAAGTATGTGGGGGGACCTAGATCTACTTGAGAGGTATGCATCACATATTCACATTGCATTCAAGCAATCAAAATGTATGGGCTATGTCTTAGACCTCAATTAGCAACTGTAAGGCCGACATGTACGTCTTAAATATATGAAAACTAAAGGGGTTACGAGGATGGGGTTCCATATAAAAAATAAAACTAAAGAAGTCATTTCAGAATGGTACAAAGACTCTATGCTTCAGAAGGGACAAACGAAATAAAACAAGAATGATTAGTTCCTAACTACAGGTGCACAACAATTTTGGCTAAAGATATATAAGCAGCAAAAATACTGCATTACTAAAAGTGATATGCCACTGCTTTGTATACTATTACAACTTTCTGCATAGTTACTAACATGAAACTTACATGCTGAAATAGTATCGATCTATTCACATCAAAAGCTCATCCTTTACTAAACTTATATCAGTGATTGTGGAGAACTCAAAGTAGCAAAGACTACACTTTCTCCTAGCTCAACCTTGATATGTTGGCATTTGGTTCCATAACATTGGTTCCACGACATTCACAGAGCAGCAGGCAGAATCCATAAACAGAAAAATGAAATATGAAGAGACTACCCTTTGAGAATGTAAGAGTTATACTTACCATTGTAGGAGGAGAAGCAAATAACCCCGCAAATGGTTCTGGTAATGTCCATTCTTTCATTATCGTATATGACTTGAAATCATTCATCAGTTGATTGTGATTATTCAACAATTTATTGTAGTTCTCTTGGCAATTGGACGAACATGAAGCATTTGAAGCACTCATACCACCAAATCGAGGTCTTGTTTGTTTAAAAACTTTGTTGGGTACAACTCCTAATCCTAAACACCTTACCCTTCCAGGGTGTTCTTCTCCCAACACTTTGCCAATCGCATCATCTGGTGATACTATAGACTCATCCACAGTGCTTTGACTCACAGTTTGCTGAATTTTTTCTAAATATAGTAAACACACAAAATTCGTTATCAATGCAAAAGTTTCTCAATACTGAGAACAGAGGTGTATTACCTAAATATAGTACACATTCGGTTGTCTAACGGAAGTTTCTCAATGCAGAAGATGATCATTCTAAATTAAGAAACTTACGCATATATTTTTTGCCGCTTCATTAACATATGCTTCATTTTTATTCTTGTGAGTAGCAAGATAAGGTTGTGCCCGCTCAGGAATTTGTCTAGTCTCAGCCATCTATAAATGAAATAATCAAATCAGAATTTAACTTACATAATTAGAAACGAATACATACAAAGTTAGTTTAGTAATTAAAGTAAAATGAAATGAACTAAAATCTTTCACCATTTCAGCCCTTCTTCTAGAGTTAGCTTTGGATCCACCGGTATGTGGAATGATTTGTTTCTTTCTATTTTAAGCATTCCTTTTGCACATTTCCTAACAAAAAGATAATTGAAATTCAATAATTCGACAAATAATCATATAACTACACATACTAGCAGAACCAATTAATATATACTTGTGTTTTTTTTTTATAACGATAATCAACATAACAAGTCCATTGATCTTGTGGAATTCTAGTGGGAACATGATCCATAATATGGGATTTGCTCTTAAGTGGGTCCTTGAACACTCTTCATATGTTTAGCCTATTCACACTCCACTTCTTTGAAATAGAATTATAAACATATTTTCTTGCAACAGCATCAGCAGTTCGAAAATGAAATCGAGGCTTAAAAAGTAAAATATTAATTAGGTTATCTCTTAAATTCAAATATAAAGTTAAAATAAAATAGAGATATAATAGTAAGAATATAGAGTTTATACCTTTATAATTTGATCAAAGACGCGATTAAAGTAAGAGATAGGCATATTCGGCCATTTCTCAAAGTGAATTGAAAATAATAAGGTATCAGAAGCTAAAATTCCACAAAATCCAGCAAGAAGGGGTTGTGCTTCTCCGAATGGAGAATCCAAGTAATCAAAATCAAGCACAATATGATCTTCTCCAGATAAATTTAGCACTTCTTTGAGTTTCACTCTGAGTTTCTTTATGTTTTCTCCTGAATCTGAAATTAAAGCACTACAAAAATTCATTTCATATTTTAGAGACACTCAAAATTAAAAAAATAACAAAAGAGCAGAATAATAGATGAATAGCGAAAATCATGTGTCTACGATCAAATGATTAGTGTTTTGTAAAAAAACAATTCTAGTCCCTCCAACTAAAAGAAGAAGAGGAGGAAGAAGAAGAGGAGGAGGAGGAAGAAGAAGAAGAAGGAGAAGGAGAAGGAGAAAAAGCTTACCTGTTATTTCTACAGTCCAATATTCTGTAGACTCACGTCCAACTACAGGTTTCTTGAATCGTTCTAGTGGTGCTTTGGCCTGATTTGATGGAGTTGATTGTGATGTAGTTTGATTTGATGAAGTCCAATGTGATGCGGACTGGACTGGGAAAGCCAATTATCTTGTTGTATGAACTGACGGAATGGACTATGATGTAGTTGATTACGCATTGGGTTGAACTGGCAGCATTGATTATGTTTGAACTGATTTTTGCAAGTTCTCTCAATGCTTGGTCTTTTCCATATCTACACTTAACAAATGATCGAGTAAAAATAGATAAATAATTAAGGCAGTTATTAAATACTACTATTACTAAAAAAGAAAAGAACAAGTGCATCCAGAAGCTGTTGATTCAGTTGTTCTAGTCTCTTTATATTTGAATATATCTGTGGTTATCTTTTCTACTATCCAAGTTCTCTAATTATAACCACTTCTTAAAATTTGAACTGATATTTGAATGTATCTGTACTGTGCTAAATCTTGCACTAATCAACAGGGCAGATAAAGCAAGAACAATCAAATACTAGTAAGATAACCTGTAGTATTTACAAACAACATATATATTGCACCTGCAGCAAAATTGTGTCCAAGATCAACCTAGTTTACTCATCTTTATCAACTTCCTTTCCAATTCAACTAGCTACAATTGGTGTTAGAGAAACAGTAAAGGGGAATCTAATAGGTGATGTGGCAAGGGGGAATCTAATAGGTGATGCAGCTTTATGAGCAGCATAGGCTAATGGAAAAGTTGATCATAGTAAAAAAAGAAACTAAAGCTGTTACTAAATACTACTATAAAGGCGAAGAGGAGATGGAGCTAGCCCCAGCCTTCCCCACATAAAGTTCAGCAACACTCAGCTACCTATCAATTTTCTAGCATAATCTTTGACCTCCCATATTTTTTTGTCTAGGATCATGTCCTATCTAATCACCTATTCTCAGTAACTAAACATAAACTCAAAACCCAAATATGCCTATGAGCAGGGGCAGATAATTCAATGAAACAAGAAATGAAAGCTACGGAACTAAGCAAACTGGAAAAAAGACTTCACATCTCTTGGAATCTTCTTAATTCTTAGAGGTAAAAGAAAACAATCGAAAATAAAGAAGCATAGAGGTTAAAGAAAAAGTACACATTTTTCACAAAGTACAACTAGGTTATTTAGGACAAAATTTCAGTAATGTTCCACATACATTGATAGATGCAGATACAAGACAGAACACGCGTCATATAAATTAATAAAAATTCATGTTCATCCAATTCTTATTCCATATTCATTAACTTTACAATAAAATAAAGGCAGAGAGTGATATCTAATGGGAAGCTTACGACATATTTCACACACAAAGCAAGCTAATAAACACAGCCTTTTCATAAGATAATAATATCACGATTCGAACGTTTTCACTAATTTCCAAAAGAAGAAGAAGAGGAAGAAGAAGAAGAGGAGGAGGAAGAAGAGGAGGAAGAAGAAGAAGTAGTAGTAGTTTACCTATTAGTTCTAGAGTCCAATATTCTGTAGACTCGCGTCCAACTATAGGTTTCTTGAATGGTTCTGGTGGTGCTTTGGCCTGATCTGATGAAGTTGATTGTGATGTAGTTTGATTAGATAAGTCCAATGTGATGCGGACTGAACTGAGGAAGCCAATTGTCTTGTTGCCTAAACTGACGGAATGGATTGTGATGTAGTTGGTTGCACATTGGGTTGAACTGGCAGTGTTGGTTGTGTTTGAATTGATTTTTGCAAGTTTTGCCAACACTTGGTCTTTGTCGTATCTACACTTAACAAATGATCGAGTAAAAATAGATAAATAATTAAGGCAGTTAATAAATACTACTATTACTAAAAAAAAAAAAAGGAACAAGTGCATCCAGGAGCTATTGATTTAGTTGTGGCAGTCTTCTTTATATTTGAATGTATCTGTGATTACCTTTTCTACTATTCAATTTCTCTAATTACAACCACTGATGACTGCATTAAGAGAGGCCGTGCACTATACCCTCTAGGGTGTGGCCCTTTCCCGATCCTTGCTTGAACGCGATACACAAATTACAATGAATGCAAAAACAAAAAATTAGAGGAGCAGGAAAGTTCAGACCCATATTTACATGCTGATTTTTCGCAAGAAATAGTCTAGACGCGTGGATCTAAACAAGCATATAAATATAAAATTGAACAAATAGGAACAATAAAATATTCATATGTTCATATACTCAATAGAGAAAGGAAGGCGCTACTCCGTGTATAACATCAGCCAGGAAGGCTAACAAGCAACAACTATGAATACAAACATATCAAGTATAACATACATACCTAACCATTAATTTAATTAGATCAGGCACTAATTAAGTACTAGCTGCAATAGATCAAAAGATCGCACATTAAAGTTATAAAAGAAAGCTAGCTAACTTTATTTATAGTATAACTAATTGACAATCTGTGTAGGACCTAAAAAATCTTTTTGTATTTTGTTAGTGAACCATCTCGCACGCAACTAATGTAAAGCAAAAAACAATGTAAAAGAAAAGTGTAATTTACCAAAAGTTAGATATAATATAAATGTATTCACAAAGATACAAATATGTATACACAAAGATACACATATATACAATCAAACCTCTTTATAACAACGTTGTTTATTCAACTATAATCTAAAAAGAATAAGACAGTGGCTAAGTACCCACCTCGATTATACGAATCTCCACAGAATCACGATGAATTGCAACTATCAATTGTAGCTATGTATTACTTTTCTTATAAATCCAGTCTCAAAGCTACATAAAAGAAAAATATGAGCATTTAATAAGCA
The DNA here is from genome assembly GCA_030864215.1 of Capsicum pubescens. Taxonomy (NCBI): domain Eukaryota; kingdom Viridiplantae; phylum Streptophyta; class Magnoliopsida; order Solanales; family Solanaceae; genus Capsicum; species Capsicum pubescens. The sequence continues at coordinate 250,131,130 of CM061543.1, read as the reverse complement.
TAGGCACTCTGTGGTATTCGATATCAGTGTACACAACAGATCAATAAATTCTCACAGATCCAATATCTACTTGACAAATAATTAAAAAAATTTCACGCACAATTGACATATACACGCAGAGACAACAAAAAGAAAAAAAATATAGCTTGGCTTCGCAGTTGAAGGCACCAATTTTTGAATCCGACTCTCCAAATTGAAACTTGAATCAACAAAAGTAAGCTCCAATTTTACAATCCACAAACATAGCAAAAAAAAAATACACATGTAAAATAAAAAAATGCACATAGCAAAAATTGAAGCAAAGTATATCAAGAAAAAAGAACTAAATATCAAGAAAAAAGAACTAATCTCAATTAAATACATACAATGAAATCAAAATACCTAGAATCAACAAAGGAAAAACACAAAAAGGAATGAAAATCGCAGATGCAAGATGAAAAAATTAAGAATCGGAAAGAAGAAAAGCTTTGTGAAATTGGCAAAAAACTCAAAATCGACAAAACATGAAATCAACATAAACATGCTCCAATTTTATAATCTACAAACATAGCAAAGTTAAAAAAAATGCACATGCAAAAATTGAATCAAAGTACACTAAAAAAAAATAAAAAACTAGAATGAAATCACAATACCTAGAATCAAGGAAGGAAAAACACAAATAAAAATAAAAAAATTAAGAATCGAGAAGAAAACGACCTTTGTGAAATCAATAAAAATTATGAAATCTGGGTGAACTTGTTTAGCTTAGTGAAAATATAGGAGAGCGAACATTATCTTCGAAAAGACTTAGAGAGACTAAAATTACGAGTGTGTGCCCTACTGATTTTAATATTATACTCTACTGGTTGCCTATCTGTGGAACAAGTAAGCTAACGTGGTTCACAGAAGTAAAAGCTGAACACAGTATTTTTATGTGGAAAACACCCGGCTCAAGAAAGGTGTAAAAAAATACGAACTGTACCTCTACAGAATTTAACCCCAACTTAACTATTTCTCTTGAGCCTCAACAATCAACAAATTACAAGACTTCTTGTAAACTAGGAATTAAAACTTCTAACTCCTATTTCTACAAAAACACAAATCTTTCCAAGATAAGTGTTCCCAAGTCTTCGAGTTCCCTAACTTGAAGACACAACTCCTAACTCAGTTTATACTTCACTGAGACTATAACAAAAACTCATTACAACTTAAAGAACCTACCTATTACAAAGTCTATGCTTGCTAAGTAAGGGACCAGGTTCTTCTTCAACTAAGTGAACTGTTTTGCTGATTGTGGATTATCTTGTCAGTGCATAAGTGAAACTTCGAATCTCGTATGTTGTATTTAAGCCAACTCCTTAATGAGTCCTTTAGTTGATGTACTCTTCTATCTTCAATAGGACTCCCAGGTAGTTTCACTCTTTGTTGTTGTTGTCTCTCTCTTCTTGACTGAATAGGACTCTTTTTACTTCATCACTTCGTATATTGGATTTCTTGATCAACTCAACCTCTAAGTGTTGCACTTATCTTCTCCTTATTCTTGTTGCTATGTGTGATAAGCATTAGTAATGATTTTGAGCTTCCTTGCTTATCCACTTTTGTGTTAACACCTTGTCAGCCTTGCATCAACTTCAATATGCAGTACATGTGCGAACCAGTAGTTTCTCTTTATTTACTTGTGTGGAACAACTTGCACAACATATTTCATTCATATGTACATCATCAAAACTTTACATTCCCTAACAAATTCCCTTTTTTTGTTGATGACAAACTTATCAGCACAACATCCATCATAAAATCCTGACATACTCAGTAAAGGAATTAAATAGAAGTGTCAGTAAAGGAATTAAATAGAAGAACACAGAAAGAAACAGGTTAGTCAATTGAGTTATAAGCATTGCATAATTTGTTCTTTCCCCTTTTGAAATCATCGAAAAACTGGTCCAACAAGTAAAAACTGTCTAATAATTCATGGCCACTAGGGCTATCTCTAAAACAATCAATACCCAAAGCAAAAAGACAGTCATACAAGATGAAAAAGCAGAAACACAAAAAAGCAAATGAGTCCATTTCATTCATAAGCAAGATACAAGAAGAATTAACCCAAAAACAATAAGGAAAGAGCGGGCTAGCCAGTGAAGGAACCAAAACAACCAGAACAATCCTAAGGCACTATGAGGGAGAATAGGTAGATGAGAAGGAGGGGATAAGAGAGGTCAACTTTCGAACAATGTCAGCATTTTCAGATCTTTCACACTTCAAGGAGGCTGTAAGGGAGGCAATCTGTGCTTTGAGAGCCCTCTTCTCATCCTCGTAGGCAGCTTGAGAAGCCTCCAGTGCAGCCTGAGCAACCTCCACCTCAGCATGTTTAGCTGTAAGTTGATACCAAATGGTATCTAAATGAGCACAAAATGGTCCACAATCTTAGCAAAACAATCCATACGACAAGACACCAAACGAAAACAACAAACATAAACTTAAACGAAAAAAAGATAGGTAAGTTAACGCAAAGAGAACACATAATGTAGCAACTAAAGAGTAAATTAAACTCTAAAACCACTACAAAATATGTTAACAAACACTTAGTTCTTATGGTGATCGCCAAGGGAATCAACTCACCTCAAGATCTACCGTTTCTAAGCAAAGAATAATATTGGCTTTTCCAAACCCTAAGCTACAATGGCTAGTCCAAGCCTTAACTAAGAACTACACTAAGGTGGTCTACTCTCAAGAGAGAGGATTTTTAATGTCTCATATTTTCATCATTAAAAAATTAAAGAGAAAGGACCTAATAAGAGACTATATATAGCCTAGCTTATTACATAGTATAATGGACCAAAATACCCTTAATGAAAGGGGAGGTCATGGGTCATTTCTTTAATATGTGCAATCTCCAAAATACCCTTAATGAAGGGTGTTTCTTTAATGCTCCAAAACCATGAGGTCATACTTCAAAACTTATAGTCTCGAATTGGCATCAAATGTAAGCTCCCATGCAATCTTTCACACACGAGTTTGTTTAATGGCATGCTCAAAATGGGTCCTCCATGCATGTTTTTGTATCCTCGAGGTGACCAAGTCTTGAGCCTCTATGTGTTGGCCTCTAAAGATGTCATCAAAAGATAAAATAACCATTTGTCCCATATCATCCTCCCCTTCATGAAAAGGATTCAGCCTCGAATCCAAACCTTGCAAAACCGAAGAATGGACAAACAAATATAACCTCAACATGCCAAGGTTGCACATATTTGCAATATAACCAAGGATCCTTTGAATGAAAGATGTACGAAGGATTTGGTTATGGGATTCACCAAGAGTGACACTTTTCTTGTCATGTAGACCAAGCAACAAGTTGGGTGCACAAACATCACCGTTTCCATATTTGGTACCGGGGTCAAATGGGAAGAGTGGCCATAGACACGGGTCTAGACAACAATTCGATTTCCCGTGGTCTCCACCCAAACTAAATGACATACTCTCTACAATAACATACATATCATCGAAAGAAAATAGAGAGTAGAGAAAAGTATCACTCAAGTCGACTTCTACTAAGGTTACCTCATGTGTGTACTCACTACTAGTTTCTTAATCATCACCATGAGTACTCTCAACAATAAAGTCACACAAAGTAGAAGAAGGAGTAACTTCCAAGACTACACATTTCTTACCCTTAAGAGTACTTTCATCTTCCAAGAAGAGATTTTCATCTTTAGGAGGAATGTTGTCACACCATAGTGGGTTAACATATAGGCTATAGCCTCCAAGGTAAGCTATACCATCTTTTTCACAACTAGACTCATTAAGAGTGTTTATATTATTTTCAAACAAGACATTATACCTAAAGAGTGCATGATCCAACCCACAGGCAGATTTGGAACAAGCAAGTTCCTCACTCTCTAAGAGATTAATATCAAGTTTCACAGCGATTTCAAGCACAAGATTGTCCCAAGAATAGCTCTCGGGTTCACTCCCCTTTTGTTGACCAACTTTTTCAAATACTTCACTCACTTGAGTTTGATTAATCACATCACACACATACTCAAGTGGTGGAAAATTTTCACAAATAGGTTGATCAACACCAATTACACAAGACAATGTACTTTCGTTCAACATATAGGCTTCAACACTAAGTAGACATAAATTGATTTTGCAGGAAGAGTCAATTTGATCATCAATAGGATCAACTAGTGTATCCACACTCACAACATGTACATCATCAATAAAAGGCAAAGAATTATTAGACTCACAAGTAAGTAAGCTACTACTCACACTCAATGGGCTACTATCCACACAATTATCATTCACACGCACAAAAGTGTAAGAGTTAGCTATTTTACCTTGAAGTTCTTAAGTCGACTCTCCTTTGATGTGTTGTGAAGGACCTCCACAATCTTGGGCAGCAACTTCACTTCGGCATTGCTCTCCTTCACTTGCCATGTCGGTACCTATACAAATGCCCTTAGAAATAGAAGGACAAACAATGTTAGCTTGGTTTGGTGGCAATCCCCTCATTTCGCTTCACACAACCTCTCATTTTTCCACTCTCGTGTTACCACCTTGAACACCTTTACTCCTCTCAATATTTTATATCTTATAAGCATTCGGATTGGAGTAAGTATTCACTTTTCTTTGTGGCTCGGGAAACATGTATGTCACGAGGTGATTTCCCCACCGGTCTCTTACAATATTTGGCTAATTTTGCACATTTGAAACTCTATGTTGTGCAAACCAATTGGCACCTAAGCATACATGACCGTATGTCAATAGAAGAATATCACACCACACCTCCTCATGGTATTCAAATTGGGAGAAGACAACTTTGACCCTCTCGGTAACCTTAAACCTGTCCAAGAAGTATGGAATAAGTAAAGGCTCACAAAATAATCCCAAGTAGTCAACCATGGATGGAACAATGTAGTTTCTATAGTACCTATCATTTAACACAACGAGGCATCCTGATATCCCACAAATGGTCGCCTTTCCGGAGTGTACACTCCTTCTCGGATCAACATTGTAAAGCACACAAGTACCCCTAGATTTTGGAGATGCATACCCTCTTCTTATCATTGGACAACCTCCACTAGATCTAGTATAACCATTCATACTATATCGACCTTGATAAGAAATACTACAAGGTGGAGAATATGAATCTTCACACTCCTCACGTGTACTCTCATCATAGCTCTCATAAGATTTGCGAATGAAAGGGTTATACCTAACACCAAATCTAGGTTCGGAGTAAGAAGTGTAAGACTCCTTACATGCCCCAACGTCATCATAAGATCCATCACGAGGTCCTACATCATCTCCAAATTCACCATAAGCACTAGGATCTTCATTCACCTTATTTCCCCCCTAAAAAATATAACTCTCAAATCTTCCCAAGTTTTGATCATGGCTATTTTCATAGCCTCCGCAATCTCCTTCAACTTCGTAGCCATAAAACCCCTCACTATAATTATAGTCTCCCGTGTTGTAGTCACAATAATCGCTGGCTATCGAAAACATGTTCCCCTTATATCAACTTTGTACCTACACAATAAACAAAAAATATTAGTAGTAAAAGCTCCTCACCAACACACGTATACACCCACCTTTATGATTTTCACAATTGGAGAGGCGAATATTGAAAGTTGCTTACACTTCGGTAGTCAATAGGATGTCAGTTCTACTTGGTGGACGGAATGGATTCTTGTTTGATCGACTCAAGACACAAAAAAAAAATTTACTTAAGAACTTGAAACAAAGAAAATACTACGACTTATAAACAAGAAAAGCACAAAATACAATGCTTAACACGAAAGAAAACGTACTAAAGAACTAATCTACAATCTAGTAGGTATTTACTAGTTTGCCAATAAGTATGAGAAGCAACAAAATGAAAACCAATAGAATCAAAAAAGTGAACCTAGGAATTCAAACGTTCTTGAGCTATTGATGACGTGGCACTCAACTATTGGTCGATGGACAAAAAATATTATTGAAATTGAAATATTTTGTTCCACAATTTTGGTTGTTCAAATTTCACAAAGATGGGGGGAATTTCGATTTTGGTAGGTTAACAAACAAGACTTTAAGTCCTTTTTTTCAAAATTCAAACCTTGACCAACTTTCACCTTTTTGGCAAGACAACCATTTAGAGGTCTTGTCCCCCTTTCCTCTTTTGGCTTGTCTAGAAAAATGAACTTACTCCCTTTTGGTATGAAGACTTTTGGGAGGTTTTTTGTTCTTTTTCCCCTTTGGTAATGTCTTGAAAGTTGTTTCAAGACTAAAAAAAATCCACACTCTCTTTCCTTTGAATTTGGATCAAACAACAACCTTTTCAAGACTTCTTCAACACAACAAAAGAACTTCAACAACAACAACAACAAAACCGTCCACTCTTCCCACAACAACTTGCAATTTTTTTTTGCTCAAAAACTTGGGTTAGACTCAAGTAGTGTTAGAGAGAAAGAAAACCAAAATAATAAACAACAAAGACAATCAAAACAACGCCTAAATATAGATACAAATTCGGCCAAACAACAACAACACTTCGTCCTAAACCCGTAGAATAACTTCATTTTGTGAGATTTTCGACCTTGGACATCTCTTCTAATGTTAGGAAATAAAGATCAAACACTAGAACACACAAAACACACAAAAATCACAAGAAAATGAGGCTTCAAATTTCGGCCCAAACACAAAAATGTGGACAAATTACTATTTTTGAGTTTTTTAGCTTTTCAACACTTTTTTTTTATTTTTGAGTGAACAAACCCACGATTGAACTCGTGGAAACGAAATCAATGAAGGCTATGATACCAAATAATACCAAACGGTATCTAAATAAGCATAAATGGTCCACAATCTTTGCAAAATAGTCCACACGACAAGACACCAAACGGAAATAAGAAACACAATCTTAAATGAAAAAAAGATAGGTAACTTGACGCAAACAGGACACATAATGTAGCAACTAAAGAGTAAATTAAACTCTAAAACCTCTACAAAATACATTAACAAGCACCAAGTTCTTACGGTGACCGCCAAGGGAATCAACTTACCCCAATATCCACCATTTCCAAGCAAAGAATAATATTGACTTTTTCAAGCCCTAAGCTACAATGGATAGTCCAAGCCTTAACTAAGAACTACACTAAGGTGGTCTACTCTCAAGAGAAAGGGTTTTCAATGTCTTATATTTTTATCATTAAACAACTAAAGAGAAAAGACCTAATAAGAGACTATATATAGCCTAGCTAATTATATAGTATAATAGACCAAAATACCCTTAATGAAAGGAAAGGTCATGGGTTGTTTCTTTAACATGTGCAATCCCCAAAATAACCTTAATGAAAGGTGCTTATTTAATGATCCAAAACCATTAGGTCACACTTTAAAACTTGTAGTCTCGAATTGGCATCAAATGTAAGCCCCCTTGCAATCTTCCACACATGGGTTTGTTTAATGATATGCTCAAAACGGGTCCTCCATGCATGTTCTCGTATCCTCGAGGTGACCAAGTCTTGAGCCTCTATATGTTGGCCTCTAAAGATGTCTTCAAAAGATAAGATGACCATTTATCCCGTATCACAAATGCATTCCTCAACCTTTGCACAGGCTTATGAGTACTCCTCATAGAAAAAGGTAACATCGTGTGTTTCACTGACCCTATGACATCTTTGGTGGTTTGCAGAGGCCGCACTTTGACTGGTACATTGAAATCCTCAAAAACAGACGTAAGCCAAAACTCATATGGCAAAGCATGACCATTGGAATCTTGAAGTAAGACCCTGTGCATGTGCTTAATCATGAGTCGAGGAGGGTCTATTTGTATTTCAGTATCTAGAAGTTCCATCATGGTAAGATCAAGAAAATTGGCAATAGTTCTTCTTTCTTATCGAGGAAGGATCATTTTGTGAACAACATCGAAGTAAAGCTGACAGAGTAGGGACATCTCACACTTTAAGACCCTATGATGAGGGACAAGATGGGGATTTCCAGAGAGCTTTCTGGATATATTAAGAGCAGAGGTAAGATTATCAAGAGGAGGCCAGGTAACCTTGACATAATGACCCCAGCCCCAGTAGGGATATTCAAGATTCGAGCAAGATCTGCAGCATAAAGATTTATGGTAATACCATGTACAGTGGTCGAAAACATCTCCCCAATGGCAACCCCATTAGTATAAAACTCATAGACTTCATCTTTTCCAAACTTACGTTGAAGATCACCTTGAAGAAACAAGTGTGACCACCCTTGAGCTCTCAATTTGGAGACCAATATATCCATTTTAGGCCCCCCAAAACCAGTGACAACTCGTCCCCTAGCTAAGTTATATTTTTTAAAGTGGAGAATATGAGCTGACTGAGAAGCTTTGTCAACAGGAGTATCCACGTCAAAATTGAAATCAAAGTCAGGATCAATCTCAGTAGAGGGTGCAGGGGGAGTATCAGGGAGAAAATTAGAGTTAGAGAAGTTGGAGGAAAAAGGTGCCTTAACCTGTTTCTTTGACTTAGAAGCGAACTTCTTTGCAGAAGACTTAGAAGAAGAAGAAAGTTTGGAAGTAGGGGCAGTTTTCGACTGGAAAGAGGGGTATTGAGAAGAAAAGAGTTTTAGAACCTTTGCTTTGATCGTTTTGCCTTTTCAAACTGAATGAAGAAGGATATCAGGAGTAGAGGGAGTAGTAGGAGGAGGAGGAGCAGATTTTATAACTCGTTTCCTGTTGCTCGCATGAAGAGATTTTGCAAGGGAAACTTCTTCCTGATTTTTCTTCTGTCAAGTATAAAGAATTTGAGAAATTGGTTGAACAGGAGCAGGTTCACTGAGATAGTGGTCCTCAATAATGATGGGGCATGAAAAAGGTTTTTTTTAGATATGGACTTTCTTTGGATCAAATTTGCAATGGGTTCATCATCAGTATCGATAATTTGGAGTAGAGTTGGAGGTGGAAGTGAGGGATTCAAGAAGGATGAAGAAGGTGAAGAAAATTGGGCAAAAGGGTTTGGGAAATTTCTGAATGCGACAAAATTTGATAATTTGATAGAGATTAAAGGAGGGATTAAATATGGTAAGTTGATATTAGGATGAAGGATAATGGCGGAGGAGAGATTTATGACAGATTCTGAGGTAGGGGTAGAAGAGGAGGATATCATAGTGAGGAAGAAGAAGAAAGTAATTCTTAATTGTGAATTTTTTTGAGATTGAATGAATATCAATTGAGAGAAAAGAGGCGTATTTAAGGATAAAGAAGAGAGAAGATAAAGCGTAGAGAAACTGTATCTGACAAGGAAACGTAATGATGAGATTGTTCAGTGTTGATTGGAAAGCAGTAGCAGCCTTTTTTTTAAAAAAAGACTCTTGAGTTTTGGTGGTTTTGGGTGTAGTAAAGAACTATATGGCATACCCATTTCTCTCAATGCATTTTTAAGTAAAGTATACTCATACCTTCATCTTCTGGAATAAGATGGACAAAAATTGCTTAAGTATTCCAGCATTTCTGCATAATCAATACATGAATAAATCAATGTACTCTAAAATCTTGGAATTAGGATACACAATTAAATATGTAAGACTGAATTACTCAACAATCACTTAAGAGCAACTTATTCCAGTCAATCATTGAGGGAGATTTATGCAATTTTAATCATCCTCAAGGCTAACCTATTCTTTTTAAAATGTTCTCTACTTAAGGCCTTAGTGAATATGTCAACAATTTGTTCATCAGTGGAACAAAACATAATTGATATCAACCCTTTTTCTATATTATCTCTAAGGAAGTGATGTCGAATATCAATATGCTTAGTTCTTTTATGATGGACAGGATTTTTGGCAATATTTATAGCACTAGTGTTATCACAAAAATGGGAAGACATCCAACATCTATACCAAAATCCAGGAGTTGTTGTTTGATCCATAACAACTGAGCACAACAAGATCCTACAACAACATATTCAGCCTCAGCAGTAGATAAGGCTACTGAGTTTTGTTTCTTAGTGTACCAGGTAATTAAACATGATCCAAGGAAGTGTGCCATGCCTGTGGTGCTCTTTCTGTCCACTAAGTGTCCTTCATAGTCAGCATCAGAGTATCCTGCCAAATTAAAGTTACTACTTTTTGGATACCATAGGCAAGATCGCGGGTTCCTTTGAGATATCTGAAGATTCTCTTCATAGATTTTAAATGTGATTCTTTGAGATTTGCTTGAAATCTTGCACATAGCCCTACAATGAACACAATATTAGGCCTACTTGCTATGAGATATAGCAATGACCCTATCATCCCTCTGTACATTTTTTGCTCCACATCAGGTCCTGTTTCATCCAAATCAAGTTTTGTAGCAGTGGCTATTAAAGTGTTGATCTCTTTTGCCCCTTCCATGGAGAATCTTTTGAGGAGTTCTTTTACATACTTCTGTTGATGGATCATTGTTCCATATATTGTTTATTTGATTTGAAGTCCCAAGAAGTAATTTAGTTCCCCCATTATGCTCATCTCAAATTCATAACTCATGAGTTTGGAAAATTCATGAGTCATGTTCATGTTTGTGGAGTCAAAAATGATGTCATCTACATATACCTACACAACCAACAGATCTTTTCCATTAGCTTTCAAGAAGAGAGTGTTGTCAATTATACCTCTAGTATGGCCATGCTATAGTAGAAACTTTGACTATCTCTCATACCAAGCTGTTGGAGCTTGTTACAACCAATACAAAGCCTTATCCAGTTTATACATATAATCAGGAAGCTCCTTACTTTCAAATCCCGGAGGTTGTTTAACATATACTTTCTCTTTGAGAATGCCATTTAGGAATGCACTCTTAACATTCATTTGATAAAGAATGAACTCCATATAGGCAGCAAAGGCAACAAGTAATCTAATAGCTTCAATTTTGGCTACAGGAGCAAAAGTCTCATCAAAATCTATGCCTTCTTCTTGATTGTATCCTTGGACCACCAATCTTGCCTTATTTCTTATAAATGTTCTATGCTTATTAACTTTATTTCTATACACCCACTTAGTCCCAATTACTGTTCTATCTTTTGGGAGAGGAACTAAGTTCCATACTTTGCTTCTCTTAAACTGATTTAACTCTTTTTACATGGCTATGATCCAATCAGCATCAAGCAGTGCTTCAGTTACCTTCTTTGGCTTAATTTCTGACAAGAATGCCTTAAAAGCACACATACTTCTTAATCCAGACCTTGTGGTGATCCCAAAAGTAAGATCAGTGAGAACATTCTCAATAGGATGTGATCCTTGATACTTGTAACCTTTTGGAACCAAGCCTAGTGAGATACTAGGATCACTGAAGATGTTCTGAGCTGGGTAGTTGGTGGCTCAGTTTCCCCTGTCACTGTGCCTTCAGAATCAATTCCCCCTATTAAGGTGCCTCCATGTTTGGTAGCTCCAGTCGATGAACCGGGTTGTGTAACCTGTTCCTCAGAGTCACTTCCTTCCTGCAGGTTAATTGTAACACAAGATTCATCAAAAACTACATGCATGCTTTCTTCAACACAATTTGTTCTATTTTTTAGAACCCTATAAGACTTACTATGAAGTGAATAGCCTAAGAAGATTCCCTCATCACTTTTAGCATCAAATTTTCCTAGATTATCCTTTCCATTATTGTGAATAAAATATTTATAACCAAAAGTTCTAAAATGATAAATGTTTGGCTTTCTTTCTTTTAGTAATTCAAAGAGAGTCTTCTCTAGAATAGGTCTGATCATGTATCTATTTATGATATATGTTACAGTGCTAATTACCTCAGTCCAAAGGTTTTTTGCAAGATTTGCTGCAAAAATCATTGTTCTAGCCATGTATTCCAAGGTTCTATTCTTAATTTCTACCACTCCATTTTGTTGTGGTGTTCTGGGAGAAGAGAAGTTATGATCTATATCATTTGCTGAACAGAATTCTAAAAATCTAACATTCTCAAATTTTGTACCATGGTCAGATCTTATGAAAACTAATGAAGTGCCCAGTTTCTTTTTAATTTTCTTTATAAAAATTGTAAAGACATCAAACGCACCATCTTTAGAGGCTAGAAATAATGTCTAGGTGAATCTGGAATAATCATCAACAATCACAAAAATATACCTTTTTCCACCTCTGCTTTGTAGTCTCATTGGTCCACACAAGTCTAAATGGACCAGGTCAAGACACTTGGTAGTGCTGACATGGTTCTTTGAATTGAAAGAAGATCTTACCTTCTTCCCCCTTACACAGGCACCACATAACTTTTCTTCCTTAAACTTGGTCTTGGGCAATCCCAATACCATATCTTTGGAAGAAAGTATGTTTACTTGTTTCAGACTTGCATGTCCAAGTCTCCTGTGGCAAAGGAGAGGATCATTTTTCATTACACTCAGAAAAGTCAACTCTGGTCCTGGTATTGCCATTATGTCAGCTTTGTATACATTTTTGTATCTCTTTGCAGTGAGCACAATCTCTTTGGTGTCCATCCTCTTGAATTTGACTCCTACAAAAGTGAAAATAACTTTATTACCTTTATTACACAGTTGTGAAATACTCAACAGGTTGTGCTTTAATCCTTCTATAAGATAGACATCTTCCAATGCTCTTGACTCAGATGAGCCAATTTTTCCAATTCCAGTAATGATTAATTTTTTTCCATCAACAAAAGAGACTCCTCCTCCATTTATTTTGGAAAGTGAAAGGAACTTTTTCTTATCACCAGTCGTGTGTCTTGAGCAAGAAATGTCTAGGTACCAATACTTTTTGCTTCCTTTCACCTTCTCCTGCAAGAAATCAATAGTTAGACTTAGTAACCCAGACAAGCTTGGGTCCTTTTTTATGAGTAAATAGATGAATTAAATTTCTTCTAGTCCATGCTGGCAACATGTAATGCAACCTGTTTCTCTGACCTGAACTAGTTCTTTTTCTTTTGGTCTGAGAAAATATATTTGCTAGGTTTTGACTGTTTGATCTGCTTTTAGCAGCCACTGGACATTCAGTGGTTGGATATCCAAGGTTACCACAGATATAACATAAATCTTTAGGATTATCGAAACCTTTGTGCAACCCCAAACCTGCCTTTTCATTGTGATTTCTTTCACTCAACTTGTGAATAATTCTTGAGGAATTTATCTACCTATTAGCTCTTTCAAGATCAAGTTTCAGTTTACATACTTCTTAACTCAGTTTGTTTATCATGTTTGCTGCATTACTACACTCTTGTTTGTACTTCTCTAATTCAAGTTCAGTACTTTCTTGTTCTTTACTCATGGCTTTTTTCCCATTTTCAGTGAGAGTCAATTTTAGGATTTCAGACTTAAGATCATTATTTGAAAAATCAAGTTCTGTAACCTTTTTCTTGAGAGTGTAGCTTTCCTTGTCAACTGTATCTTTGTATGCTTTTAAATCAATGAGATCAAATTTAAGGTTTGCAAGACTGTTGAACAACTCATCCCTATCAGAAGTTAATTCTTAGAACTCATTAAGGAAATAAGTTTTTATTTAGAAAACAAATGCAGTTTTTCTTTAAGTTCAAGTATACTTACCTCAGAAGCATCATCTTCTTCCTCTAAGTCTGAATCTCTAATTTCCATGAATGCAGTTTCATCAACTTCATCATCATCAGAGTCAGATCCCCATGCTGCTATCATTGCATGTTCCTCCTTCCTTTTGGCCTTTTCTTTCAGTTTCTTTCCAGCCCTTTCCTTTCTCCATTCTATTTCCCAGACAGGACAATCTCTGATCTGATGATCAGTATTACCACACTTGCATCATCCATTTGGATTGTCATTTGAATATTTCTTGATACCTGTTCCTTTCTTCTTTTTAAAGAATTTACTGAAGTTCATAGTTATGAAGGCAACTTGTTCCTTGTCAAGTTCAAATTCTTCATCACTATCAGAAACCTTCAATGCCAAGATTTTCTCAGAAGCTTCTTGTTCTTTGGTTCCATCAACTTCCATTTCATAAGTCCTCAAGTTCCCTACCAGTTCATCCAGGGTCATACCTGTGAGTCTTTATTTGCCTCTCTAATTACAGTTACCTTAACATTCCATTTTGATTTTGGAAGTACCCTCAATACCTTCTCAACTTGTTCCTCCTCAATGATGACCTTTCCCAAGGAAGTTAGCTCATTTATTAAGGTAGTAAGCCTTGTCATCATCTCATACAAGGATTCATTTTCCTTCATCTTAAATGCCTCATACTCAGTTAAAAAAAGAGAAATCCTAAATTTTCTTACCTGAGATGTACCCTCATGTGCATTTACCAGCGCATCCCAAATTTTCTTAGCAGTGGTGCAGGTTGACACCTTATTATATTCAGTAGGTCCTAATCCACAGACTAGGATATTCTTAGCCTTAGCATTTTTCTTTAATGCCACTAAGTCATCAGCAGTAAATTCACTCCTTACTTTCTTTACTGGTTCACTATCAACCAACTTTACTGGAATAGTAGGACCATCAGTAGCCCTATCCCATAGTTCATAGTCTTCACCTTTGATGAACATCTCCATCCGGGATTTCCACCAGATAAAGTGAGAACCATCAAAGAGTAGAGGTCTAGTAGTTGACTGACCTTCACTATGACCAGTAGGAAGTGTGAAATTCATCATTGTGATCTTTTCTTAGGTACTAGCCTTATTTAAGACAACCTCGCTCTGATACCACTTATTAGAGTGTGTGCCCTTCTGATTTTAATATTATACTCTACTGGTTGCCTATCTGTGGAATAAGTAAGCTAACGTGATTCACAGAAGTAAAAGCTGAACACAGTATTTTTACATGGAAAACACCCGGCTCAAGAAAGGTGTAAAAAATCACGACCTGTACCTCTACAGGATTTAACCCCAAATTCACTATTTCTCTTGAGACTCAACAATCAACAAATTACAAGACTTCTTGTAAACTAGGAATTAAAACGTTTAACTCCTATTTCTACAAAAAACATAAATCTTCCCAAGATAAGTGTGCCCAAGTCTTCGAGTTCCCTAACTTGAAGACACAACTCCTAACTCAGTTTATACTTCACTGAGACTATAACAAAAACTCATTACAACTCAAAGAACCTACCTATTACAAAGTCTATGACTTGCTAAGTAAGGGACCAGGTTCTTCTTCAAGTAAGTGAACTGTTTTGCTGATTGCTGATTATCTTGTCAGTGCATAAGTGAAACTTCGAATCTCGTATGTTGTATTTAAGCCAAATCCTTAATGAGTCCTTTAGTTGATGTACTTTTATATCTTCAATAGGACTCCCACGTAGTTTCACTCTTTGCTGTTGCCGTCTCCCTCTTCTTGACTGAATATGACTCTTTTTGCTTCATCACTTCGTATAGCTGGATTCCTTGATCAACTCAACCTCTAAGTGTTGCACTTATCTTCTCCTCATTCTTGTTGTTATATGTGATAAGCATTAGTAACAATTTTGAGCTTCCTTTCTTATCCACTTTTGTGTTAACACCTTGTCAGCCTTGCATCAACTTCAATATGCAGTACATGTGCGAACCAGTAGTTTCTCTTTATTTACTTGTGTGGAACAGCTTGCACAACATGTTTCATTCATATGTCCATCATCAAAACTTCATATTCCCTAATAGAAAACATGAAATCTGGGTGAATTTATTTAGTTCAGTGAAGAAATGGGTGATCTTAGAGAGAGTGTGTGTGAACATATTTAGTTTAGGAAATAAGAATGAAGGAATGTATTCCAAAGCAGTGAATATGTTTAGCTCTATAATTAATTAAAAGATAATTTAAATATAAATTTAAAAAAATTGATATTAATTAGAAAATTTCAAATTTTATTACTCTCTCCATTTTATATTAGTTAAAAAAAATACTATTCATTTGCTAAATCAAGATACTAGAATTAATTATATTTTCTCATTTTTATTTATTATTTTTTAAGAAGTATATAAAAATAAAAGTTATCAATTAATATGAAATGAAAAAAGTACATTACAAAATTGGATTTGCATGTATATAAATTAATTACTATTGCATTTTTATATTGAAGTAATAGCATAATATTTTTAAATAATAATATATTATTATTTTATATGCTTAAATTTAAGTTTTAAATTTATATGTTAATGATAAAGAGGTTTTATGTGACAAACCATTTTTACATGAGAGAAAAATGAAAAGCAGTCAAAAAAATTAGGTGAGAGAAAAAAATTTCTAAAAGAAGTAAAACATTTATTTTTTAAGAAATAGTGGAGGTTCCAACCTCCACAATTCAATAAAAATTAGTGGTAGCTGATCTAACCCCAAAATTCAACATAATTTGTGGAGATTGTAGCAACCCCCACAATTAAACCTCAATAAATACCCTTTTTTTGTAGTGGTTATATACTAGTATTCGTTCCCACGTGATGTGCGGTTAATACTAAAATAATAGTTATAAAAATTATTTGGTAATTAATCTGAACACATTAAACGTTATCTTTTAGCACTACTCTACTTTCAATAAACGTTTGAAAAGTAACAAATAACCTATAACATACTTCATAATTCAAATTTAACATATGAATGTAAAAGTTAGAAATATATTAGATATCCTCAATATATAAGCATATATAAAAATATATTATCTGCTTGAGGATATAATTTTCAGGGGCAACCTAATTACATTAGCACATGCAAAAAATTCAGACCTCACTCTATCTTTATTCTTCATACTCATGCACTTAAAAATCATTAGTTTACTCTAAATAATTTTGCTATAAAGTAATGATTAAGCTCAAATCTCGATAATGAAGTGTTTATAGTACCATGACAGTTATTGACAATGATAAATTCTAAATGTGTAACAAAGCATTGTGTTAAGTTTAAATTATAAAACTTAACTTCTTAGTTGTAACTGTAGACACGTAATTTTATTCCTCCCAAGAGTGTATTTTTATCCATTTACCCCATCTTACCATGCACTCTCAATTATGTGATAATCTCCCAAACTAAAAGCCAAATAAACAAATTCATAACCATCTTATCCTAACAATCCTTCAACAAAATTCACCACCCACTCTAACTAATTTTACCACCTCACACCCCCTACTCCACATACCCCCTACCCCTTCTCACATTTAATTCCATTTTCTTAATAAACTCACAAAAGAAAAAAAAATATAGGTTTAAGTCATCGACAGACACTTAAAGTTGTTCCGAAAATTCACTTGAACCTCTCAACTAAGGCCTGTACCTATCAGGCCTCTCAAGTGCTAAAATTGGTACATATCAGTCACAAAATTCTGATTTGATAAGGAGAGTGTGTTACACTCTCATTGGGTGCATGAATAAAGTCTCAAATGTTTTTTTTTTTTTGTTAAAAAAAATTACATTTCAATTTATTTAATACATTTCTAATAATAACACATTTCATTAAACGTTTGAAAAGTGACTAATAACCTATAACATACTTCATAATTCAAATTTAACATATGAATGTAAAAGTTAGAAATATATTAGATATCCTCAATATATAAGCATATATAAAAATATATTATTTGCTTGAGTATATAATTTTCAGGGGCAACCTAATGTAATTAGCACATGCAAAAAATTCAGACCTCACTCTATCTTTATTTTTCGTACTCGTGCACTTAAAAATCATTAGTTTACTCTAAATGATTTTGCTATAAAGTAATGATTAAGCTCAAATCTCGATAATGAAGTGTTTATAGTACCATGACAGTTATTGACAACAATAAATTCTAAATGTGTAACAAAACATTGTGTTAAGTTTAAATTATAAAACTTAACTTCTTAGTTGTAAATGTAGACATGTAATTTTATCCCCCTCAAGAGTGTATTTTTACCAATTTATCCCATCTTACCATGCACCCTCAATTATGTGATAATCTCCCCTATTAAAAGCCAAATAAATAAATTCATAACCATTTTATCCTAACAATCCCACAACAAAATTCACCACCCACCCTAACTAATTTTTCCACCTCACACCCCCTACCCCACACCCTCTCTACCCACATACCCCCTACCCCTTCTCATATTTAATTCAATTTTCTTAACAAACTCACAAAAGACAAAAAATATAGGCTTAAGTCATCGACAAACACTTAAAGTTGTCCCGAAAATTCACTTGAACCTCTCAACTAAGGCTTGTACCTATCAGGCCCCTCAAATGCTAAAATTGGTACCTATCAGGCATAAAATGCTGATTTAGCAAGGAGAGTAATAGCGTCTCAAATGATATTTTTTTTTTGTTAAAAAAAATCACATTTCAATTTATTTAATACATTTCTAATAATAACACATTTTAATTAAAAAAAAAAAAAAGAAGAAAAAGCAGCCCCCTCCTTCGCCCCCCTCCCCAACCAACTAACCATCTTCATCATCTTCTTCATCTCTATTTTTTTTCTTTTTAAATTCTTAACAATCTTGTTAATACAATTAACAATTTTCAATTAAAAAAAAAGTAGTGAAAGTCGTGTCATCTTTCAATTTCTTAATTGAACTTTAATTTTCTTTTCAAAAATTAATTTCTTAGTTGGCCAATTTTTAACTTTAAGTTAATTCTCTTTTCAAAAATCAATTTCTTAATTGAAAATTTTAATTTGTTTGGTCTGCTCAATCTGGGTCAGTTTGAAATTTGAGGTTGTTGCATAAAATTAAAAAAAAGGGTGTTGGACATGGCAAGTTAAAGAAGGAAGGAAAAGATGTTGCTTAAGTTACCATGTCAACTTAAAAAAAGGGAGGCAAAGATGATAGCTTTGTTAAAAAAGGGAAAATGAATAAGGAAGGAAAGGATGGTTGTTAGTGTCAGACATGGCAACTTTAAAAAAGGGAATAAAGAATAAAGATGGTTGGAGAAGAAGATGAAGGGGGTGGGGGGCGGGGCAGGGGTGTTTATTTTTAAAAAATGTTATAATTCTTTTAAAATTATAATTTAATTAGTTATAAAAAAAATTTAAATTATTTTTAGATTTAATGCCACGTGTCACCTTTTAATTCGTCATTTTTACCACATCATCGCGTGTGTGTTGCACACACTTCAGCTTTTAGTTGATTGATAAAAAAAGGCTTGATTGAATCAAAATTCGGGTGGGTTAGGGGCGTGATAGGTATAGGCCTTAGTTGAGGGGTCTAAGTAAATTTTTGGGACAACAGTAGGTTGGGTTAGCAAATTTAGAGATTATGGTTTGATGAATGTTCGAATGCGTGTGAATGGTTTTTTATACTTTATCGTACAAAGATTGAAATTGTATTCATTTAGCCAGGAAATTCCCCGAAGTATCTTGTGTGCGAAGGACATTCGTGTTGAAGGCCTGAGGCTTCAGGTGGAGTTTAGTTTAGGATTAGTTTAGAATAGAGTAAGTTTTACATTTCTGTATTTTTTATTTTTTTAGACTGTATAATTTGGACTGGACATTATTTTGGTTTTGAACTTTGTTTGATTTGTTTGTTGGCAAAATGCTCTTTTGGATCCCTGTATTAGGTCGGTTTTGTAAGTTGGATACTTCTACTTATATGTTTATCATCTGGACCCCTGAACCCACTAAAAACAACATTTTAAACACATTTTTAGAGAGTGTAACACACTCTCCCACGTCAGCTGTCACATAAGTTGCCACGTGTGCCACGTCACCTGCCACATCATTTTCAAGTATTTCATTAAATTTCAAGTCATTTTTAAACTGCAACATGACAAATTAAATATTAAAATTAATTTAATTAAATAAATTTTTTTATAAATTTTAGAAAATTTTAAATAATCATGTTTTAAATTAAATATCCAAATAATTAAATTATAAAATGTCATTTAATTTATTTTTACTCACAAATTAAATATCAAATTCATTCCAAATAATTAAAATTCTTCTCCAACTAATTTAAATTTTTAGCTATAAATTCATATATACAAACATAATGAATTTTTGAATTTTAAATTTAAATATCTTTAACAAATTCATAAAAACTTTAAATTTTTTAAAGCTTAATCCCCAAAAATATAAAAAGATTAAAATTTAAATTTTAATTCAAAAAATGTAAAGATATTGAATTGAGAGGATTTTTTTTTAAATTAAAGGTGGTGTTGGGGAGGAGGTTGGGGGTGGGGGTGGAGAGGGGGCTTGACAGGCTGGGGTGGAGTGGAGAGGGGCTGGGATGGGGTGGGAAGGGGTTGGACGGGGCTGGGTGGGGTGAGGAGGGGTTGGATGGGGCTGGGTTGGGGTTGTAAGGGGGTTGGATGAGGCTTGGGTGTGGAAGGGTTGGGTGGGAAGGGGTTAGACAAGGCTGGCTGGGATGGGGTGGGAAGGGGTTGGACGGGGCTGGGGTAGGTTTAGGAGGGGGTTGGATGGGGCTAGGGTGGGGAGGGGCTAGACAAGGCTGAATGGGGCAGGGGTGGGGTGGGATAGGGCTGGGTGAGGTGGGAAGGCGTGGGACGGGGTTGGGTCAGGTGTGGGAGGGTGAGGATGAGCTGGGGTGGGGAAGAGCTGGACGGGTGTTGGGGTGGGGGGGCTGGAAGGGGCTAGGGATGGGGAGCGGCTAGACGAGGTTAGGTGGGGTGTGGGGGCTGGGATGGGGTGGGACGGGGCTGGGTATGGGTGGGGGGTGGATACGGGCTGGGGTAGGGTGGGGAAGTTTTTTTTATTTTTTTTTTTAAAATTTATTATTTTTAAATATTTAAAAATATCCACTCGCACCCCAGGCGAGTGACTACACTCTCCTTGTCTTAGTCAGCCATTTAATGTCACATAGGCAAAGTCAATGGTGAAAGGGCTTAAAATATAGTTTTTTAGGGGGTTCAGGGGTCTAGATGACAAACATGTAAGTAGAAGTGTCAGACTTACAAAACCGATATAGTACAAGAGTCTAGAAGAGCATTTTTCCTTGTTTGTTTGCTTGTATTATGTGTTGTGTTGGTCTATTCACTTCATAGCGTTATACTAGCCGATATACTCCACGAAACGACCGTGTTCGAACCAGGAGATCGAGGGGTGCCTAACACCTTCCCCTCGGTCAACAGAATTCCTTAACCGAAATCTCTATTTGTGGACCAGTTTTTAGAGTCACACCATTTTGAAAATGAATTTTCAAAGGAGACTTGGCACACCTAATTTATGCCAAGTGGAAACTCTGAGATTAAATGTAAATAATTCTTTTCAAAATAAATTTTTATTTTTTGTCACTTAAAAATAAAAACTCTTTCAAAATTAAAATGGATCTTTTTGGTTAAAAAAGGGGTGTGACAGCTCTGGCGACTCTGCTGGGGATTTTTCAGAATTCGAGCTTATTTTTTGAGTTGTATCGGCTTAGTGTGACACTATAGGTGTATGGACGCCTTATATGTGTTATTTGATGTTATTGTTTTATCGTTGTTGAGTGCTTACGTGCTACGCGTTTACAGTTTTTCTCTTATGTGTTTATCGCTTTATATCTGGAAACATGTGCATAATCCGAGTCAATTTTTTCGCAACAAGTCCGTAGTGCACGTGTGTACACAACCTCTAGTTAAGTCGCCCTTATTTTTTTAGGGAGAGCCGTTGGGTGTATGGAGTAGGTGGAAAGCTGTCGCAACCACTATTAGCCATACGCTCCCCCGAACAGCCTTGTTAGTGGACCCCAGCATAGGTCAGCCTTTAGGTCATGCTTATCTGCATCATATTGAGACCTAGCGGGACCCACTTGGTCCTTTGTAGAAGAGACTCACCTCTAAAGCATCCCTACGTGCTAATTGTTGCATCTTTGAAAGTAACGGGGTCATTTGACGGATTGATTTGGGAAAAACATGTGTTGTAGTTAAAGAAAATGTGCAGACAAGGAAATGTTGAAAAAAAAAAGAAAAAAAAGTAAGTCGAAAAAGAGCTTCGAGTTTTTAGGGTTCTTTATGGCTTTTGTCTTTCACAATCCAAAAATTCAAACAGATTTTTTACTTTTTGCACTCATTTTCTCAAAAAACAAAATCATCAAAAAGATTTCCCTTTGTCTCCTCTAGCAGGCATTCATAATTCGAAAACTTCAAAAAGCTTTTTTTTAATATGAGTTTCTTATAGAGAAAATTCAAAAAGATGGTAGAAGTTTTTTACATTTCATATAACGAAAAAAATAAAAAGATTTTTGTTTCATAGTTGTTGGTGTCAGTTTTATGTGAAGTGTCAAATTGAAAACTCAAAAAGATTTTATTGACGTTGTTCATATTCTGTCTTGGGTCATGTCTTTTAAGTCAGGGTTTAGTTTATTATTTAATCCTTAATTTTCCAATCTAGATGAACTACGCACACTTGATTCTCCTCTTTCGAGAGTGAGATACGTAGGAAGCCCTTAGTGGGTTCGGTGATCTTATTTAAAAAATTCAAAAAGATTTTCTTCACTCTTCATTTAGAGTAGGTGTCATATACATCTGTAAAAGAAAATTACAAAAAAAAATTCCTTTAATAGCTTTAAGTTTCATTTTCGTATGAAATTAAAAATCGAAAACCCAAAAAGATTTTCTTTGGTAATCATAGCTTTCATTTTGTATAGGAATTTTAAATCTGAAAAATTCAAAAAGATTTTCGTCAATTCTTTTGATAATTTATTATTTTCGTTTCTTCTTAAAGTTTCAAGAAAAAAGAAAGAAAGAAAGTTTGATTGGCCATGTTGTGCCAAAACTTCATGAACTACGCATACCTGATTCTCCTCTCTCGGGAGTGAGATACGTAGGCGCCCTTCCTGGATTCGGTGATATTTTCAAAAAGGAAAAAAAGGTTTTGAAAAAAGTATTGAACTCTAAGGCATTTGTTATCTCTTGTTTAGTTAGTTTAAGGTGGTTGGTTTGTGGCATTTTGGTTGGTCCTCCATATTGCACCAAGTCGAAGAGAAAGTTATGGCCAACAAGGATACTGAGGTTGTTGTCACTAATCAGATAGGGAGTTTGGGGAATGAGAATTTAGGAGCTAATGAAGAAATTTAGAAATTAAGGCAGAAAATGATAGAAATGCATCGAGCTTGGGCTAATGGGTTGTTGCCTCCTCCATTTCCCACTATAATCTGGAATATCTTTATATCTTGCCTCCGGTGTCATGTGTATAATGCCCTATTTTTGTTGACACGCCACAACGTACATCAGGGTCTACTCCAGGACAATGCTATCCGAACACTTCCAATATTCATTTCCTTACCCCTCAACACAAAACTACCACATGCTCGGCTCCATCTACTGTTTATATTTTTGTAACAACACTCCCACCTGAAGCTCCTGCTATTGATGTTCAACCACCAATTGTGCCTCCTTACTCCACGAGAGAGCCTATATTGAATATTTCTAATGATCAACATTATTCTCCTGGGCCCATATTTAAGTCGACTGGTCCTTATGGCTACACTCAACCTCTTGAATTTTCTCTTAACACTGAGAAGCCTGTTGTGACAGAAAAATAGGAGGGCATGCCCCAAAAATTGAAGAGTTTAGAACAAGCCATGAGAAACTTGCAGGGGCTCGGGGGTTATAAAAGTGTATTGTATAAATATTTGTGCATGTTTCCAGGTATTAATCTCCCTTTGGATTCTAAAATACCAAAGTTTGAAAAATATGACAGGCATGGTGACCCAGTGGCATATTTGAGACGTTATTGTAACCAATTAAGGGGCGTTGGAGGGAAGGAAGAATTACTCATGGCTTATTTTGGTGAGAGTCTTTCAGGCCTAGCTTCAAAATGGTTTGTTGACCAAGACATCAACAAGTGGAATAGTTGGGATGATCTAGCTAATGAATTCGTGCAACAATTCCAATACAATGTGGAATTGATTCCTGATGATAGATCCCTAACTAATATGAAGAAGAAGAGTACTGAAAGTTTCAGAGAATATGCGATAAGATGGCGTGAACAAGTTGCTAGGGTGAAACCGCTAATGAAAGAAAGCAAGATAGTGGAGGTGTTTATTCAAGCACAGGATGAAACATAGTATCAACACTTGTTACCTGTATTAGGCAAGACATTTATTGAGGTCTTCAAAATGAAGGAGATGATAGAGAATGGAATTAAGACTGGTCGCAATGTGAGTTTTACTACATTAAAAGCAACTACTCAAGCAATTCAAAAGGGTTCAAGAAATGCTGAGGGAAAAAGAATGAGGAAGATGTAGTTGCAATTGTAGTTGGACAACGGTCACAGTCAAGAAAACCATGTCATCTTTACCCTTAGGCTCAAGCCAAGTTATACTCAAGCTCCACATAATCACTCCCAAAATTCATTATACTCTATTTCCCCACTTCCATATCTAGTATACAATGTACAACCACAGATTCAACCCCCATTGTACATACTATGGTACACACCAACTCCTCAAAGTCATACTCCAACTCCAAAAACATACCAAAGGCCTTCTAGGCCTGATTTTCAATCTGAACCAAATAATAAAATTAGGCAAAAGTCGAGGGATAGTTTCACGCCAATTGGAGAGTTGTATGCCAGTTTATTCCAGATATTAATACAGCAGGGCATGATTACTCCTCTCCTTGGGTATACTCCTGACCCGTATTCAAGAAATTTTGATCCTAATGTATGATGTGCATATCATTCTGATGTTCAGGGTCACAATATTGAAAATTGTCATGTATTGAAAAGAGAAATAGAAAAGATGATTCAAGATAAATCAATTATAGAGCAGAACATTGACAGCGGCGAAAGCTCTAGTCATGATGATGTGCAAACCGGTGGCTAGGATGTCAGGCTCAGCAAATGAGAAGTCTCCCCCCTCCTTACTAGAAAGGGTCTAGTAGTTTGTTTTGTTTTCTTTTATGTTATTCGAATTATTTCAGGGTTGTAGTTTGGGATCTATCTTATTTTGTCTCTTTGTCGTTTATGTTCAAACTCTTTTATTTTTCATTTTAATTAAATGGAGTGTCCCTTTTCCCTTTGTGTTTTAAATATGTGTTGTTTGTTTTCTTTACACAATATATTTTATGTTGATTCTAATAATATGACGTGCATGCAAAATTTTTAGTCAGACCTTAAAATCCAATTTAACCATGAAACACTGAATCTGAGGGCTAAAGTTATAAAAAAATACCTGAGAAATAGATAGAGTGTTGAGGCATTTGGTGATCAAGTTGAAATTTTCTTTAGAAATCAAGACAATTATTTTAAGAATCATAAGAATAACTTGGCCATCAACTGAAAGGCATATCTCAATTAGGTCAAATAGTGAATGTGCAATCCTATATCAAGAGAAATAGAAAGAAAATCAACTCCACGAAAGCATGAGTCATTTGATGTGGGGAATGTACAACAAAGGTGGAGTTGTACGCTGGACAAGCGCAGAAGAAATAGTGACGCACAGGCTCAGTTAAAGTTAGTGCTGTAAAAAGTGCCACAAATAGTTTTATCTCCTACTTTCATATTGCATTGATGTGTACTTGCATTTCCAAGGATTGATATGACTAAGGCATTTCATTCTGTTATCCACACATTGTGTCATCCTTTGTTTACCCCATTTGATTCTTAGTTTTTTTTTTATCAAGATAGAGTCAGAAAAGCTCAAAAGAAAAGTGTCAAGTAAAAATATAGAGTTAGGAAAGTTTTAAAAAAGAGAGAAAAAAATGTGTCCAAAAAGAAAGAAAGGAGAAGAGTCTCAGGAAAAATCTCAAAAAGAAAAGAGTCAACAAAAGAAAAAGAAATCAGAATCAAGCAATGTCGCGCCCCATTTTCCTTGCGGAAGGCAGGATTCGACTTGACAAACTCTTTTTGGTATGCGTTAAGGAAGGGTGTGAGAGTCTCCACCTAACGTATTAAGGTGTGTTAGGGCACCGGTCTAGGATACTACGAACCTATTTTTTGTTATTTAGTCTTAGTTCACCAGAGTTCAGGTAAGGGTTCAAATTACCTCAAAAAAAAGGTGTTAGGCACCTTTCGAGGTCCACAAAGGTGATTTTCGGACGAATTCATACTTTACGTGGGGATTCTATGTGATCAAATAAAGATCTATTCTTTTATTATTAATTTATTATTTAGCTAAGCAATAAGATAATTAATAAGCAAACACATATCATTTGTTAATGCGAATTGTCGATTATCTAGGTGATAAAATAAATAAAAAATATAGAAATAAGATAAGCGAGGAGAAAGAAATGACACGATTTATAATAAAAAGGGGACTGCTTTATAATAAACTAGCTACCCCAAATAAACATGTAAAATAAATAAAAAGACTAAAATAAATCGTCCGAGTCAAACAAAGAGATGTTTTGGTTTTATTGGGTCAGAAACCCAACTTGTTAATCATCATCCGACCCAAAGGCCGAACTCTTAGAAAAGTAATAATGTCATTAGCCTCACCGTTAATATTTGTTGGGATCATCATTTCCGAAGGGGCTACCCGTCCCACCCCACCTAGGCTGGATATCAAGTCTAGGAGGCGTCCTATGACAAGGATAAAACTAACATTTTAATAATACTTATCATCCCACCTATCGTCCAAGAGGCATTGGACTTTACTATTTTGGGGTTTGTATTCTAGACTAAAAGAAAGCTATGTTGCCCAGGAATCAAAGCACGAACATATTGGACAACAAGTAACACGTAATAATTCCAAATTAGCCTCTTGATTAATTAATGTTTATTAATGATAGCATGAAAAGACAAATAATTATTTGTTACGTCATTAACCTATAATCATGGTGTCTAAATGATCAATAATTCGTGATAAAAGACTGAGACTCGTGTATGCAACAACCTTATGTGTGTTCATAACAGGTGTCAAAAGTGTGGTAAATGTGTCAAGAAAATGTGCTTGTGAATTAAGTGTGGAAAAATATAAACGAGAACTTAAGAAATCAACAAGAATATTAAAAGACATTAACCTTTTAAGGATGCCATGATATACTTATTCTAGTGTTTAAACATATCAAAAAATGCTCAAAAATATGTATTTTTTTATATAACAGCAGTTGTATTATTTCAAGAATTTCATAGTGACATGCTGAAAAAGTATCAATCATACTAAAGATGCCTTAAAGCTAACATTTTGACATGCTGATATATTTAAACATGATGGAGATATGCCAACATACATAAACTTTAAGTTAACATGCTGGAAGGAGTTATGACATGCTGAAATTTATTAGATGCGCAGAGTTTTAATATTCTAATGTTAATAACATGCTAAAATTGTATAGATATACAAAAATATGATTTAAACGTGCTGGAATTTATTTAAACATGCTGAGAATGTTATTGGACATGCTGAGAGTTATGTTGAACATGCTAAAAAAAATTAATCAAACATGCTAGCCAGTTAATTAAACATGCTAAAAATTAATTAATCATACTGAAAAATTAATTAGACATGCTGAAAAACCATGCTGAAAATTGATTAATCATATGAAAGAATTAATTAGACATGCTGAAAGATTAATTAGACATGCTGTAAAATTAAATAGACATAATACACAATTAATCAAATATATAAATATGCCTAATATTTAACATGCTGCCAAATAGACTAATATGCTGACATGCTTGGTGTCAAATAATGTACTAATGTACTTGACGTCAAATAATTTAGTAATATGTTTGATGTCAAATATGCTAAGATGTATTAATGTCTATTTTAACATGTTAATATGTGAGAATCAATATGAATATCTAGAATGTGATGAAAAATGACTTTGATGCTCAAAATACATGGTAAACCAGATTCATCATTTTCCATGTTGCCAAACTTAATATGGCGAAATCAAATAAAATTCTTAAAGCAGGATTTCTAGGTGGCCAAGTAAGTAAATTAATAGATTTTAAGTCGCGTTTTGCATAAGTGTTTCGTATAGCACGTAATACACTTAAAAAAATCCTGAATTGTGCCTACTACACCGTTCATGGAGCACATAATCTCCGTCTCTCAAAGCAGTCCCCAGATTCTATTATTACAATAATAATGAATAATATTTTTACAAATAATATTACAAGCCAAATGATACAAAAAATAAGAAAAAATAACTAACTATCAAGAATACATAGTTAATTAACTGTCCCGACGACTCTTTAGAACTTGTGTCTATTTAGGCCTACGAAACAATACATAATAGCAAACAAACTAGGACAAACATCGATATGCTCCTATAGGCATATTCCTAAAGGCTTCAACAACATTATGCAGTCAGCACACACACACAAAATAAAATAATTGCATTGATAGGGACTTACCAGTGAACAGCAGTAAGAGAAGTAATAAGAATAATGAAAGCCAAATACTTGTATAATGGTGAACTATGCAAAACATTTTCAGCAACATCCAAAGAGAACCAAAAGCGCCTCACAATATTTAATTGCTTTTGTTAAAAGTAACTGATATTTTTAAGAGAGTAGTAGTAATTGTAAAGTCAAAACTGTTTGTTAATTGAAAGGAGGAGCTATTTATATAATAGAGGAAGAGTGTGGGTTGAAAGAAAAGAAAATACATGAGCATTAATTAGTATCAACAGAATAGGAAAAAAGATATTTGAAAAATCAGTCAGAAACACTTAAGGGAGAGGAGAATATTTGAATGAAGCCAATCAATAGGGGTTTCCATAAATATAGAATCACACTTATAATGTCAAATTCAGCCAAAGCAAATAAAAGGAAAACATCCGTTCAGGAAATCAAATATATTTCAATCGGACACACGAATTTATACTTACCACAAATAACGTATGAAACATGTCTGATGCTACTGTAAAAGAATTAAAATAAAATAAAAACTCAGCTAATCATATAAGAATATTACTAACGTAAATTATGCATTCAATCAACTCAAATCATCAAATCACCCAAATCATGGGAGCAATCAGTTTCATAATCTT
Organism: Capsicum pubescens; assembly: GCA_030864215.1. Classification (NCBI taxonomy): domain Eukaryota; kingdom Viridiplantae; phylum Streptophyta; class Magnoliopsida; order Solanales; family Solanaceae; genus Capsicum; species Capsicum pubescens. The sequence goes on along the minus strand of CM061543.1, from coordinate 250,102,405 downwards.
CAGTCAAAAATAAGGTTTTTGCAAACACTAAGTGTGCAGCAAAAATGTCAAACAAATCAAACAGACTACAATTTGCAAGTACGAATAATGATTTCAAGAGTTAGAAGAACCACCAGTGGCCTAGTCAAGTATCACTAATTTCATGTATGTGAGAGTATAACATATCATTAATACCAAATCACAGAAATTAGTATCAAAATCAATAACGTCTTCCAAGTTTAGTCAATTTCAGATAAAGAAAAGTAAGGTTAAACAAAGACTAATATAAAATTAGTCAGGGACGGAACCTGTGATGGTGTCTATCGATCAAACGTAGTCAAAGGAGAAGGGGAATAGAGTCAGCAACGGCTGTATGAGGAGGAAAAGAAGAGCGTCGATGAGAGAGAGGTGGCAGCAGCGATGCTGGAGTGGGAGGCAGTGACGCGCCTGGTGGATTTGCGATGCTGGCCCACTGGTTCTATTGGTGACGGCAGCGGCGCTGTTCATCGGTGATGACATCGTTGTCGTTGTTGGTGGCATGGGGAGAGAAAGAAGGCGGCGGCACTGTCTTCTCTACTGGATGGTTCGTTGGGGTTGCCGGTTACATGGACATCGATGGTGGTGGAGGCTGAGAGGCAGCATTCACAAAGCAGAGAAGAGGATGGAGGTAGTGTTTTTTTCATCGCTGGTGACAGCGGCGACAGGGAGGGAGATCGGAAGGGGCTCACTGGCCGGAGAGACAGTGCCAGACGTAAGAGAGGGAGAGAGAGGTTAGAGAGAGAGATGGAGGCTGATGAAAAATATTTTTAGGATTAGGGTTTTGGGTATATTTGGTTTTAAAAAGAAAAAGGATCCCTTTGATCTCAGCCATCAAATTGATTTTGATTGACGGTCGAGATTCAAAGGTAGAGATTTTAATTAGAATTGGACCATAATTTAAAGATAGAATCACAAATTAATTATGATTGTAATAATTTGGCTAAAATTATAAATAAAATGGGTTAAGATTGTAATGGTTTTGAACAAAAATTAGGCTGAAGGGTAAATAACTTATGCACGTAAAATTAGGCCGCTATTTAAATTAAAGTAGTAGTTAATAATAATAATAATAATAAATAATAAATAATAATAGAAAAATAATAATTGAATAAAAAATACTAATAAATAATAATAAGTAATATTAATAATAATGGAAAGCTAGATAATGTATTTGTAAAAATGTGAGTGTGCACAATTGCGTAATTTAATCATTAAAATATTGTATTTGATTTTAAAAATGATGCTAAAAAGTAATAAAATAATTTATGCATTTTTCTAAATTGTGAATTTGAGATGTCAGAAATCTGTTTGATGCAAGAAAAATGTGCAAAAAATACTAACATAAAAAAATAAAAATTTTATTAAGATGATAGCCTAAATGTAGTATTGGGAGGTCAAAATTGGGTGTCAACAGCTGCCCCTTCATTGTTTGATAGTGATAAAAGAATTGTCAAGCAACGAAAGTTGACGTAGTAGCCAATTTTGTCCAACCGAGATGACAGTTTGCTAGGAGGAGGGCAACGAAAGGTGTTTAAAAATAGTGTGGCCGAGACTTTGGCTTTAAGTCACCTACATATCTCTATTTTTATGAGAATCAAGCCGTGTGTAGATCTAGATTTATGAATGACCAATATTCCTAAAGAATGTTAATGGTTACGATTGGGCATCAACAATGGTGTCGCGGGTCAGTGAGATGGTTATGAATAGGATGATGAAGTATGAAGAAGTTTGGAAATATTGAGGCAGGTGAGTTTCAAGATGAGTTTTCGTGGTTGATGAATAACTGGGGTAGTATTCTAGAAAACAAAAACGAAAATTGTCTCTGTTTGTTATTCCTTCTCTGTTACCTACATCTCTATATCACTAAATAACAGGGTTAGGCATGTGAGAAATAAACATTTGATAAACGTAACGTAATTATGGAAATAAAGAAAGCGTATCTGTTTTATCGTGGAATCGTGTGATTAGCTGCTTGGATTCTCATCGTGGGATCAGCTTTTGAGGCTTCTCCATACATTATGAAATTGTGTGATCAGCTACTTGGCTTCTCATCGTGGGATCAGCTTTTGAGGCTTCTCCATACATTATGAAATTGTGTGATCAGCTACTTGGCATCTCATTGTGGGATCAACATTGGGGCTTCTCTACCGTGGGATCAGATTTTTTGGGCTTCTCCATCGTAGGATTAGCAATGGGGCTTCTCCATACATTATGAAATCGTGTGATCAGCTACTTGGCTTCTCACCGTGGGATCGACTTTGGGGCTTCTCCATCATGGGAACAACATTGGAGCTTCTCCGTATATTATGAAATCGTGAAAATAGCTACTTGGCTTCTTATCGTGGAATCGGCATTGGGCTTCTCCATCGTGGGATCAACATTTGAGTTTCTCCATAGTGGGATCAGTATTTGGGCTTCTCCATTATGGGATCAATATTTGAGTTTCTCCATCGTGGGATCAGCATTTTGGTTTCTCCATACATTATGAAATCGTGGGATCAACATTTGGGTTTCTCCATCGTGGGATCAGCATTTGGGATTCTCCATTGTGGAACCGTGGCCCTTACCTGCCACTTGTAGCTTAACTCGATAGAAATGATTAGTAAGAATATATATGTGTACGTAGAGGATTGAACATTGTAGCAAACAAACGTAATGGTAGAGATAATGAAAGATAAGAAAGCGTAGCTGTCTTATTATCGGATCGACTGTGAAACTCTTTGCCATGATGTTTGATTGTCTATTGCTCCTTCACCGTGGAATGGTTGTTGTTATCTATACCGATTAATCCTGTATCCAAAGAAAAATTGTGAGTTTGTAAAATGGGGAGGTTGATTTGTTCTTTTGCCTTGACTGAAGTATCCTCCTCATAATGTTGTCGCCTTGTTGATGAACTTCGTCTGCGCCTTCACTTGGGTAAACAGATAGTAAAAGAAAAACTATTTTTGAAAAGAAAATCATGTTTGAAAAGAAAATTTATCTCTTGAGAGTAGTAAGTAAAATTTGTTAGAATAAACATGAAAATTTTGTTGAATCATTGATTGTGACATGTTTTAAGATGGTACAACATCTTGCAGATCCTTGTTCTCTTGCCCAGAAATTTTTGAGAAACGCTCAAAAATTTCTGCCCTAGTATAGAACTAATCTCATTGCGAGAATTTAAGCGTCTGCTCATAGGAATTTTTAAGGTCGTCTCAAAAATTCTACCCCAGTTTGTGATTTATGCCGCTGTCATGCCCATGTGGAATTTTTGAGGTCCTCTCAAAAATTCTTCCCCAGTTACAGTATTCCAAGAGAGGGGAGTAGAATGTTTTATTATAAAGTGACCGAACTCCACAGAAGCACCTACGTATCCCTCTTAAACGGGAATCGGGTCGAACGTAGTTCCAATTACAATTCAAGGGGGGTAAAGATAAAATTAAACATAATATCTCTTAACAACGTCTGAATTGATGGGCTTAGACTAAACCATGCCATTCATTTCTGCTAGTATGAGTGCTCCTCCTGTCAGGACTCGATGAACCACGTAAGGGCCTTGCCAATTAGGAGAGAATTTGCCCTTTGCCTCATCTTGATGTGGAAAATTTCTTTTCAGAACTAGTTGTCCTGGCGCGAAGTGTCTTGGCCAAACCTTTTTGTTGAAAGCTTTGGTCATTCTGTTCTGATAAAGTTGACCATGGAAAACTGCATTTATTCGTCTTCCGTCAATGAGCGCCAGTTGCTCGAATCTGATTTGTATCCATTCAGCGTCACTCAATTCTGCTTCCTGGATTATTTTCAGAGATGGTATTTTGACTTTAGCTGGTATCACGACTTCGTTTCCATAAACCAGAAAGTAAGGCGTGGCACCTGTGGACGTTCTGATAGTGGTATGGTACCCTAGCAATATGAAGGGTAGCTTTTAATGCCAATGTCGACTGTTGTCAATCATCTTGCGCAGGATCCTCTTGATATTCTTATTTGCGGCCTCAACTGCTCCATTCATTTGTGGCCTGTAAGCTGTGGAATTTCGATGCTTGATCCTAAACCTCTCACATATGGCTTTCATCAGGTCATTGTTGAGATTGGAACCATTGTCAGTGATAATGGATTCAGGAATTCCGAATCGACAAATGATGTTGCTTCGAACGATGTTGTCTACGACCTTCTTAGTGACTGATTTGTGAGAGGTGGCTTCTACCCACTTAGTGAAGTAATCAATTACAACAAGGATGAACCTGTGACCATTGGAAGCGGTTGGCTCAATGGGACCAATAATATCCATACCCCAAGCTGCAAAAGGCCAAGAAGAGTTGGTGATGTGGAGTTCGTTGGGAGAAACTCGAATCATATCAGCATGAGTTTGACACTGGTGGCATTTCTGCACGTAGCGGATGCAATCATTTTCCATGGTTAGCCAGAAGTAACCTGATCTTAATATCTGTTTTGCCAATATGAAGCCGTTTATATGTGGGTCGCATATTCCATCATGTACCTCTTCAATCAGTCTGGATGCCTTTTTGGCCTCGACACATCTTAGTAAACCCAAATCAGGAGTCCTCCTGTACAGGATTTCTCCATTTAGGAAGAATTGGTTGGCTAGCCTCCGAATGGTACATTTTTAACACTTGTCATATTCTCAGGATAGTCTTCACTTTTCAAATGCCTCTATATGTCTGTATACCATGGTTTTCCATTTGATTCCTCTTCAACATAGAAGCAATGGGTGGTCCGTTCATGTACGTGAGTGGGAATAGGATCAATGTAATTCTTGTCTAGATGTTGGATCATGGAAGACAAAGTGGCCAAAGTGTCTGTAAACTCATTCTGGATCCTTGGGACGTGTTTGAACTCTATCTTGTGGAACTTCTTGCACATCTCTTCCACGCACTCCAGATAGGGTAGGAGCTTTGTTTTTTTGACGGCCCACTCACCTCGTACCTGATGGATCAATAAGTCTGAATCTCCAATCACCAATATCTCTTGGACATTCAAGTCAAGAGCCAAGCGGAGCCCTAGGATACATGCTTTATATTCAACCATGTTGTTAGTGCAAGAAACCTTGAGCTTGGCCGACACAAGATAGTGTTGACCATTTTTGGAGATCACAACAGCGCCAATTCAAACTCCTTTAAAATTTGCAGCTCCATCAAACAATAATCTTTAACCTTCGTATTCATCAAAGTTGTCCTCTCCTACAAATGCCACCTCCTCATCAAGGAAGTAAGTTTTCAATGGTTGGTACTCGTCGTCCACAGGATTTTTAGCCAGATGATCCGCTAGCGCTTTTGCTTTTACCGCCTTTTGAGTGACATAGACTATGTCAAATTCACTCAACAGTATTTTCCATTTGGCCAACTTTCCGGTAGGTATCGGCTTCTGGAAGATGTATTTCAGTGGATCCATTCTAGAGATCAGGTAAGTAGTATGTGCTGAGAGATAGTGCCTTAACTTATGAGCCACCCAAGTTAGAGCGTAGCAGGTGTGCTCCAAAAGAGAATATCGTGCCTCATAGGAAGTGAACTTCTTGCTCATGTAGCAGATGGTCTGTTCTTTCTTGCATGTCTTATCATGCTATCCCAAAATGCATCTGAAGGCGTTGTTTGTTACAGATAGGTACAATAGCAGTGGCCTACCAGGTTCGAGAGGAACCAACATGGGAGGATTTGACAGATAATCCTTAATCTTGTCGAATGCCTGTTGGAACTCCGTTGTCCATTCTACAACAACATTCTTCTTCAACAGTTTAAAAATCGGTTCACAAATGACCGCGGATTGGGCTATGAACCGGCTAATGTAGTTGAGGCGACCCAAAAAGCTCATGACATCCTTCTTGCTTTTAGGAGGGGGAAGTCTTGGATAGCCTTAATCTTGGCAGGGTCCAGTTCTATGCCCCTACGACTGACGATGAAGCCCAATAATTTCCCCGCGGGAACTCCAAATACACACTTTTCTGGGTTCAACTTCAAATTGTACTTCCTCAACCTGTCAAAGAATTTTTCTAAATCTTCCAAATGACCTGTACCTTTCCTTGATTTGAAGATGACATCATCCATTTAAACTTCAATCTCCTTGTGGATCATATTGTGAAATAAAACAGTCATGGCCCTCATATAGGTAGCTCCAGCATTTTTCAGACTAAACGACATGAATTTGTAGCAGTACACTCCCCACGGAGTAATAAAGGCAGTCTTCTCTGCATCATCTTCGTGCATCTTGATTTGGTGATAACCAGCGAAGCAATCCAATAATGACTGTGTTTCATGCTTGGCACAATTATCAATCAAGAAATGAATGTTCGGGAGTGGGAAGTCATCTTTGGGACTAGCTTTGTTGAGATCCCTGTAGTCTACACAAAGCCTAACTTTCCCATCTTTCTTGGGGACGGGTACGACATTGTCCAACCAGGTTGGATACTTCATCACTCGAAGAATACCAGCTTCAATCTATTTTGAGATATCTTCTTTGATTTTCAAACTCAAATCAGGCTTGTATTTTCTAAGTTTCTATTTGACCGGCGGACAAGATGGATCTGTAGGCAGTCTGTGAGCCACTATTGAAGTGCTTAGTCCCATCATGTCGGGATAAGACCAAGCAAACACATCCGGCTAATTTTTCAGGAACTAGATGTATTCCTCTTTCTCTTCTTTGGACAAGTGAACGCTGATATAGTTTTTTTTTTCGTCCTCATGAGACCCTATGTTCACTATTTCTGATTCTGTGAGATTTGCCTTAATTTTGTCTTCAAAATCTTCAACCTTAGTGACAAATTCCTGGGGAATCTCAAAGTTCTCTATATCATCAACTTTGCTTACATAATGTTGTATTGTCTCATTAGATGTCACAATCTTAGATTCAATAATTTTAACTGTGAGTTTGCTGAAAGAAAAGGTAAATAAAGAACATTAATAATCAAAAAGGGAAATTTTATTGATAAAGTAATGTCATGAAACATAGTGTTGAAATGAAAATAAAGAAACTAGAACTTCAAAACATCTCGACTAATCGAGTTTATTAAGAAAGAAATACTAAAACATTAAACTTTATCATGTCTACCCAAGTGCACGGTGTGGCCTGGAAGGAGTGACGGTCCAGCTACTGGCAGCGACCTTTTGTTCGTTGATTGGGATAAGGGCTCCTTTCTTCTCACTAATAATGACATGGCAAACGTCTTTCTCCATCAGAAAAAGAAGCCTTAAGCTCTTCAAGATGTCTTCTTTGCAATTATCCAGAAAACCAGCAGAACAGAAGGTCTTACGTAGTGCAGCAATGGATTTGGTAGAGGGTGGTAGTAGCCTTTCAAAGATGAGTTCCATTCGAGGTACTCTTCCCTAGTGTATTCGTACCTCAGGCCGAAGGTGTCCATCTTGAACTTTGGCTATATAGGTTCGATGATTCCTTGCAATTTCGCTCCCAAGCCCTTACCAGGTTCATACCCTTTCATCACCTTTCTTCTTATGTCCATCCAAGTCATATCTACCCCAACGATATCATCCTTGATCATGTTTTCCTCCTCAGTTTCACTATCATCTAGGTCTTTGTAAAAAAAAGTGATGTCCTCGGTCAGGGTGAGCCTTTTAAGCATCTCCATTATTTCAATAACATCGTCATTTTCATGACATCCTGCAGACATGAAGATTTGGTATAATGACAATGCAGGGTCAGGTGTGTTTTTGCCTTCGTCCACCTCTTCATAGCCTAGCTCGTAATCGCATGCCTTCTCGTCAACTACTAGAGGATCAATTATTCCTTGAAATCTAGCACCAAGACCTTTTCTCTCTTTATACCCAAACAAACGCATGTAACTCCAAGCGTTCAAGGGTTTCTTAAGTTGCATACAGCTTATGGTGTCTTCTTCAATATTCCCAATCCATTGTAAAGCGTCGAGCCCTCCTTAACCCCAGATCAGTACTTCTTATTAAAAGTACTCAAATCGAACGCATCGGTGTAGGGTGGACGGGACTGTACCGGCCATATGGATCCAAAGTCTCCCAAGCAGTAGATTATATGAGGCGGGAATATCCAATACCTGAAAGAGTATAGGGAATATGATAGGGCCCAATGTGATGTTTAGCATGATCTCCCCGATAGTGTTTTATCGTGAGCCATCATATGCCCTTATGATCCATACACGGGGATGAATCCTGGTCACATCAATTTCAAAATGTGTCAAGGTAGCCAGGGGGAAAATATTAACCCCAGAGCCCAGATCAATCAGTACCTGTGAAATTTTCTTTTCTTCACATTGTACGGTGATAAATAACGCATCATTGTGCGACCCTCCTTCAATGTTTCCTACCAATTCAAGAGTATTGAACATTTCTCCATCCAGGTTTTCTTTTCCTTCGATGATGTATATTGGATGTCCTTTCTCTCCATGTATCACAACCTCTTGATGATTGTATTCAAACTTGAGGAACTGATGAAGAGTGGAGGATATGGCGCCAGCCGCATAAAGCCAAGGACGTCCGAGCAGGAGTTATAAGATGCAGAGATGTCCATCACCTGGAAGGGTATAGAGAAAGGGACTGGACCCATCATCATGTCCAATGTAATTTCTCCAATTATGCCCCTTTGAGATCCATCGAACCCCTTCACATTTATTTTCCACATTTGCACCTTGGGCATATCAATCTTCAATCTAGTTAAGGTGTTCAAAGGGCAAATATTCAATCCCGAGCTTGGATCAATCAGAACATGGGATATTATCCTTTACTCGTACTGCAATGTGACATGTAGAGAACGATTGTGTGCTCTTCCTTCAGGAGGCAATTCGTCATAATGAAACAAAATCTTGTAATCCTCAAATACTTGCCCCACCATGTGGGCCATCTCTCTTTCTGTAATGGTAGCCGGTACATAAGATTCACCTAAGACCCTCATCAAGGCCTTTTGGTGGTTCTTTGAAGTTTGGAGCAATGTCAATATTGAAATCTGGGCCGGAGCCTTACTCAGTTGTTCGGCCATGGAATACTCCTTTGCATGTACCTTCTTCCAGATGCCATCTTCAACCATGGTGGCAGGTTGCTTTCCTTTGCTAGAGATTCCTTGAAGTAGGTTTTCAAGAGTGTATATTCTGCCTGATCTGGTGACACCATACACAATGTCTATTTTAGCTACCTTTGCCTTCATTGGAATGTTGAGGTCATAATCCTATAGAACTGCATGAGGATTGGTTACAGCCGGAGTAGCTCATACTACAATGAAGGGAGCTTTGGGTGTAGCAACCTCAACCTCAAAGGGAGCCTGCCTCCATACCGTGATAGGGGTTCTATTTTCTTTCTCAATAACCCAAACAGAGTGCTCCAAGTCTACATCATCATCGACCTCGAGAATATTTACCTCATGAGCAGGGAGAGGATTATTAGTGACGTTGGGTTTGGGTCCTTCAACTGAATCACCTTGGTATCAATCAGTTGTTGGACTTTGTTCTTCAAGGCAAAGCACGCCTCTATAGGATGTCCCCTCATGCCAGAGTGGTAGGCACATGTCTGATTCTGTCGGTACTGTGGGGATTTCACATCAATTTGTACGGCCAGAACAGTCATGATATAACCTGCCTTCTTGAGCCTTTCATAGAGTTGAGCCATTGGCTCAGCTAAAGGAGTTTACCGTCTTCTCTCAACATTTCCCTTGGGCTTAGGAGCAGAAGACTTAGTGGCAGAGATGGATGGTTGGGCGTTATATATGGGGTAAGAGGGGTTTAAGAATTGCGGAGGCATTTTGTAAGGTTGAGGCATTTGGTATAGTGAGGTTTGATATGGCATTAGAGGTTGTGGTGGGTAGGGAAGAGTATATGGCATTTATGGGTAGGATGAGGGAGACGGAGCGGGGGTTGTATGGCTCGGGACGTTCTCTGAAGGTTGGGCTGCCATCACTGACCCTATCTTCTTTTTCTTTTTATTTTCTGCTATTCCTTCAGACTGTGTGTTTAAGCAAATAATATTACCATTCTTAAGACACTCTTCAAACATATCTCCAATTCTGATGATTTCGGAGAAGCTCTTGTCCGTGACTGTTATCAGCTTGTCAAGGTACTGTGGCTCTTGTGCCTAGATAAAATATTCTTTCATCTATTGCTCTTCAACTGGAGGCCGACCTCTTACAGCCTCAGACCTCCATCTCATGGCGTATTCGCGAAAGGATTCATTGGGGCTTTTCCTTATTGCCTGCATGTAAGTCCAACTCGAAGCATTGTCGATATTGTACCCAAATCGATTAACGAAGCTAGATGCCAGGTCAAACTATTCTACCTATTTCTTCACATCCTGCTCAAGATACCATGTAAGAGCCTCTCCCGTAAGGTTTCTGATGAATAGCTTCATCCGAATTTTCTCGTTCTTCCCTACACCTGAAAGCTTGTTACAGTACACATGCAGGTGCGCTTTAGGATCTTCAGTCCCATTGTATAACTCAAACTTAGGAGGTTTGTACCCCTCTGACAGTTCGACATCTGGGTGGATGCACAAGTCTTCGTAATTAAGACCCTTCATGGCTTTGTTTCCCTCTAAATATCTCAACCTTTCGACTACAGCTTGCATGGTATAGTTATTTTCAGGGTTCTCGGGAGTGGGTTGAGGATGGTCGAGTGGAAATATTTCAACATAGATGGGGTTCAGATTGTGGCTTCCAGATGCTTGATGGTGGTATATGTTTGGATGTGGAGGCTTTTGAGGAAAAGGATAAGGGAAGTTCTTCGGTTCTTGGGTAGGCATATATAGTGGAGCTATGGTATTTTGGATATTTTGGATGTTGGTAGGATTTTAGGGTTGAAGATGGGGTATTGGATGGTCTAAGAGAGCTTGGGATTTCGGGATGGCAAAGCTATCGGCTTGCAGTTATGGAGTATTCAGGTTGAGGGAGAGTTTAGCCAAGTTGCACACTTGCGCCAATTCTGCTTGCAGTTCTGGGATTCTCTGTTCCAATTTCATTATCATTTCATTCTGACCCATGATGCTATCCCCTTCTGAACTAGTACTTTCTTTTTCCCCAATAACATGACGGTCACCCATTATTTCTTTTCTTGCAGAAAGAGGAGGAGGATCCCCTTTCGATCTAGTGTGATAGGCCAGAATGCACAAATCAACCTATGGGGAAGGGGATAAACAAAACAAAAGGTGAAAAAGGTAGTGTGTTAGTTATAAAAGAATGAACATGATTATAGTGTATTAGTTATAAAAGAATGAGCATGATTAACACATAGCACATTGTTTGACGTGTCCTACGATGGGAGCCTCTTTGAGCCAGAGGTAGGTCTATCGTTGTTTGAGAGATAATTATGCCATAAAGTATTGCCATTTGCTCAAAGATAAATTCCCAAAATAAAACTTTACTTCATTCGAATTGTTTCAACATTGCGGAAAATAAAATAAAGTAAATACAAGGATGCCTAAAATGAATGCTAGATAGGACCTTGTCAAAGCGGTGGCGGCTTGTCAAGAGATAGGATGATTCTAATTTTTCTTCCATGCTTCCCATATTGGTGCACTCTTATCCTTGCTTGTAGAATTCATCTCGTAGTTCTATCACCTTTCTTTCTATTGTCAAAGCACAACGCTTTGTTGCTTCCCCATGTTGGCAATTTCTTTGGCATTCTCCGCAATAATATGGCGATAGCGCGACTTAGATGCTAAAGCTCTCTTCTTGAATTTGCGATAGAGAACTTGTGCTTCGGCCTCCTTGTTATGACATGTCTACCTCTTTTATTACCCGAGGTCACCTTATTTTTCCAATTGGCATGCAACCACTCAATATATCCCACCGCCTAGCCTGCGTTGTATTTGTCTACCGCAATACTTCCCTTGTCGAGATGAGTCTTTCCGCTCCAAGCTTTGGTCAGTTTTCTGGCATTTGGGATTTTGTCGTCTTCATAGTCCATTCGGTGTGCGCCCATGTTGGCGATCTTTGGGATTATTTGTTTTCTTCCCGCCTGCCTCATTACTCTAGCAGGTGCATATGGTTATAGTCTGTGAAATCCGATCAAAACCAAGTAAATGTAGTGCTGATGGTACATTACAAAGTCCGTGCTAGGAAACCATTCAAACATCTATTACACGGAGTCTTCCGTCAGAGTGCCCAACATTTACCCTCATTTTTTTGTCTTGTTTGGCCACTTAATCTTTGTGATTCCCAACGTGACTCGGGTATCATGGGAAGAGATATTGTCGATTCCAAACGACGTTGATATGCTTTGTAGACCATGAATTTTCTGGAGATGTTCGATCAACCATAACTGCAGCAACAAGTTGCACCCCTCAAAATGTTTGGCCCTATTTTTGCAACTTCCAAGGGACCGGTAGATTTCTGCCACTATCATGGGTACGACTGTGTAAGGCTTCTTGTTAATCCCATTGCATTATGCGTCAACTACGGTGATTAGTCGAGTGTGCACAACTTCTTTTTCTCCGATTGGAAAGACCACCGTTCCTAGGAAGTAAACGATGAATGCAAAAATTTGTTTATCTTCCCAAGAAGTAGGGTCAGATCCTTCTGCTACATATGTCTCTTTTCCTTGCTGGTAGGCGAATCTATTGGCTAAATATCTGGCGAGCATTTTCGATCTCATCACATAGGCTACTAGTCGGTTGCCATGGAGACCCAGTTTGTTGCTCATTTTCTCTAGAGTGACACTTTTGGAGATGATGACCTCAGCTTGTTTCCATATCATTACTCTTGGAAACACCTTATTTTCCACGTATCCCCCAATTTCTACCAAAAACGATGTCATCTCCATATCACCAAACCTGAATATCGATCTCGTTTCATCCCAGAATGTGGTGTCCTCTTCAATGAGTTCTCTACAAGGATTTATGTTCATGAGGGAGGGCAAACTTCCCAATTCTTGTTCGACCTTGCTTCGTCCAAAATACCCCAAGTCTGACCACCAATGTTCCATGTGCGAAGGCATGCACCAAACTATGCGAAATCTGGGGTATGAAGTTGGGATGGCCATTAAATCTGCAAAACAAATTGTTAGTCTGCCCTACCCCCCAAAGAGAAAATGGCATTATTTTGGCATAATTATCTCTCAAAATGCACATAATAGTGAGGCGTTCATTTCGGGATCATGAGATACCTTAGAATTAGGGCCAAGTTTTCTAGCATGACATCCTAGGTTTTTGGGATGTTTATTCCTTAATAAAGGGATAAACAATTTGGCTCTAGGAATAAGAGTGGTTTTGACATGGTCCTCCCAAGTGGACAACTTGGGAGTGGGAAATGCTTGTGGCTGTCAACGCACCGCTGATCGACTGATCCACAAGACATTTCCTGAAGGGTCTTTTAGGAGTGAACGTTCGTGTATTCACGTAACCGTTCGTAAGAGAAAATAAAAGAGATTACCAAGTGGAAGAGAGTATGAGCGGAATGCCAGATATATAAAGCAGTAACACATAGAACATAGCAACAAACAAGGGCATGCTTTAGCAATATGAAAAATAAACATTAAAGCATATAACGAAGAATAATTAGGCATGGAGAGAATGCGAATAACACATAAAAGGGGGAAGGAAAAGGGATTAACATGCGTAAATTAACCACTTAAAAAATAGGCATGGAGAAATATGAATAACACACAAAAGAGGGGGAAGTTCAAGGGAATAACATGTGTAAATTAATTACCAATAAAGGAATAGGTAGACATAGGGACACATAAATAACATATAAAATAGAGAAGGAGAAGAAACAAATAAATCATGCAATGAATAAACAACAAAAGAAGAACCTATAGGAAATAAAAACATGAAGAGAATCCCACATAAAGAACAAATTCGTAATGGTTAGAACCTAAGTACATGGGGTTTTCCCAGCAGAGTCGTCATTCTGTCACGCCCCATTTTCCTCGCGGAAGGCGGGATTCGACTTGACAAACTCTTTTTGGTATGCATGAAGGAAGGGTGTGAGAGTCATCACCTAACGTATTAAGGTGCATTAGGGCACCGGTCTAGGATACTACGAACCTATTTTTTGTTATTTAGTCTTAGTTCACCAGAGTTCGGGTAAGGGTTCAAATTACCTCAAAAGGAAGGTGTTAGGCACCTTTCGAGGTCCACAAAGGTGATTTCCGGCTGAATTCATACTTTACATGGGGATTCTATGTGATCACATAAAGGTTTCTTCTTTTATTATTAATTTACTATTTAGATAAGCGATAAGATAATTAATAAGCGAACACATGTCATTTGTTAATGCAAATTATCGATTAACTAGGTGATAAAATAAATAAAAAACATAGAAATAAGATAAGCTAGGAGAAAGAGACGACATAATTCATAATAAAAAGGGGACTGCTTTATAAGAAACTAGCTACCCCAAATAAACATGTAAAATAAAAATAAAGACTAAAAGAAATCGTCCGAGTCAAACAAAGAGATGTTTTGATTTTATTCGGATCAGAAACCCAACTTGTTGATCATCATCAGACCCAAAGGCCGAACTCTTAGACAAGTAATATGTCATTAGCCTCACCGTTAATAGTTGTTGGGATCATCATTTCTGAAGGGGTTACCCTTCCCACCCCACCTAGGCTGGATGTCAAGTCTAAGGGGCGTCCTATGACAAGGATAAAACTAACGTTTTAATAATACTTATCATCCCACCTATCATCCAAGAGGCATTAGACATTACTATTTTGGGGTTTGTGTTCTAGACTAAAAGAAATTTATGTTACCTAGGAATCAAAGCGTGAACATATTGGACAACAAGTAACACGTAATAATCCCAAATTAGCCTCTTGATTAATTAATGTTTATTAATGATAGTATGTTGTCACGCCTCAAATCCTATTGGGGCAAACTGGCACCCATAACCGAGGAGGGCTGGGAGAACCAGCTCATAACCTTATACTTCCCATGCATACCTCTATCACAACCCGAAATTCGAACAACATCATGTCACATATAAAAGGAAATAATCACATGTATAAGCTTGAGAACACATATATATGTATATACAATACTTGGTCGTTGGAGCCATCACGTCTATTAACAAAATACCACCTTGACTGTACATTAGGTCTACAAAGCTTCTAGATAATACACAGAGTTTAACTAAGGTCGGGACACACCCCGCCATATAACTAACTTCTATACAATACCAAAAGTGACGGTATATGACACGAAAAGTCCCGAAGCAAACTGGAGCTCACCCAAAGCAGCTGGATATCCTAGCTCCTACTTGTGCGGTATATGAGCTGAGGTACCTGTGCTTGCAGCATGAAATGCAGGTCCCCCATAGGGGACGTCAGTACGAAATATGTACTGAGTATGTAAAGATGTATATAATCACATATGATATAGGAGCTCAATAGCAATAAGAAACAAGTGAATAAATCGTAATAGGAGTGGACCACACTTACTAGAACTTGTGACAACCTGTACATTGTATTTATTCAATCACTTTACCTTTGTTCTTATCATCTTTGTAATCATTACTGTACTGTACTGTGACCATTAGGATGCCTCCAGTACATATCAACTGGGATCGACCCATGATAGGCTTATGCCCCTGGGATACCACCCATAAACACATAAATAGGGATCGACCCATGATAGGCTTATGCCCCTGGGATACCACCAAATAAGAGAGAACTTCCATCACTTAGTTCAATTAATCTTTGAGATTGTTATTTCGGTCACCACCGCATTTTTGATACTTTGAAACAATGATACATCAATAAGAGACATATAAATAGACCATCAATGCAATAACAATGAAGTAAGAACTCATTGACACATCAATGAAGTAGGAACTTATTGGTATATCAATGAAACGTTTTGGAGTCATTAATAGCACATGGATCTTGTTTGAGTAACCGGATACCTTATGACATTCATTAGAGCAATAAATATGTAAGATTTGGAAAACAAGTAATTATTGGAATGTATTGACATCTTGTAGGGTGGAAACAAGTTCATTAGTAACGTAGGACATCATACAAAACCATTATGGATCACATGATATTGAATAACTTTGGAAACTTTCTTAATAGAACAATTGTTCACTTTCATGCCAAAGATAAGGTATAGAGTATGCTTTACATACCTGACTGTCAACCTTCAATACTAGTCCCAAATGGACTTCCCGTCTTTTCGAATTACTAATCTACAATGAACATATATAGCAATCTAGTATTAGCAACCAAACGCCACAATTCAATTATTTGAATTCACCAAACTAGTGGTTAAGTAGTAAGCCTTAATTACACCATAAAGGGTGTCACTTTAACCCTCTTATACTCCAATTACATTCACATGTCATGCATATTCATACAACATCCTCCAATAACAAGTTTGGATTCATTTATCCTTTCAACCAATCCATTAAACCAAATTGAGCCATAGACATAAATAATCATCAATTCAATAGTATATCACCATATCCACCTTCCATAACTCAATTACCATATCCACCTTCCACAATTTAATACAACCAAACCATGCAAAATAGTCCATAACCCTATTTCTATCACCTTTCAATAACAACCAATACATATAATCCTCTATCACACATATACATATGGAAAAGAACAAAGGCAAAAAATATTCATACCTTAGAATTCACCTCTTGATTATGCAATCCTGTTTGTACAAATAATAGGTGACGTTCGAAGCTCTCGAGATGATAAACACAGTTATCGGATTACTTTGGAATTTCTGCGGTTGAATCAAAAGTAATTTAAAGGTCAAATTTGGCTAGGGTTTGTTCTTTCTCAATGATTGATTATGAAAATGAGTTTTTGAACTCATATACATGTATATATACACATTCCCGTTCATAATATAATAGGAAATGACCAAAATACCTTTAAAATTTAAATAATGTCAAATCTGTCCTTTGGTGGACTGTTTTAATAAGCTAAAGTAGATCGACCATAACTCTTTTCTCCGATATCAGATTTGGGTAAAATTGGCATCTTTGGAAGTATAATTCAAAGGGCTTTCATTTCATATAAAGTAGGCCACCCAGTTCGTCCTGTACAAGGAGTTATGGTCATTTGAAGTTAACCCTAAAAATCTATTTTGATAGGCTGAAGTAAAACGAGTATAACTCCTTATTCAGACGTTGGATTTGGATGAAACCAATTGCATTGGAAAGAAGACTCAAAGATATTTCTTTTCATAGGTTGTAGATCTCTCAGTTAATTATATTATGGGATTTATGATCGTTCAAAGTTGACCCAAAAATTCGGCTGGCCTCAGTAGTTTGTGTGCAGGAAATTTTCCTGCACATTTACTATTCCCAAATATTCCGGCCACCATTTTATAGTTTCGAACGTGCCCGATTATATCCGAAACCTATCCATTTTTGGAAATCTTTATATCGTTGGAAAACTTATTCAATAACCTTCACATGGAACCATCGACGGGCAAATTTCGGTATAAATAAAATAAAAAAATTAATTCCATATAAATAAGACCAATACACGTACTTGAATACGCCAATACACGTACTTAAATACGGGGTGTTACATCCTTCCCCCTTTAGGACCTTCCTCCTCGAATGTTAGTGTAGTTATTCAACCGAAATAAGTTCAAGTCCATCATTAGTATTCACATCATCACATAAATACTATGCATATATAAAAAAAAAATTACTTGTTAATGTTCTAACTCCGTTTCTTGAACTTCCTCTTCATCTTTGAAAAAATGAGGGTTCTTATATTTCATTGCTTCCTCAGCTTCCCACGTAATATCTTCCCTTTGACGATTTCTCCAATGTACTTTTACAGATGCTATCTCTTTATTTCTCATCTTCTTAACTTGGCGATCTAGAATAGCAATAGACACTTCCTCATAGGTAAGATCTTCCACAACTTGCACATCCTCAGTAGAAGTGATATGTGATGGATCTCCGATGCACTTTCAAAGCATTGACACATGAAATACCGGATGTACTGATGAGAGCTCTTGGGGTAGATCTAATTCATATGCAACTTGTCCAAACCTTCGAGTGGTCTTATACGGGCCTATATAACGTGGACTCAACTTCCCTTTCTTGCCAAATCTCATTACCCTTTTCATTGGTGATACCTTCAAAAATACCCAATCACCTATAGAAAACTCTAGCCCTCTCCTTCTACTATCCGCATATGACTTGTGTCGACTTTGGGCTATTTTCAGTCGTTGTTGAATTACTTTAACCTTCTCTATGGCTTGATAAACAAGATCCAGTCCGAACAAAAGAGTTTCACCCACTTCAAACCATCCTATTGGTGAGCTATACTTCCTTCCATATAAAGCTTCATATGGTGCCATTTTGATACTTGAATGATAGCTATTATTGTAGGCAAACTCAATAAGAGGTAAATGATCATCCCAGTTTCCCTTAAAATCTATTACACAAGCTCGTAGCATATCTTCAAGTATTTGGATGGTACGTTCTACTTGTCCATCTATTTGAGGGTGAAAAGTTGTACTCAACTTCACTTGTGTTCCCAAACACCTCTGAAAAGACTTCCAAAAGTTTGCGGTAAATTGGGTTTCCCGATCTGATATAATAGAGATTGGCACTCCATGTAATCGGACTATCTCTTTAATGTACAGCTTCGCATACTCTTCAACTGTGTAAGTGGTCCTAACTGGTAGGAAATGTGTGGATTTGCTAAGCCTATCAACAATCACCCATATAGAATCAAACTTTCGGGATGTACGAGGCAAACCAATAACGAAATCCATGTTGATCATGTCCCACTTCCAGCTTGGAAGATCAATGCATTGCATATAACCTCCGGGTTTTTGGTGCTCAACTTTAACTCTTTGATAATTTGGACATTCAGCTATAAATTCTGCAATGCTCTTCTTCATGTCACTCCACCAATACATATCTTTCAAATCTTGATACATTTTGGTTGATCCTGGATGAATGGAATACCTTGAACAATGTGCCTCTGTCATAATCTTTTTTTTTAGCCCGTCTATATCCGGCACACACAATCGGTTTTGGCACTGAAGTACTCCTTCTCGCGTAAGCTCAAATGCCTTGGTCACACCACTCTGAACATTCCCCTTAAGTTGTAATAAAATAGGATCTGTATATTGCTTCTCTTTCACTTCAGCTTCTAATGAAGATTCCGCAGCATTATGTACGATATGCTCTTTATCCGGAGTTTCAAGAAGGCAAACTCCCAAACTAGCTAACTGGTGAAGATCTTTAATCATCCCTTGCCTTTCTATAGGTGCCATCATAGCCTTACGACTTAACGCATCATCTACCACATTTGCTTTCCCTGGATGGTACAAGATATCAACATCATAGTCCTTTAATAGTTCAAGCCATCTCCGCTGCCTTAAATTTAGATCCTTCTAATTAAAAATATATTGCAAGCTCTTATGGTCAGTATATATAACAACATGAACCCCATATAAGTAGTGGCGCCATATCTTTAAAGCAAAAATAACTGCTGCCAGCTCAAGATCGTGTGTAGGATAATTTTTCTCATGTGGCCGCAATTGTCTAGAAGCATATGCTATTACCTTACCATGCTGCATCAATACACATCCTAAACCAATTCTGGAAGCATCACAATACACTGTATACCCTTCGGTGCCTTCTAGAAGTACCAACACGGGTGTAGAAATCAACTTATTCTTTAAATCTTGAAAACTCTTCTCACAGGCATCATTCCATTGGAATTTGGATGCTTTATGGGTTAGCTTGGTTAAGGATGCTGAAATGGAAGAAAAGCCTTCAACAAACCTTCTATAATAACCAGCCAACCCGAGAAAACTATGAATCTCCGTAGGCGTTGTGGGCCTTGGCCAGTTCTTCACAACTTCTATCTTTTGAGCATCAACCTTTATCCCTTCACTAGATACAATATGACCCAAAAATGCCACCGACTTTAACCAAAACTCACATTTAGAGAACTTTGCATAAAGCTTACAATCATAAAGAGTCTACAATGCATGTTGTAAGTGATTGGCATGGTCCTTTTCTGATCTAGAATAAACTAGAATATCATCTATAAAAACTATCACAAATATATCCAGGAATGGCTTAAACACCCTATTCATCAAATCCATAAAAGATGTTGGTGCATTTGTTAGCCCAAATGACATAACTAGAAACTCATAATGACCATACCGTGTTCGGAAAGCTATCTTGGGTATATCCTTCTCTTTTACCCTTACTTGGTGGTAACCTGACCTCAAATCAATCTTACAAAAGCACTTGGCGCCCTGTAACTGATCAAATAAATCATCAATTCTTGGGAGAGGATATTTATTCTTAATAGTCACCTTATTCAATTGCCGATAATCAATACACATCCTCAGCGAGCCATCCTTTTTGCGCAAAAATAACACTGGTGCACTCCAGGGGGACATGTTAGGCCTTATGAATCCCTTCTCTAGCAAATCTTTCAATTCTCGTAATTCTGCTGGGGCCATTCTATATGGAGGAATGGAGATTGGTTGGGTGCCTGGTATTACATCAATACCAAACTCTACTTCTCGTTCAGGAGGCAAACCTGGAAGATCTTCAGGAAATACATCAAAAAATTCATTTACCACCAGAACAGCGTGAAGAGTTGGTGGCTCCGCTTCTGTATCCCTTACTCTAACTAAATGATATATGTATCCCTTGGAAATCATTATTCTTGCCTTAAAATAAGAAATAAATATACCTCTTGGCGCGCCAATTTTACCTTTCCATTCAAGGACTGATTCATTTGGAAAATGGAAATATACCTTTTTCGTGCAGTAATCAATTGTGGCATAACAAGACCCCAACCAGTCCATACCCATTATAACATCAAAATCTACCATTTCTAACTCCACAAGATCAGCCATCGTATCACGACCACAAACAGTTACTATGCAGTTTCGATAAACCCTTCTAGCTATAATAGATTCCCCAACCGATGTGGACACTTCAAATGGCTTAACTAACAGTTCGGGTATTCTTTCAAACTTTCCAGCAACCAATGGAGTAACATAAGATAATGTAGAACTGGGATCAATTAAGGCATATACATCAAATGAAAAGATAGACAACGTACCCATAACCACATCTGGGGAAGCCTCTAAATTTTGTCGATCCGCTAGAGCATACGTACGATTTTGAGCCCCGCTAGAACTCGTGGATCCTCTATCACCTCTAACACGACCCATTGGTTGTGCACCCCTTCCTGAATAGGGCATCGATGATGATGATGCAACAAATGACCTTGTAGGTCGTGCCATACCCCCTATGCCCCTTCGTGGGTATTCTCTCATCATATGCCCCGACATACCGCACCAAAAGCAAACATTAGTCCCTAGCCGACATGCTCCCAAATAATACCTTCCATATTTATTGCATGGCTCTCGAGAAGGTCTCAATTGGCTCATATTCCTTTGCCTTTGGTACCCCACTGTCCGCGAACTCTGACTCTCACTTCTGTGCCTAAATTGATTTCCTATGGACCCTTGGAACTGTGGTGGGGCACTAGATGCAGAATAAAAAGATAATGGCCTAGGTGGTCTAGAAAAAACTATGGTCTGAACCCTCTTTGGGATGCCATGAACTGCCCTGTAGATCTGGCCCTCTTGGAATATCCTCTTTCTAATTCCTGTGTTCTTCTCCTCTGGCTCTGATCTTCCATTTTCTGTGCAAAAGCTTGGATCCTTTCTATGTCCATATCTTTGTTCAAAGCGGCAATAGTACAATCTCTAACCAGATATGGATCCAGCCTATCCACATATTGATGAACTCTGTCATCCATAGTAGCTACAACATTAGGAGCATATCTCGACAAGGAATTAAATCGGAGACTGTACTCCCTCACGCTCATATTCCCCTGATGAAGATTTAAAAATTGAACTGCACGGTCTTGACGAATCTTGAATGGAAGATAATGATCAAGAAATGCCTTTTTGAACTCTTTCCAAGTAGCTAGGGGTGCATCAATACCCCTAGATCATTTCCAGTCCTCGTACCAATATATAGCCTCCCATTTGAATCTATATGCCGCTAACTCCATTGTCTCTCTACCCGTTACATGCATAACATCTAAGGCCCTTTGAATTTGATCAATAAAGTCCTGTGGGTCCTCGTTAAGATCTGATCCAGTAAAAGTGGGAGGATCCATCTTAAGAAAATCCTGTGTTCGAAGGCTAGCCGCCCTATCTGTACCACTAGGACCCGTGGTAGGAATGGCTTGTCCTTGAGCTTTCCCACCAACTATACGAGTCAAAAGTTGCACTGCATTTCTAAGATCTTGATCAGCAGCATTAATAGGTGGCTCTGGGGATATAGTTCTCCCCCCCTCTTATTTCTTCCGGAGTGGAAGAAGTTTCTGATGCATGCTCAGCTGGAGCCTCACTTTGATTAGCTGGTATAGTGGGTAACTTACTAGTCCCCTCTCCGGCAGCCACATCTACTTGCTTACTGGTATTCTTACTTATGGTAACCGGCATCATTACTATAATAAGAGAAACAAACAGATTCAGTGGTCAACTATGACTTCATATACAATATAGGCTATATCGCACTATCTAAGACATGAAGAAAAGAAACAATTCCTAAATGTCCATAGCATCCTGTTTATAGATGTGGTGCATGACACACCGATAAACAAGACTCTACGTAGACACGACTTTGTAGACTCACTAGGACGAACTTCTCTGATACCACTTTTGTCATGCCTCAAAATCTATTAGGGCCGACTGGCACCCGTAACCGAGGAGGCCCGGGAGAACCAGCTCATAACCTTATACTTTTCATGCATACCTCTATGACAACCCAAAATTCGAACAACATCATGTCGCATATAAAAGTAAATAATCGCCTGTATAAGCTCGAGCACACATATATATGTATATATAATACTTGGTCGTTGGAGCCATCACGTCTATTAACAAAACACCACCTTGACTGTACATTAGGTCTACAAAGCCTCTAGACAATACACAGAGTTTTACTAAGGTCGGTACACACCCCGTCATATAACTAACTTCTATACAATACCAAAAGTGATTGGATATGACATGGAAAGCCCCAAAGAAAACTGGAGCTCACCAAAAATAGCTGGATATCCTGGCTCCTACTTGTGCGGTGTATGAGCTGAGGTACCTGTGCCTACAACATTAAATTCAGGTTCCCCATAGGGGACGTTAGTATAAAATATGTACTGAGTATGTAAAGCTGTAGATAATCACATATGATATAGGAGCTCAATAGAAATCAGAAACAAGTAAATAAATCGTAATAGGAGTGGACCACACTTACTAGAACTTGTGACAACCTGTACATTGTATTTATTCAATCACTTTACCTTCGTTCTTATCATCTTTGTAATCATTACTGTACTGTACTGTGACCATTAGGCTGCCTCTAGTACATATCAACTGGGATCGACCCATGATAGTCTTATGCCCATGGGATACCACCCATAAACACATAAATAGGGATCGACCCATGATAGGCTTATGCCCCTGGGATACCACCCGATAAGAGAGAACTTCCATCACTTAGTTCAATTAATCTTTGAGATTGTTATTTTGGTCGCCACCGCATTTTTGATACTTTGAAACAATGATACATCAATAAGAGACATATAAATAGACCATCAATGCAATAACAATGAAGTAAGAACTCATTGGCATATCAATGAAGTATTTTGGAGTCATCAATGCTATAACAATGAAGTAGGAACTTATTGGTATATCAATGAAACATTTTGGAGTCATTAATAGCACATGGATCTTGTTTGAGTAACCGAATACCTTCTGACATTCATTAGTGCAATAAACATGTAAGATTTGGAAAACAAGTAAGTATTGGAATGTCTTGACATCTTGTAGGGTGGAAACAAGTTCATTGGTAACGTAGGACATCATACAAAACCATTATGGATCACATGTTATTGAATAACTTTGGAAACTTTCTTAATAGAGCAATTGTTCACTTTCATGCCAAAGATATGGTATAGAGTATGCTTTACATACCTGTCTGTCAACCTTCAATACTAGTCCCAAATGGACTTCCAGTCTTTTCGGATTGCTTATCTACAATGAACATATATAGCAATCTAGTATTAGCAACCAAACATCACAATTCAATTATTTGAATTCACCAAACTAGTGGTTAAGTAGTAAGCCTTAATTACACCATAAAGGGTGTCACTTTAACCCTCTTATACTACAATTACATTCACATGCCATGCATATTCATACAACATCCTCCAATATCAATTTGGATTCATTTATCCTTCCAACCAATCCATTAAACCAAATTGACCCATAGACATAAATAATCATCAATTCAATAGTATATCACCATATCCACCTTCCATAACTCAATTACCATATCCACCTTCCACAATTCAATACAACCAAACCATGCAAAATAGTCCATAACCCTATTTCCATCACCTTTCAAATAACAAATACATATAATCCTCTATCACACATATACATATGGAAAAGAACAAAGGCAAACAATATTCATGCCTTAGAATTCATATTTTGATTATTCAATCCTGTTTGCACAAATAATAGGTGTCGTTCGAAGCTCTCGAGATGACAAATGCAGTTATCGGATTACTTTGGAATTTCTACGGTTGAATCAAAAGTAATTTAAAGGTCAAATTTGGCTAGGGTTTGTTCTTTCTCAATGATTGATGATGAAAATGAGTTTTTGAACTCATATACATGTATATATACACATATTTCCATCCATAATATAACAGGAAATGACCAAAATGCCTTTAAAATTTAAATAATGTCAAATCTGTCCTTTGGTGGACTGTTTTGTTAAGCTAAAGTAGATCGACCATAACTCTTTGATATGATATCGTATTTGGGTGAAATTAGTATCGTTAGAAGGATAATTCAAAGGGCTTTCATTTCATATAAAGTAGGCCACTCAGTTCGTCCTGTACAAGGAGTTATGGTCGTTTGAAGTTGACCCTAAAAATCTATTTTGATAGGTTGAACTAAAACGAGTATAACTCCTTACTCAGACGTTGCATTTGGATGAAACCAATTTCATTGGAAAGAAGACTCAAAGATATTTCTTTTCATAGGTCGCAGATCTCCCAGTTCATTATATTAACGGAGTTATGATCGTTTGAAGTTGACCCAAAAATTCATCTGGCCTCAGTAGTTTGTGTGCAGGAAATTTTCCTGCACATTTACTATTCCCAAATATCCCGGCCACCGTTTTATAGTTTCGAACGTGCTCGATAATATCCGAAACCTATCCATTTTTGGAAATCTTTATATCGTTGGAAAGATTATTCAATAACCTTCGCATGGAACCATCGACGGGCAAATTCCGATATAAATAAAATAAAAAAATTAACTCTATATAAATAAGACCAATACACGTACTTGAATACGCCAATACACGTACTTGAATACGGGGTGTTACATATGCGAAGACAAATATTTGTTACATCATTAACCTATAATCATGGTGTCTAAATGATCAGCAATTCATGATGAAAGACTGAGACTCGTGTATGCAACAACCTTATGTGTGTTCATAAAAGGTGTCAAAAGTGTGGTAAATCTGTCAAGAAAATGTGCTTGTGAATTAAGTGTGGTAAAATATAAACGAGAACATAAGAAATCAACAAGAATATTAAAGGACATTACCCTGTTAAGGATGTCATGATATACTTATTCTAGTGTTTAAACATATCAAAAAGTGCTCAAAAGTATGTATTTTTTATATAACAGCAGTTGTATTATTGCAGGAATTTCATAGTGACATGCTGAAAATGTATCAATCATACTAAAGATGCCTTAAAGTTAACATTTTGACATGCTGATATATTTAAACATGATGGAGATATGCCAACATACAAAAACTTTAAGTTAACATGCTGGAAGTAGTTATGACATGCTGAAATTTATTAGATGCGTAGAATTTTAATATTCTAATGTTAATAACATGCTAAAATTGTCTAGATATACAAAAACATGATTTAAATGTGCTGAAATTTATTTAAACATTCTGAGAATGTTATTGGACATGCAGAGAGTTATGTTGAAAATGCTCAAAAAAATAATCAAACATGCTAGCCAGTTAATTAAGCATGCTAAAAATTAATTAATCATACTGAAAAAGATTAATTAGACATGCTGAAAAACCATGCTGAAAATTGATTAATCATGTGAAAGAATTAATTAGACATGTTGAAAGATTAATTAGACATGCTGTAAAATTAAATAGACATACTATACAATTAATCAAATATATAAATATGTCTAATATTTAACATGCTGCCAAATATACTAATATGCTGACATGCTTGGTGTCAAATAATGTACTAATGTACTTGACGTCAAATAATTTAGTAATATGTTTGATGTCAAATATGCTAAGATGTATTAATGTCTATTTTAACATGTTAATATGTGAGAATCAATATGAATATCTAGAATGTGATGAAAAATGACTTTGATGTTCAAAATACATGGTAAACCAGATTCATCAATTTCCATGTTGCCAAACTTAATATGGCAAAATCAATTAAAATTCTTAAAGGAGGATTTCTAGGCAGCCAAGTAAGTAAATTAATAGATTTTAAGTCGTGTTTTGCCTAAGTGTTTCATATAGCACGTAATACACTTAAAAAAAAATCCTGAATTGTGCCTACTACACCGTTCATAGAGCACATAATCCCCGTCCCCCAAAGTAGTCCCCAGATTCTATTATTACAATAATAATGAATAATATTTTTACAAATAATATTACAAGACAAATGATGCAAAAAATAAGAAAAAATAACTAACTATCAAGAATACATAGTTAATTAACTCTCCCGGCGACTCTTCGAAACTTGTGTCTATTTAGGTCTGCGAAACAATACATAATAGCAAACAAATAAGGACAAACATCGAGATGATCCTATAGGTATGTTCCTAAAGGCTTCAACAACATTATGCAGTCAGCACACACACACAGAATAAATAATTGCATTGATAGGGACTTACTAGTGAACAACAGTAAGAGAAGTAATAAGAATAATGAAAGCCAGATACTTGTATAATGGTGAACTATGCAAAACGTTTTCAACAACCTCCAAAAAGAACCAAAAGTGCCTCACAATATTTAATTGCTTTTGTTAAAAGTAACTGATATTTTTAAGAGAGTAGTAGTAATTGTAATGTCAAAATTGTCCGTTAATTGAAAGAAAGAGATGTTTATATAGTATAGGAGGAGTGTGGGTTGAAAGGAAAGAAAATACATGAGCGTCAATTAGTATCAACATAAAAGGAAAAAAAATATTCAAAAAATCAGACAAAAACAATTAAGGAGGAGGGAAATATTTGAATGAAGCCAATTAATAGGGGTTTTCATAAATATAGAATCACACTTATAATGTCAAATTCAGTCAAAGCAAATAAAAGGAAAACATCCATTAAGAAAATCAAATATATTTCAATCGGACACACGAATTTATACTTACCACAAATAACGTATGAAATATGTCTGATTCTACTGTAAAAGAATAAAAATAAAATAAAAACCCAGCTAATCATATAAAAATATTACTAACGTAAATTATGCATTCAATCAACTCAAATCATCAAATCACCCATATCATGGGGGCAATCAGTTTCATAATCTTCAGTCAAAAATAAGGTTTTTGCAAACACTAAGTGTGCAGCAAAAATGTCAAACAAATCAAACAGACTACGATTTGCAAGCACGAATAATGATTTCAAGAGTTAGAAGAACCACCAGTGGCCTAGTCAAGTATCACTAATTTCATGT
This sequence comes from Capsicum pubescens, assembly GCA_030864215.1. Lineage (NCBI taxonomy): Eukaryota > Viridiplantae > Streptophyta > Magnoliopsida > Solanales > Solanaceae > Capsicum > Capsicum pubescens. The sequence continues at coordinate 250,074,700 of CM061543.1, read as the reverse complement.
ATGTGAGAGTATAACATATCATTAATACTGAATCACAGAAATCAGTATCAAAATCAATAATGTCTGTCAAGTTTAGTCAATTTCAGATCACGAAAAGTAAGGTTAAACAAAGACTAATATAAAATCAATCATGGACGGAACCTGTGATGGTGTCTATCGACCAAACGTAGTCGGGGGGAAAGGGGAATAGAGTCAGCAACGGTTGTATGGAGAGAAAAGGAAAAGCGTCAGAGAGAGAGAGGTGGCAGCGACGACGCTGGAGCGGGAGACGGTGACGCGCTTAGTTGATTCGCAATGCTAGCCCTCTAGTTCCGTTGGTGACGGCGGCGGCGCTGTTCGCCGGTGATGACGTTGTTGTCGTTGTTGGTGGCACGAGGAGAGAAGGGATGTGGCGGCGCTGTCTTCTCTAGTGGATGGTTCTTTAGGGTTGCCGGTTGCATGGCTATCGATGGTGGTGGAGGCTGAGCGGAGGCGTTCACAAAGCGGAGAAGAGGAGGGAGGCAGTGTTATTATCGTCGATGGTGACAGCGACGACAGGAACGGAGATTGGAGGGGGCTCGCCGGCCGGAGAGACAACAGCGGACGTAAGAGAAGGAGAGAGAGGTTAGAGAGAGAGACGGAGGCTGATGAAAAATATTTTTAGGATTAGGATTTTGGGTGTATTTGGTTTTAAAAAGGAAAAGGATCCCTTTGATCTCAGCCGTCAGATTGATTTTGATTGACAGTCGAGATTCAAAGGTAGAGATTTAATTAGAATTGGACCATAATTTAAAGATGGAATAACAAATTGATTATGATTGTAATAATTGGCTAAAATTGTAAATAAAATGGGTTAAAATTGTAATGATGTTGAATAAGAATTAGGCTGAAGGGTAAATAACTTAGGCAACGTAAAATTAAGCCGCTATTTAAATTAAAGTGGTAGTTAATAATAATAATAATAATAATAAATAATAAATAATAAATAATAATAATAGAAAAATAATAATTGAATAACAAATACTAATAAATAATAATAAGTAATATTAATAATAATGAAAAACTAGATAATGTATTTGTAAAAATGTGAGTGTGCACAATTGCGTAATTTAATCATTAAAATGTCGTATTTGATTTTAAAAATGATGCTAAAAGATAATAAAATAATTTATCCATTTTTTTAAATTGTGAATATGAGATGTCAGAAATCTGTTTGATGCAAGAAAAATGTGCAAAAAATACTAATATAGAAAAAAAAAATTATTAAGATAACAGCCTAAATGTAGTATCGGGAGGTCAAAATTGGGTGTCAACAAGCAAAGGAACAAGTTGTCAAAACTACATGTGACCTGATTCTCTTCTCTCGGGGATGAGGTACGTAGGCTTTCCTACTCCGGGCTCGGTCCAACCAAATAAATAATTCAGAATTGTCCAGTCAAAAGAAACTGGGGCATGAGTTAATCCTCATTGTTTGAGTCGATTTCAAAAGTTGTAAGTCCACCCCACTTTAAGTGTCGTTTGGGCCTCATGTCATCCTTTATTTCTAACTCTATTCAAAAGCCAAGTTACAACCAAAGAAAGACCTTCAGATCAATCTTTGATAATGTTAAGGCTAAGCATGCAATAGATATGATGACACATTTGGGTACTACTTGTCTTCCTCAGCATAAGAAATCAGGAGAGAAATAAAAATGAGAGAGTCTTATTGGTGAAAACCCTCACGGGCACCGTAAGGCAATAGTGAGCTGAGAGAAATAAAAATGAGAGAGTCTTATTGGTAAAAACTCTCATGGGCACCGTAAGGCAATAGTAAGTTGAGAGAAATGAAAATAAGAGAGTCTCATTGGTGAAAACTTCCATGGACACCATAGGGCAATGATGAGCTAAGAAAATGAGAGAGGCTTGTTGGTGAAAACCCTTCAAGGCGTCACTGGCTGAATGAGGTCTCTGAATGCAATTGGCCTAAGAAAGTAACTCAATTTCAGGGTCATTAATTCAACAATAATTGGTGAAAGTTTGGATGGAAAGATCAGGCAGCTTAATCCAAAATGCATGTCATAATCATTAAAGTTGACTATTACTTTCAGATAAATTTTTCATTTCTTTATACCAATGGTGACATTCACTGTCTGTTCTTTCTTCTTTATATTTTTATTTTTATTTTCTTGAGTCAGTTATTCAAATGGAAAGTCATTTTTCTTGTGTCTTTGAGTCAAATCAATGTAAAAGCAAGTGAGAAAAGATTTCAAAACTAGCTACCAACTTCTTCAATTGCACAAAGCAAGACAAAAGGCCATCACATGAAAGAGACATGATTGTGAGCCAAAATCAGGCATGTAGAAAATTTTTTCAATAGACAAGTCTGGAAACTCATGAAAATAGCAAGGTTCAAAGAATTTATCTGAGGAACATAGCAAAGTCAGAGATATTGTGTTCGCTTCAGAGACACTCTTAATAATCTGAGTTTGGATCAATGATGCAACAAGTCAATGATATATGCTAATGGTTGGAAGCAAGATCGCACGGGACTAGCGCAAGAGCAATTGCCTCGAAATCCAAAGCCACCATATTTTAAACTCACAAGTTTTCTTTGATGAAGAAGAAAATATGTTACCTTCAAATCAAGGATTTCAGAGCATAAATATCAAGGGCTACAATGCCTCAATTCTACAAATGCAGGAAGCACTGTAACTGTACAGGTTTGATAATTAAATCATGATAAAAATTCACCATCCTATATCCCTAAGAGACACGCTTCCTTGTCCAGGTAATTCAGGTTCATTTATTAGTTGATGCACTTTCTAAATTGAACCTTCACTCCTAGAAGTCACACTTTCTAGTTGAGTCCTCCCACTTAACCCATAGGAGACATACTTCCTTGTTAGGGTAGTTCAAGTTTTGGATTCCTAGGTGATATACTTCCTAACTTAAGCCTTTACTCCTAGAAGATGCACTTTATGTTCGAGTCCTTCCATGCAATCCTTAGGAGATACACCTCATTATCTGAGTAATTCAGGTTTTATTTATTAGGTAATGCACTTACTAAATTGAACCTTCACTCTTAGAAGTCGTATTTTCTAGTCGAGTCATTCAACTTGACCCTTAGGAGACACATTTCCTTGGTTAGGTAATCAAGTTTTGCTTGTTAGGTGTTTCACTTCATAACTTAAGCTTTTACTCCTAGAAAATGTACTTTCTAGTTAAGTAATTAACCTCTAGGAGACGCATTTCCTTGGGTGATTCAAGTGGCATTTGTAAGGAGAAGCATTTCCTTTTTTGGGTAATCAAGTGGTATTTGTAACGACACGCATTTCCTTGTCTGGATAATTTAAGTAGCATTTGCAAGGAGACACATTTTCTTGTTTAGGTAATTTAAGCGGCATTTGTAAGGAGACACACTTCCTTGTTTGGGTAATTCAAGCAACATTTGTAAGGAGATGTACTTCCTTGTTTTGGTAATTCAAGCGATATTTGTAAGGAGATGCACTTCCTTGATTGGGTAATTCGAATTTACTTGTTAGGTGATGCATTTCCTAACTTAAGTCTTGACTCCTTGAAGATGTACTTTCTAGTCGAGTCATTTCCCTTGACTCCTAGAAGATGTGCTTTCTAGTCGAGTCATTCTCTTTACTCCTAGAAAATGTACTTTCTAGTTGAGTAGTTAATCCTTAGGAGATGCACCTCCTTGTCATTGCACTTAACTCTTAAAAGACGCACTTCATTGTCAGTTTTCATTTGTCAGGTGGCACACTTCCTAACTTGAACCTTTAACTCTAGAAAATGCACTTTCTAGTCGAAATTCCTCACTTTAATTTTAAGGAGACGCATTTCCTAGTCTTGATCATTTAATTTTACTCTCAAGAGATACATTTCTTGGTCAGATTCTTGATTCACCATTGCAACATACAAGTAATTATGATTGGATTTGACATTTACAAAAGTTTTCTGATGATAAATTGGGGCAAAATTTAATTCATGTTATTGAAAGCATCATTTAGGACCCTCTTAAAAAATGAGATTTCATTTTTTTTGAAAAGTAAGATTTCTATCATAACCTTTGTTTGGAATAATTTTATTTCTAGTTTTGATGTGATTTCAGGAGCCCGCCTGAAGAACAGACGAATAAATGGAAAGTTAAGAAACAAGGTGAAGAAGTTGAAAGTCAAGAAACAAGGTGAAAAAGTTGAAAGTCAAGCAACAAGGTGAAGAAATTGAAAGTCAAGCAACAAGTTGAAGAAATTGCAAGTCAGGAGCCCGCCTGAAGAATAGGGTGATGAAATAACAAGTCAAGAGCCAAAAAAAGCTGCATAGATAGAAATTTTGTAATTTCTGTTATCTTTTAACTTGTAACTTTCATTTTTGATGTAATTATAGATCCGCAGATCGGAACCTCGATAGAGTCTCACTCGACTCTCCAACTCTCTCCAACTCGGTATGGTCCTTCTTCTTCCAACCCTTTGAAATACCTGTAACTCAATCCTCTCATAATCTGGGTAAGTAGGATGTCCTAAATTAAGACTCGGTGGTACTCTGTCCTTCTTTTGCTCCCTTCGAATAATACGGGTCAAAATTCTATCTCGTTTACTTCTTTCTGAAAACACTGTGTTTACATCCAAAGAGGGGCATGATGTAGACACGTAATTTTGTCTCTCATAAGAGTGTATTTTTATCCATTTACCCCATCTTACCATGCACCCTCAATCATGTGTTAATCCCCACTACTAAAATCCAAATAAATAAATCCATAATCATCTTATCCTAAAAAAACCCTTAACAAAATTCACCACCCACCCTAACTAATTTTGCCACCTCAAACCCCTACCCCACACCCCCTCTACCCACATACCCATTAACCCTTCTCACATTTTATAATATTTTCTTAACAAACTCACAAAAGACAAAAAATATATATACACATCATTGTATATACGCATGGGGGATAACTCACACAAGGGAGCTCACAATTCACACGCTACACGCAGACACCACACAATTCACGCTATATACACACACCTCACTCACTGAAAAGATAGACAACAATAATTCTCCACACACACAGAGAATACTCTCAAAAGATCCTCACCATGGACAACACACACACTCACTGATATATATATACTCACCATTTCCACTCACAAAAAGGACGGATAATCAGAGGTGGATCTAGTATTTTGAGGTTGCAGGTGCCATGTCACTTTTAATGTTAAAGCAACTACTCAAAAAGGATAATTTTTATGGGCGTCCCACTGGAATTTGGCTTGTTAGTAAAAGATTTTTGAAGGAAAATTTCATTGAAACATTATCGAAGAACCTAATTTTTACAAATTCAGTTGGAAATCAGTTAATTTTTTACTTTACGTTTTGCTATTTATACTGCCTCAAATAAGACAAATATTTTGTCGATTTTATAGACTTTGGGTTTCAATTTGATTATTTATCTTTTCAATTTGTATAGACAAATGGATCATATTATAAAAATGTGATTATTATTATAAATACTATCGAAAACAACCTTTCTACTCTCTGGAGGTAGTGTATGGACTGTATACATTTTACCCTCCCCAGACCCCACTATGTGGGAATACACTGGATTTATATTTGTTGTTGTTGTTATTACTATAAATTGTGTAAACAAGAGGTAAATTCAACTTATCAGTCAGCGTGAAAGTACAAAATAGTTGCCAACATTCAATGGATATTCCCAATTCTATTGTTAAGAAATTATAACATCAAGACAAGCATCATTATTATGATTCACGGGGAGAGGTTAACTATAAATTTGAAGGAAGAAGGAATCTTCAATTATGTTCTACACTTAAGTTAAAAATTCTTAAACAAAGATTACCCAAAAAAAAAGAAGTCAAACAAAGATTAAGTCAAGAGGAAAAAAACTTATAGAAAATAGAATAACGAATAAAAAGTAACAAAATACTGTTGGCGTATGGACTTGAACTCTGGTATACTACATGAAATTTTAACGCGTTTACCCCTGACACTACTTCCTCAACTGCTGCACTGGGTGGCACTTAAATAATATACCGATTTTATTCAATATATATATATATATACACACACAATTTTTTGATCGAAGTTTGCAGGTGCCATGCCACCCGTGAACCACTGTAGATCCGCCCCTGCGGATAATAGATACACACATCTATATACGTACATATACGTCACAAAAGGGGGAGTCTTCTTCACGATTCCATACACCAATACACTCACCGACACACACAGTATCACACACATACACAGTCGCCGAACACACCCAGTTAACGAAAAACGCACACACGCCATCATTATCACCGAAATCGCCACCAGAAAAAGTGCTACGAGTTGTCGTTTGCCTACCATTCCAACGGCATTCTCCGATTTGGGTTACTTCTCCAACAAAAATTGTTGTGTGGGGTCACTGTTTCATAAAAAATTATCGTTCGGTCACTGTTCCAATGAAAAGCTGTCGGGAAACCGTACACAGTCCCATGCTCCAGTAAAACGTGGGGATTTGGTATTCGAGTTGTTGGTCGTTATTGAAGTCTCGATTCGAGGTTCACCAGCGCGGATTTCTTCTTTTTCATTCGAGTACTGAATGGAAGGTCCATCTATGCAACTTTTTCTCTTTATTTTATTTTAATTTAGTATATCGATGTTGTGATTATGTGTTGGGTGATTATGATTGGTTGATTTTGTTGATGTTATGATTATGTACTTGACGATGTGATTTTGGTGGTATGCGAAATGAATTTGAGTAATTTTGATGGTGTGGTTGATAAAAAATGAAATTTGAGGTGGGGATCAAAATCGATAAAAGTGAATATCGTTGTGCTTTGATTCACTATTAGTGATTTATTTTGGGATAATTATTAATTTTCTTAAACTTGATTATATCATGATAGGTCGAAATGGATAGGCTAACGGTAGGCTGGGTAGGCAAATTTAGAGATTATGGTTTGATGAATGTTCGAATGCGTGTGAATGGTTCTTTCTACTTTATCGCACAAAGATTGAAATTGTATTCATTTAGCCGGGAAATGCCCCGAGGCCATTTGTATTTATTCACCGGGGAATTCCCCGAAGTATCTTGTGCGCGAAGGACGTTCGTGATGAAGGCCCGAGACATCAGGTGGAGTTTAGTTTAGGATTAGTTTAGAATAAATTGGGTTTTACATTTCCGTATTTTTTATTTTTTTGGACTGTATAATTGGATTGGACATTCTTTTAATTTTGAACTTTGTTTGATTTGTTTGTTTGCTTGTTTTATATGTTTTGTTGGTCTATTCACTTCATAGCGTTATACTAGCCGATATACTCCACGAAGCGACCGTGGTCGAACCACGGGTTCGAGGGGTGCCTAACACCTTTTCCTCAGTCAATAGAATTTCTTAACCGAAATTTTTGTTCGTGGATCACTTTTTAGAGTCAAACCGTTTTGAAAAAGAATTTCCAAAGGTGACTTGGTACACCCGATTTATGCCAAGTGGTGACTCTGAGTTTAAATGTAAATAATTCTTTTCGAAATAAATTTTCATTTTTTGTCACTTAATAATAAAAATTCTTTCAAACTTAAAATGAATCTTTTGGTAAAAAAAAAGGAGTGTGACAGTAACCATTTTAAAAAAGAAAAAAGAAAAATAAATCTGTCCCATCAATTTGAGTTCAAATTTTAATTTTTTGAAGTTTCAAGAAATATGTTAAAAATTTGTATTTTTTTAGTTTGCTCGTGTGTCATGGACCGGGGGATTGGATAATGAGGTTACGTGAATTAGGTGTAGATATGATTTAGTTCGTTTCGATTTTCTCTTCTTAATTTTTTTTTTAAAAAGAGACATTTTCTCTTCTTCTTTTTTCCGTCTTCTCTTTATTTAATGTAAACATTTTTTTTTATTTTTTTTTAAAGTAAATCTAAGATTGAATTCTATCAAATATATAAGATTTATTTTCTATATCCAAATTCAAAAATCATACCAAATGATAAATGCTTAGCAATAGAAATGTATGTGAGAAAAAATAATTTCATTTTATAAAAATTTTAATATACATTGTACGTTTTAGATAATGTATATGTAAAGTAGAATTGAGTAAAAAGTATATTCATATAGTTATAATACATCTAAAACATACAATTCTACTAAAAAAAGGTGTACATTACATTAGTTTTCTTATGTTTCCTAGTTTATTTATCTTTAACCTTTAATAAGATAACTGAAATCATTTCATCAAAAAATTATCAAATTATAGATGGTAAATATTACATTAAGTTTTTGATCATTTTAAATACTACAAAAGGTTTAATGTAGAGTACTGTAACCTTTAATGTAGAGTACTGTAACCTTTAGTATGAAAAGTATTAAATTCCTTATTGATGAGAATATAGATTTTGAATTTATTTTTTTAAAACCGTCACAATGCATCAATATTAAAAATGCATCTAAAAAAAATTGATATGAATTAGACATATCAAAAGATAGTATTTTGTAGTTTAGTCCTAATCTGATTGCTTGCGATAGTATGGATACTTTCCTTGAGCAGTTAAATACTGTGCAACTTCATGTGATTGTGATTTTGTGATTTTTGCACTCCTTCAACTTGTAGTATGTCTTAGATTTTGGAATAGCTATATGTTTGAAGTTTTAAAAAGTTAATATCATAATTTACATAACATCAATACATAACTTACGAAACCAATAGCTGCATTGAAAAATCTTCTAACTACTTTATAGTGCGTGTATATATATATATATATTATTTTAGCGATTTTGTATATATATGAGAACACGTCATAGAAATACAAAATCGCTAAAAGAAATCGAGAATAATTTGTATAGTTTATACTTAGAATATAAAAGATTAAATAGTACAAAAAAAGATTTGAGAAATATATAGTTATAGTTATAGTTATAGTTATATAGTTATATTTATTTATTGACCTCATCAAATCTTACCTTTGAATTCTTAATTTGCTTAGACCTGCCAATTACTCCTCTGATGTGAAGAAATAATTAAACTCACTTTATTATTAAAAATCATAAATTTGATAGTGTCTCTGTCCAAGAAAATGTGACAAAATGTCTTTGTAAGTGCAGGGCTTACTTAATTATTTGCATCATACATAGTATACCTTGAAAATAAGATCAATTCAAAAGAGTCATAATTATTGATAAGTGGATCCTTGGAAAAAAGAATCTGTCATAAACAATTAAAAGAATAAGATCATCTGTCATATGCATTCAATTATAAAAATAAATAAAAAACACATTATAAAATGAGAACTTCATAAAATATAAATACGTAATAATAGTAATTGTCGAAGAAGAATGAGTAATAAATAACAAATGTCCAACAAAAATAATTAGATAAGAAACTCCGCAAAAGATCGCTTCCCTCAAGCCAAATAAAATTTTGAATTTGCCAAAAAATACTCAAAGAAATGTGAGGAAATTGACTAATTATGAGGTGTGGCATTTGAATTGTTGAAAATTTGTCTGTGATGGAGGTATTTTTTTTTTTTTTTTTTTGACAATGTCAAGTGTCATTTTTTAATGATTTCACTTGATTCATTGTAGGCCTCTTCCTTGCTTTAATAAATAGAATTATGCATTGCTTCAATAAATATACAAAATAAATACGTATATAGATTGCTTTTAAGTACGTATAGATATAGATGCATTAAAACATTTAATTTTAATAATTTCTTAAAAAAATTCATATTCCAATTCAATTTTAAAAGTAGCTATTTTAATCTAAACTAACAAACTATGTTGCATGCGTAACTAATTTATTTAAAATAATTAAATTATTTAAATTAAGTTTAAAAATTTTCTGTAAAAGCATTTGTATGTAATTTTAAAAAATTCAAGAGCAATAACAAACTTGTAATTTGTAAACAATGGATGTAGGTAAGTTTTTTATCAATTTTTTTGTCATATATCAATTACATAAATGTGTTAAGTGCGGTTGAGAGAATACTGAAAGTGAAAAGTGGATTGTTTGTTTTATTCATTTTTAATTTTTTTTAATTAAAACTGGACAGACGTTGGTTTCTTTAATTTTGTTATCTCAATTCAAGTTCGTAATTGAATAAACCAACTTCTATATTACATGTTTTATTTTCTTTTAAATAGAACACTCACGCTTATCTTTATAATTATTTAAAATGAAAAAAATATGATTAGTGTGTGCAAATGATTTATGGAGAAAATTTTTAAGCAAGAGTATAAAGTGGAATTATTTCCGCCATATTTTTTTAATCCCATTTTTAAAGATAAAATAAAAAATGCAAAGATTAAATAAGGTAGTAATTCTTATATCGGAAAAGGGCCTAAATTACCCTTTAAGTATTGAAAATAGTTCAAATATATCCTCCTTTCACCTTTAGGCTCTAAAATGCTCTTCCCATCCATCTTTGAGCTCTAAAATACCCTTCTCATCCAATCTTGAGCCCTATTTTGTCCTTTTTGCTTAACAGAAAAATGACTAGGATTTTCATTTAACACGTGTAATCTTTTCATTGGTTGAAATTTTAATTAACCAAAAATTTATTAATCTACCAGCCAAATCGGAATCTCCTTAAAATAGGATACCCGGTCATCTTAAAATCAACCCAAATCGTAATAACTAAAGCCCTTAAATCAATTCATTTCAACTTCTGCAAATTGGAGGTGGGAATAACAGTGCAAAACAAAAGTTTCAATGTATAATCTTCTGCAAATAAACATATTGAGCAGACATAACAGAATTTAGAAGAGGACACTGCTACATATCTTAAAATCACATTAGAACAAATATTATTAATTATATGTTTCTCACGAACTTATCATATAATATTGTTATATTGCCCTCATGACCTAAACTTGAAGAGTAGCTAATATTGCAGATTCTAAAATAAAATCATCTTGAAAAAGTAATGTAGGACCTCCGCAACTATTTAGTCACAATAACCAATTAATGTATACTAATATTCTTATATTGTAAGAAATCAATTCCACCACTGACATTTTTTTTAAGATCAAAAGGCTACTCAACAAGCTATGGTTTATAACCAAGAAACAAATTACTCCTAGTACATGCATCATCCAATCAGGTAAATTTATGAAACGGGAAAGTGTACAACTCCATTCCCCATCTCTATGTGTTTCTAGACATGATTTTTAAGTTATCATATACTCTTACAGGGTAAATATTTTTAATTTCTAATGCAGACATCTCTTCACGGGAGATGTCCAGTAATTAGAGGTGAAAAAAAATCGAGGAAGAAGAAGCAGTGGATAAAATAAATTGATTTAAAAGCTTTAACTATTAGGATTGGATCAGTTTTGAGGTGGGTTGAGTATTGATTGGTAGATTAATATGTTTTTGGTTAATTAAAATTTCAACCAATGAAAAAATATCACTTATTAAATAAAAATTCTAATCATTTTTCGGTCAAGGGGAAGGGCAAAATAGAGCTACGGATGGATGAGAAGGGCATTTTAGAGCCCAAAGATGGATGAAAAGGGTATTTTAGAGCCCAAAAGTGGAAGAAGAATATATTTGAATCATTTTTAATACTTGAAGGGTAATTTAGGCCCTTTTCCATTCTTATATTTAATAAATGTGTTTATTTTAAAGACTTTATGTTAAAAAATCTACATTTACTTTCAAAAATCAGATATTTATTTTTTATTTGGTATTTAATAGTCGATTTGCAATTTGAAATAGATTAAATCATGTCAAAAAATAATAACATATTGACCATTGTGTGAAACGGACAAATAGTAAATAGGGAAATCCAATGTGGAATGGGGAAGTGAGGCGACATGGGGTTGGTTTTAGGTTAGTTTCCGGAGAAAATTAGGTTGGAGGTGATAAAAAAAGTCTTTAAATTAAAAATGGTGATAACTTTGACAATCTAAGGTTAAAACTTTATTTAAATTGTGATTAAATTAATTGGGATGTAAAGTATAATTTTTAAAAAATTTCTAATTTTTTAAAAAGTCCTCCAACTCCAAATTTCAAATTTTAGAATTTCCTCTCTTTTCTTATCTTTCAATCTTTCTTTTTCTTTTTCTTTTTCTTTCTCCCCCCTCTTCTTCTTATTTTTTTCTCTCTCTAGGTTTTCCTCTTCTTCCATCTTCTCTTCTTCTTTTTCTTTCTTTTTTCATTTCGTTCTTCCTTTTTTAATTTTCATGGATTATTTAAAAAAGAAAAAAAAAGTTTGAAAAGAAATTTTTTGATTTCTTTTAAAAATGAATGAAGAAATAATTTAGCAAATTTAGCAAATTCAACAATTTTGAGAGCTGCTTCAGCAACTACGAGAGTTGCTTCAGCAACTACAGTAATTGTTGCAACAACTACTATTAATTGTTGTGTTATAATAATTATCGAAGTTGTTGCAGCAACTATCGAAGTTGCTGCAACAACTATCGAAGTTGCTGCAGCAACTTCGATTGTTACTGCAACAACTTCGATACTTACTTAATTTCTGAAAAAAGATCTGATTGGAGGAGCCCACGAAAAAGTAATTTTTATGGTAAAAATGAAGATGGTGGTGCTGGTGGTGACGCCGAAGAGGAGGTGGCGGCGGCAGGCGGCAACAAAAAGGATGTGAAGGAGGAGTGGGGATGATGGTGTAGGAATCTTTGTGTAAATATGGGGTAGGGATCTTTGTGTAAATAATAAAATTTGAGAGTTTAAAAATTAGTGTCATTAACACTAATATTAAAATTGTCACCTCTACTCAATGTCACTTTTTTTTAATTTTAAAACTTTTTTGTCACCCTTAATTAATTTGTCCTAGTTTCTGTTTCGTTCTTAGGAGGGTCTTTTACTTATTCAATCCTTTTCTGTTTTTGTTTTTATTTTATCTTTTTTGGAAAAAAAAAAAATGCTCCCAGCTGAAATGAATAATGCTGGAATCTGTAAAGATATTCTCACATTGAAAAATAAAGTTGTTTAATTACCAAAAAAGATGTACCCATTTTCAATTCAACATTCAAAACATTTATTCAGACATTTTCTTTTTCTAATTTTAAGAGGATTCTAGCTAATTTAATATGGATTATAGATATATAACTCAAATATAATGATAAAAAAATATGATTTCAATTTTATTAAAATTTAAAGAGCTAAAGTCTAAATATAGATTTATTATATGATTTTCCAATTATGCATTATATATAACCATTAAAAAAACTGTCAATTTAAATTATATCAGTAGAAAAAGAAAAATTGGCAAAAGAGTTAATAATAAGGTAATTTCCCTATTTCAAATAGAAAGAAATATTTTAATATTTTCAAATTTATATGGGAAAAGGGTCAAATATACCCCTAAACTTTGTAAAAAGATTCAAATATGCCCTCCGTTACGAATTTGGTCCAAATATGCCCTCGCCGTTATATTTTAGGAGCAAATATACCCCTTTAACCGTTAAGTGACCTGCTGGAAATTTAGAAGTCTCTTTTTGTTTTCTTTTTTTAATTTTTAATGGCCACATAAGTAAATAATTGCCACATAAGCAAAAAAATAATAATCACCCTACTCTTTTATACTTGACCCGACCCTAAATCCGACCCAAGACCCATTTTAATCACAGTAAAACCCTAACCCATTTCACGTTTCTTCTACGCAAAGCAGCTTGTTAGTTGGTGCTGGTAAATTCTTTTTGCTCAAAGCCTCAGGTAATTTTAAGCCACCGCCTAAATGCATCATCTTCGACTTTAGCTTTCTTCTTCTTCGAACGATATTCATTTTTTTCTTGGGGGTCACTAGAGTTGTGTATTCTTTATTACTTTGTGCAGTTTTCATCTATTACCAAAGTTCTTACAGAGTTAATAAAGTCGACTTAATGAGATATGTGAGGAGATTCGATTGTGTCTGCCAAAATCTCATGAAATTTATTGTTTAAGGAAAAATGGTGTGCTTTTTAAGTCTGTATAGGATCAATTTTGTACCTTTTGGTGGTCCTAATATGTATATGTTCTTATTGAATTTTGTTTATTCTATTTCCGTATTTGATTTAATGTGGACCCTATAATTTTGTTGTGTATTTACTATTTCTTTCATGTGCATTTGAAGGATGATTGATGAAGTTGATATTCTGTTCAATTATGGGGGTAGTTGAGTCATTTCACCTGAGCTTGTCTACAATAAAAAGTTTGTGCACTTGTGGCATCGTTTTGATCCTGAATTGCTCAGTCATAAAGATATATGTGATGAGTTTACTTTAAGTCTTGGACTTTCACAAGTTAAACAATTGCTAGTGACTGGGCCCTCAGGTAAGTATTATATTGTAGATGGAGATAGTGGCATTAGGGCTATTCTCAGCTTATTGTGTGAACAATTAAAAGTCATTAACTTTTTTGATGTGGAGGAGGGTGAACTAACAGTCTTTACTCCATACTGAAAGTGATTTTGTAAATATTGAGGTTGGCACAGACTGTGAACATAGTGCTGGTTCTTCTGTTGATTTTGATTTTTATGAGGGTGAGGAATATGATTATGAGGGGTTGGAGGCTATTAGCAAGGAAAGAGAAAGGGTAGTAAGTGATAGGTTAGGAAACTACAAGGAATTGTATGTAGGTATGTCATTTAAGGACATGAAAGAAGGTAGACAGGCTGTCAACTATTATGCATTAGCTAGCAAAAGGGTTTAACTATAATAAAGGGTGATACAAAGAGGACTAGATATGGTTTTGAAGAGGGGTGTCCTTTTAGGTGTTTGATTTCAAAAGATGGCAAAACTGAAGGGTTCAAGATCAAGACTTTAATTAACAATCACACTTGTGAAGAGGCCTTTTTTAACCCTAGAGCTGATTCAACCACTTTGACCAAATACTTCAGAAATAAGCTTCAAAATAACCCCAAGTATAAGGTCAAAGACATGAGAAGAAAACTTGAAAATGATTTTACATTAAATGTGTGTCAATCCAAACTAAAAAGGGCTAAGCGTATGATTCTTGAGAAGTTGGAAGGTAGTTTTATAGATGAATACAATAAGCTTGAGGCTTATGCACAAGAGATTAGGAGGTCTAATTCTGAAAGTGATGTTGTGATAAATATCTCCAAGGATGGCTTAGCAGAAGGAAAAAGACAATTTTTAAGGATGTACTTATGCTTTGATGCTCTGAAGAAAGGCTGGAAATGTGGATTGAGGCCACTTATTGGAGTTGATGGTACATTCTTGAAAGGTAGATGTAAGGGTATGTTGTTGGTTGCTCTAGGACAAGATTGTATGAACAGTTTCTATCCACTAGCATGGGAAATAGTGGACAAAGAAACCAGCAGGACATGGAGCTGGTTCATGGAGCTATTGAAAAGGTCTTTGGACCTTAAAGATGGTGCTGGAACCACATTTATCTCAGATATGCAAAAGGTAAGTTTCTCATTTTTATATTAAATTTCAGTTTCAATATTCTTGTTTCATGATTAAATAACTTCTCTTTTATTTAATTTTGATTTTAGAATTATAGGAATTGGTGGATGTTGTTGACAAAGTGTTGCCTGGAGCTCACCACAGGTTCTGTATGAGACATGTTGAGAGTAATTGGTGTAAAAAATGGAGGAGTGGTGAAATGAGGAAGCTTATGTGGTGGTGTTCATGGAGTTCATATGATAGTTCATATGATGAAGAATTCAAGGACCAGTTGAAAAAGTTGGGACAATTGTCAGAAGAAGTTGCGAGGGATTTGGTGAATTTTCCACCAAGGGCATGGTGTAGGGCTTATTTTGATACTCAGTGTAAGAATATGATGGCTGACAACAACTTCACTGAGTCATTCAATTCATGGATCCTGGTGCCTAGAGGTAAGCCAATAATCAAGATGCTAGAAGAGATAAGAGTGAAAGTGATGAATCTGTTAGTGAAAAATAAAAATAAGACAAAGACTTGGGGTGCTAATGGTATTAGTCCAGAATGCATGAATTTGTTCAATGACTGGAGGTCTATTGTACATAGATGTAAGGTGGAATTTAATGGAGATTGGGGGTATGAGGTTTCTGATAAAGAAGATAGACACACTGTTAATTTAGAGCACAAAAAGTGCACTTGCAGACTTTGGGATTTATCAGGTATTCCTTGCCCTCATGTTATTAAAGCATTAATGCACAAGAAGGTGATTCCAGAAACTGAATTCATTGGTGGTATGCAAGGTGAGCTACAAAATATTTATTTACAACATATTTTTAATTCTTATGTGATTAACAACATAATTATTGACAATATTTTTGTAGGAAAGGTCAACTGAAAATGCATCAACGAAAGGAAAAAGTCCAATGATGGAAAGCAATTCGCAATCAAGAATAGTAGGACAAGAAGATGATCTTGAACAAATACAAGTTGCAATGCAAGATTTTGAACCATATGGTCTCGATGTTGAAAATGAAGAAGATCCACTCCTAAGGCCAATGGTATATCCTGAATCTGAATCTTGAGTTGAGAAGTTGATGACAAGAGGTGTTTCAACTGGTACAAAAAAAATTAGTTTTACTGGAGATCACACTGGTGTTTCAGTGCCAACTAATCCACCTTATTCTCCAATCAAGACAACCTGGAAGGGAAAAAAAGCAGTCTCTTCTGGACAATTGCAAATGGAAGCAAAAAAAAAAACGGGGGTTAAAGACAAATGAGTACTTGCACCTGGTAGTGTTTTTTTGTGATGTAGTTGGATTTCTATGTTTATTTTTGACTTAATTTTTTGATGGTTAATCATAGTTGGTTGACAAACAATATGGCCGGAAGTAACTTTTTTTTGTTGAATGGTATTGACGACACTATCTTTTGATTAGTTGAATGAATAAATGAATAATATTACTGTTGTTTTGTGTTGTTTTATCCTATTTGTTTTACTGTTTTTGTCTAGTTTTTTGGCATTTTTTATTCAGATTTTTTGCTGTTTTATCCTTCCTATTACGGTGTTTTAATTTACGAGAACACTAATTGACACACTTTTTTGTGTGTATATTTCATGTTGTACTATGTGGTAAAGGTCCAATTTTCAACAAATAAAAGGGAAAATAATAAACAAGGGATGGAGGAAATACAGAAATATTTACCAGTAAACAGTAATAGTTCATGGACAACTGTGTTGTTCTCATGATAACTACTACTTTTGTTGTAAGGTTTTTTTTTTTTTTTTGATGATTGTAAAGTTTGCTCATTGTGTAAATATTGTCCCTTTCTTAGTACAATAATTTATTTTCAACCTTTTCTATTACGATCGTGACCATGAAAAGCACCAATCCAAGCAAGTAAATCTTAATGGCTTCTTTGAAACCCCACTTTCTGGTCCTTTCTGTTCATTCTGGTGCGCATGTTTGAGGAGTTCTTTGTTCTTGTTGTGAGTTCTCTCTTTTCCAATCACATTTGAGTATTTGATAAAGTTTCACTTTCTGGTCTTGCCTGTTTTTTGTTTTCTTATTTCATTCTTGGTTGCAGTTTTCTGCTACTTTTATTTTTTTTGTCCATGATGGTTAACCTGTGGAAAGTTTTCATTTTCTAGAGTGAGTTGGTTTGAAGTGGTGTGTAATTGCTAATCATCCTGAATAGCAGTCTTTTCAGTAATACCTCTGCTGAGATTTGAACATGAGAACATACGGTTCTCAACCCGCTTCATTGACAACAACATAATTTGTTTTAGATGATGTATTATTTAATATTGAAACAGACTGGGAGCGAGTAGAGTAGAATGATGCATAATTTGTGTTCTGAAATTACTACTGTTCTTTGTTCAGCTTTCTCGAAGTAATAGATTACATGATTGAAGGCATTCAGAACCTAGTTATACCAATTCACAACTACACAAGCAAATCAACACATCATAATGGAGTTGAATAATGTTGTCGATGATGATAAAAGACTAATAGGGGAAATCTCATCTTCCACTCTTGCCTACTGCGATGAAGCTGTTGCAGCAACAATCGCGACTCTTTTATCTGGTGATCTTATGGCGTACATCGACTGTGGTGGTCCTCCGGAGAACTTGATTGGTTTGGTGAAAATGAGGTTACAAGAGAAAAAACTTGGCCTAAGGATGGAACTGATGGATGAAGAATTTCCAGCGTCATCTTTATCATCTTCAGCTTCGAGTTGTTCTTCTAATGATGAGTCGAGGTTGAGCAGAAACGTGTCAGGACGATCTTCAGCAAGATTGTCAGGCGCCATAACTTGTTATCCAGGGAGTTCATTGGTGGCTGTGCTAATTCAAGAACTTGCACATCATGCGAGTTCCATTTGGGTCATCGATGAGGATCATGATTTAGTTGGAGTCGTAAAATTTAAAGTAATCCTGAAAGTTTTTCGGAGTATTGCAAATGCAAGGTTGCAAACCTGAAATGGAGAATTCATCAACTCAATAATAAGACCAGTTTGTATCCATCCATATATATAAGTAGACTAATATATTGCAAACTATTATAAGTTATATATTTTACATGATTATTTGAGCAAAAGATGTTTTTGATGGTGATTGATGTAATCTAAGTTGCTCAAACTCTCCAAAAACCTTGATGCACCCATGTCGGATCCTTGAAAAATACTCTTACTTTGGAGGATGCGATGCGCAATCGTAGACATCTTTGAAGAGTCCAATCCACTTAGGATGTAATTTATGTTTAGATATTTTAGAACTCGTTCTTTGTCTTATTTCCTCCACGAGGTCGGAATAAGGTATGTGTACACTCTGCCCTCCCCCAGGCGCCCCACTTCCAGAGAAATATGGATACTTGTAATCAGCTCCTCTATACAAAATTATATTACTTCCAAATCTCTAGATAAACAGACCTTCAATTTTTTTCTATGAATATTAAATAAGCCCAAGGCAATGATTAGAATTGTGGGTGAGACATACTGCCTATTAAAACTAACTTACAACTACGATGAAAAAGCAATACGGTTGAACACCAAAAAATCTTGATTCTTGATAAGTGAACTCATGCCAAAGATAACATATGAGGGATATCTAAAGGAAAAGTAAATTCATATACTCAGAAATAGTGACAGAAAAAAGTACAACACAAACGACCATAGGTATATAAGGATCAGTAAACCACCTGCATAAAGTTTAAGTCTTTATCTTTGATATTTGATATAATAGTCAAAATGACTTAATTTCACCAAATTCTTACGAGTACAAAAACTTCAAAGTAGAGAGTATGTCTTAAGGAAGCAATTATGAGAACATTCTTCTAGTATCCAGGTCCTTCTGTGCAAATTAACTCACTTTCTTACATTAGTTGTTTAATTGTATATGCAGCAGAGAGAGCTGCGAAATTACCAATAGGAATCTGTTCAAACTTTTTTCTTGAATCAATTCAAATCTAATCTTGGAAAAGTCTCAATTGAGTTCATACAGAAAACAAACCAAAGCATGTAGTTTCAATTTATTCAAGCAAAGACATTTGAGAACTGGGGAATTAAGTATTAACCTCTAACAATTCATGAGTCCTCTTCATATTCAACCTACATATATCCTCACATGGAATTTTAATAAGCTCGGTCCACCTCCATCTTTCATGAATACCAACAACAAAAAAAATATGCTCTTGTTGGATCTACTCTGCAGATGTGCTCAGCTCAGCAAAGCAATCATTGAACTCAATCATTTGTAGTGTTATAATATTTTCAAATTCTACTGGGATTTCTTTTAGCCTCAAGCAATGTGATAAAAAGAGACTCGAAAGGGCAGGAAAATTATCCTCTGTAGCATTCCAATAAGCTGTTTTGCGTACGTAGAAGAAACGGTGAAATGGGTTAGGGTATTACAATAAGCTTCTTTGCGTAGAAGAAACGTGAAATGGGTTAGGGTTTTACTGTGATTAAAATGGGTCTTGGGTCGGATTTAGGGTCGGGTCAAGTATAAAAGAGTAGGGTGATTATTATTTTTTTTGCTTATGTGGCAATTATTTACTTATGTGGCCATTAAAAATTAAAAAAAGAAAACAAAAAGAGACTTTTAAATTTCCAGCAGGTCACTTAACAGTTAAAGTGGTATATTTTCTCCTAAAATATAACGGCGAGGGCATATTTGGACCAAATTCATAACGGAGGGCATATTTGAACCTTTTCGCAAAGTTTAGAGGCATATTTGACAAAAGTTACTTACCAACTAATTTACTACTGATGATTTTTTGTTTGTTTTGCTAAACAAACTTTGAGGATAACATAATGAAAGTCGAGCAGAGAACTTAATACAACTACCTAATCATAGTTGATCACATATTCCTAGCAAGTTTAAAAATATAGATATCAGATCTTCCAATGCAAGGACTTACGACGTATCTTTCTCTCATACTATCGAAACAAACACCTATACAATAGAGATTTCTGGAATATACCTCAATCATTTTTTCCTCTTGGTGACGCCATAATAATCTTCCATGTTTCCATTTGAAAGGATAACTAGTCTGCAACGAGGAATAACGTTGAAATTAGCAATTGTTGAAGAAATGAAGAGGATAATGGGCTTAAACTAAAGAACATTCCATTAAAGTAATAACTTACAACAACACAAAGGTTGCTCAAGACAAGCACAACAATTATCAACAAAGAGTAGTTTTCCGATCATTAGTAGAGACCATTTAGCCTCCAACATAGACTCGTGATGGTGGTCAACTCACATTCAAAAGTTAAGGCACAAAGAATCATACACAACTACCCAAAACTCATCAACCATGTGTGTCTCACAATATATTACCCATAATCACTCACAAGTATAGCATATTTTTCAAACATGGGTATCAAAATATCCTTGCTCTCACTCTCATAAAGAATTCATATGCAGCAACTGATGACCATAGGCTTGCCCTTAGTGTAATGCTCCACTAAATGTCAGAATGCTAAGCTTAGAATCAAATAGGTCTTTTGATGGTTGTAATGTAGGCTAAGGGACGGGTAGGACTATTTTGACCAGAAATAGTGACTATGTTCCTAAGCACTTTAATACATCACATTGTATCATTAACACTTTTCTTTCAAACAACCTTTCTACTTTCTTTTATTCTACCACTTTTTTTCTCCTCTTTTGTTTTTCAATTTTAAACATAACTAACTTTTCAGTTTTCCTTTCCTTTTTCTTTTGATAACATACCTCTTATGATAGCACTTTCTTTTTCATAACTCATTCAAGCACCAATGCATTCTAAAGCATCATACTCACCCAATTTTCTCTTATTTTGTCACATGACTTTTTCACTTTAAAGCACTTAGAAATTTGGATCAAATTATGGTCTTGAAAAAAATGGATTAGGCTTACATACGAGGTTTGTCAAAGAAAATAGGCTAAAGGCTCAAAAGGGTTTAACTAGGATGATGTCCATGGGTAGGTAAAAAGAAGGTAAATAATCATAGGTTGCCAAAGAAATGCCTAAATCATCTCCTAGACTTGCACTCTTTATTTTTGCTTTACATACATACCAGGCAAGTTCTAGCATCAGCCACAAGCACAGAATATACTATTATCTCACACACACAAGGCACATGGTCGACTTTATTGGGAGTAGTATAGACTCTTGACCCAACAGATGAAGGAATTAAACCAAACAATATCACATAGTGAGTCACAATTAGAGCCTAAATGTCTCAATAGTCATGATTTTAGCACAAACTCTTGTCATAATCTCATGCTGCCTATTAGAATAATTTCATGCGAAGCTAAGCTAAAAAAAACAATTAACTACAAACAAACATAAATAAATGCAAATGTGGATGGAGAAGTATAGCATGCAAATACCAGCACCCCACACTTAGACGTGACACACTATCCTCAGTGGAAAATAAATAAGAAGAACCTGGTTAGTCGGACTCATCCTCTATGTCTGGGGTCATACCCCTTGCATCGGAATCATCATCAGAGTCGTCATCCTCAGAAGTTCCTCATAAGTATCCCACTTAATTCCAAGAGTGAGTCGAGGTATTTGCAGCGAGGAGGGTTCTCCTTGCTCTTTTCGGCCTCTTTTCTTGCCTTTTTGTGAAGTGGTAGCCTTATCTTTGCCTTGTCTTGCTTTGGGTGCCATTGTACCTGAGACTTAAAACAATGTTCATGTTAGCATCATCTCGATGGATACAATCTATAAACAAGCAGTAGTGGCACCACCCCACACTTAGTTTGTTGGTACAGACTAGTGAAGTGAAAGTGGTCGATTACTCAGACTTCATCGACATACGTTTTAGGGGCTATATTCCAACAAGAAATTCAGCTATGTAACACTTCTTGCAATCTTTGCAATACTTTCATGTTAGGTATATCAAGACTTCTACATAGGGATTACATCATGGTATAGTTTCTATCAATAATCACAATCTCCTATGTCGGTAGGCAACTATAAGTCTTATTCCAATGAGCGAGACATCCCAACATGTAAGTATTCAAGTGACAAGAGTATGCAATGTTCATGACTATAGCAATTCCGCAAGTAGTATGACAATGCATCAAAATCGAATTGAAGTCGGAAACAAGTTAAGATCATCCTAACGTATATGTTCACTCACTTGGTTGTGTATCAACAATTCAAACACATTCACATCTCCAATACTTCTTCAAGATTTAGCAATTCATAATAGACATAGTAACGTAGTACTTACGAAAAATAGATGAAGAACACAAGAGTACTTACGTGATTGAAGCCTTTGGAGATGTTCTTAAGAAGTGGAAGAGCAAAAGTTTTGAGAAGATTTGGATGCTATGTGCGGCGCCTATGTTAGGTTTTCAATGTGTTTGTACCTCAAGACTAAGTCTCCTTTATATAGGAAAAGAATGGGTTGGGTTTTGACCCATTTAAAATCGGTTTTGGAGACAAAAAGTGACCATAGGCGGCGCCTTTAGCTTTGCCTATGCTTGGCATAGGCGGCGCCTAATGCAAAGCCTATGGTGAGCATAGGCGGCGCCTAGTGCAATGCCTTTAGTGACCATAGGCGGCGCCTTTAGCATGGCCTATGAGATTCATAGACAAAATGCTTTGGCATAGGCGGCGCCTATGCTATGGCATACTTGAGCATGGGCGGCGCCTATGCTATAGCACACTAGATTCCGAGACCTTGGGCTATAGTATAGGCTTTGCCTTGTTCGTGGCCTAGTTTTACCTAGGCTTTGCCTTGTTCGTGGCCTAGTTTTACCTAGGCTTAGCCTTGCTCGATGCCTATTTTGTCATGAGCAATACTCAATCCATAGTCTTATGCATCTTAATTCCTAACTTACCACCTTTACCATGCAATACGTCCAAATCAAAATTTGAAACCAATCTACTCGTTTTACACCTCTTGCACCTACATTTTCTCAAAAACAATAAAAATGATTAGAACGATGGGTTGCCTCCCATCAAGCGCCTTAGTTTTGGTCGTGGCACGACTCTTATTTTTGGATTTTTATTTATCAAAAGCAAACACGTAATAAAACGAAAGAAAAATGAAAAACGATAAACGATGGGTTGCCTCCCATCTAGCGCTTGATTTATTGTCGCGGCACGACATAGTTACCTCGAGTACTTATACTTCGTCGAGATAGATGGTGGATCGTTTTCTGAATGGATTCAGACGATAATGAGGCTTACTTGTAGGCATGCAATCTTCTCTTCTTCGAGATGACCCTTGTGCATGCCTATCCCAGGAGGGATACCAATTATATCATCAATAGTCCAACCCATATCTCTCATGTATCTCTTCAGAGCAGAGATGAGAGCCTCTACGTGCTGTTTACTTAAATCATCCGTACTCACCGGAAGACTATTTATACTTTCCAAGAACACATACCTTAGATAATCGGGGAGCTCTTTCGATTCTAGCATTGGTGGCTCTTCAAGGGAAGTCTTCGCTGTTGGTGACGGTTGATTCTTAAGATCACGGTTCGATTGCTTAGGAGTATGGGAATAGGACTCTATTTCTGTTAGAGCACCCATAAGTTCTTCATAATCTTCATCGTCCTCATGCTCAACATTCAGTGGCGCAGCAGACAATGGCTCAACAGTAAGATGTTTCTCTATAGATAATGCTTTCTTATCCTCATGATGAACATCAGCTACAGAGAACACATTCATATCGCTGGGCTGCTTTATTGCTTTACATATATCAAAGCGGACCACTTCGTCATTCAACCAAAATAAAAGCTCATTAGCTCTCATGTCAATAAGAACACTTCCCGTTGCAAAGAAAGGACGTCCCAAGATTATGGGTACTTCAGAATCCACCTCGCAATCCAAAATCACAAAGTCTGCAGGAAAAATGAAGGTAGACACCTTCACCAACACATCATTCAAGATACCCACAGGTCGTTTTACTGACCTATCCGCCATCACGAGCCTTATATTGGTTGGAGTAGGATCATCTAACCCTAACTTTTTATAGATAGATAATGGTATCAAATTGATGCTGGCTCCTAAATCACATAATGCCTTGGCAAAATTCAAAGATCCAACAGTGCAAGGAATAGTGAAAGCTCCGGGGTCAGCCTTCTTCTGAACTAGTGATCGGGTAGCGATGGCGCTGCAGTGATGAACATTATCTTTCAACTCATAGCTTGCTGCCCGTTTTTTCATCAAAAGATCTTTCATAAATTTCGCATACCCAAGCATTTGTTCAAGTGCCTCCACCAATGGAACATTAATGGTCAGCTGTTTTAACATAGTCATGAATTTGCTGAACTTCGTATCATCCGCCACCTTCTTCAATCTTTGAGGAAAAGGTGGTGGTGGGTATGGAATTATTCTCTCCACAGCTTTCTTCTCCTCTTGCTTCTATTTTTCATCTTTTCCAGGCTGCACGTCGTGAGGAGTGACGTTAAGGACGTTAGGATCGGCTGCTGCGGCATCTTCCCCTTTCGCCTTATCATCAATTTCCGCTTCTTCATCAACCACTTGCTTGCCTTTTTCTGAAGTTTACAGCACCTTACCACTTCGGGTAGTGATGGCCATGTATGACCCATCATTCCTTGGGTTTTGCACAGTATCGCTAGGTAAAGTACCAGCCTTTCTTTGATTGAGTGCTGCTGAAAGTTGGCTCAATTGCTGCTCTATTTGCTTGATTAAAGTGGAATGAGAATCAACTAATTGCTTCATAGAGGACAAATCATTTATTACCTCCGTTACTTCTGCGCTCGTTGTTTCCACTCCTTTCAGTAGTTTAGCCATCATGTCTTCCATACTTCCAGAACTAAATGTGGTGAAGTCACGTCTTCCAGGGGGAACACACAAACCACTACTGTCATTCTTGTTCTTCCAACTACCTTGGTCCATGTTTCCATATTTACCATGATAGTTCCGACCTTGGTTTCCTTGGGCATTGCCTCGGAAACCCCCCTGATTGTTCAAGTAGTTGGCTTCCTCT
This sequence comes from Capsicum pubescens, assembly GCA_030864215.1. NCBI lineage: Eukaryota > Viridiplantae > Streptophyta > Magnoliopsida > Solanales > Solanaceae > Capsicum > Capsicum pubescens. The sequence continues at coordinate 250,049,435 of CM061543.1, read as the reverse complement.
TCCGAATCAGATTTGTCTCTTCCTTCTGACGCAATAACTTTCACTTTTTGGTCTTCCCTGATAATAAATGCTTTGTAAGAAGATCCACTTGTGTTTTCATGTGTGCCATATCTTGATCACGTTCTTCTTCTCTTCTCCTTTGGTCTGCAGTCATGCCTATAGATAAAGTGGGGCTTGCTACCTCAGAATCCCTGGTATGCCAAGCTCTACTTTGTTTCGTCATACGATCTAGCATATTGCTTGCTTGACCAAAGGTGAGATCCATAAAGGATCCTTCAGCCGCATTATCCACCACTGGTTTAGTTATTGAATTCAGGGCTTTATATAATATCTTCATTAGGTGAACATTAGTCATATGATGGTTTGGGCACCTCGCTAGCTTTGTCTTGAACCTCTCCCATATTTCATGAAGAGCTTCAGTGGGAAGCTGACGAAAGTTGCTGATTTCATCTCTCAATTGTGCTCTTTTGGATGGCGGAAAGAATCTTTCTAGGAAAGCGTCTCTTAATTGCCTCCAATTTGTAATAGAATCAGGAGTCAGCCCATTCAACCATAGAGTTGCCTCCCCAGACAGAGACAATGGAAATAGACGTAATCGAATTGCATTCTGACCAACTCCAGGATTGTCAAACGACTTGCATGTAGAAATAAAGTTGATGAGATGCATATTCGGATCATCTCCTGCTAGTCCACCAAATAATCCCTTGAGTTGCAATAACTGAATCATGGTGCTTGTGATGTTGAACTTGGCTCCGGGCGCTAATGGTGGGGGAATAATGGCTCCAGTGGCTCCGGCTCCATCAAGATCATCATCATCATCGTCAAAAGCTGGTTGCATAGCTTGGCGTTCAGGCCTAAACCTAGCTTGACGATCTCTTCTGTTGGTAGGTGTTGCGATCTCAGCGGCATGCCTAGGGTTTAGTAGCTCGTCATCACCTAGATCTTCATCGTCAGGATTTGTTGCTCGCCCAGGGTTATCAATATTCTGTTGATGCACTTGAGCGGCGGCTAGCGCAGCTAGTCTCGCCTGTTCCTGTTGAGCAGCCATCCTTTCAATTGCGTGTTGTGCCTCCATTCTGCGAATACGTTGTGGTTCAGGATTGATAGGTAATAACGGTTGACCAGAACTTCGGGTATGGGGCATGCACTGAATAAAAACCTGCAGTAAACAAAAACAAAAACTAAAAGTAAAAGTACGAGAATCTTTGACCAAAGGGTCTAGTAATTATTACAAACTTAATTGACACTTGTATTCCCCGGCAACGACGCCAATTTTTGATAACGCTCAATCTACAGCTCTCGTAGGAGTGTAAAGTGGTCGTTTGTCAAATATAGAACCCAACCTGGGTTGGGTATCGATCCCACAGGGAATAGCTTGGTCAACAAGTAAGCAACGATTACTAGACTTTTAGTGCAAGTCTCGTAAAAAGGAGGGAATTGTATTGTGAAAGTAATGTAACCAAAATAAGAGAGTAAAGCAGAAAATAACAAAGTAAAAAGAAAGAATGTTTAGTAGGTTGTGAAACAATGAGAATTGAGGAGTTGGGGTTATGTCCACCTTCTGAGTTATACGTCTCTATTGACTATGAGTGTGTTGAATTCAGACATGCATGTGCTTATAGAGAATTGTATTCGATGGTAAATCCAGGCGTCTTTCGACCTATTCGAGGATTATTTCACTTTAACTCTTTCGAGCTTAAAGCGTGTCTAACGGTACGAATTCTCCAAGAGGTTAATCCAGTTATGGGACTAACTTTTTAATAGGGGATGAGACCCTACTACCTTGACATTATCTCTTTTCCAGACAGATAACCTTTCTTTCGAACAAGTTAAATGTTATACTGGCGTATTCTTGCGTTTGGAACCACAAAGAATTTAGATTAAGATGAAGAGAATAATGATATAAGCAGCATACGTGTCACGAACTCACAAACTCACAGCAATAGATAGTATCTCATACGGCTTCCATAACCCCAACAGAGAAGTTTAGTTACCCATGAGTGCGAAGGAAATCACAATTGACATTGTTGTTATACCACAATAAAGATTTCACATTTGTAATGGTGTGGTAGGCGTTAGGCGTGAATCCCTTAGCAAAGTAACGTTTCTCTTATTGTGGAATTTAAGAATAGATGAATAGAAGAAGAAAAATAGAATTAATGGAAGAATGATTGTTTAGAACTAGAATGTCTTAGAAGTAGAATAGAATAGAATTGAATGTCAGAAGATCTCCCAAAATCTCTAGCAAGATAGGGTATTTATAATACCCATATCCTATTCCTACTAAGCTAATGAAATGCTTAACCAAATCCTACTAAGCTAATGAAATACTTAACCCAATTGTACTAGGTTAATGTATCATTATCCTAATCCTAATAAGCTAATGAAATACTTAACCCAATTGTACTAGGTTAATGTATCATTATCCTAATCCTAATATGTTACTGCTAGTCCCCAAAGTCTTCAGAAATGTTGTTTTAGCCCGGGACAGAATTTCCATGCGCCATCTTTAGTCCTTGGCGTCCAAGATTGGCTTTTCTCCTTTTGTGAAGCTTTCTTTGGCGTCAAGTTATCCATGAAATGCTGAATTCTGCATCATTTATACCTGAAACTTTGCTAATCATGTTCGTTAGCTCACTTACAGGAAAATGGACTAAAAGTGCATGAAATATATAATTTGTTCTCAAAACTAGGCTAAAATATGGGCAAAATATAGTGCTATAGGCGTGTAAATTCGCCTATCATCACATCTCAAGGAGGTACCAAGAGGCTGCGTCATTTTGGTAAGTTCAGGAGTCGGACCTCTCGAGGCAGAGATTTTAGAGGTTCTCATGGATATCATAGTAGAACAGTGCAAGTGACTTTATAGAGTTCAGCTAGTGGATCTTCTAGTTCAGCAGTTCAGGGTGACCGTTCGGGCTCAATTGTACTTTCTCTTGTTGAGATTGATCATATAGATTGTTATGTGTGTGATGAGGTTGGCCATGTGGCCAAGGATAGTTCTTGCCGTGTGTTTAGAGCTATTCCTATTTCAGCTGTGAGAGGTAGGTGTTCTACCAAAGGTGTAAGAGGTAGAGATGGTAGAGCCCGTGTTGGTGTTTGTGGGGCTACTCAGCCAGTTGATAGTCACGGACAGTGTTGTGCTATATCAGTCAGATTTGAGACGGAGGCTTCAGATGTTGTGATCGCAGGTACCATCTTATTTGTTTCATCCCTGCATCTTATTATTTGATCCTGGATCGACATTCTTCTATGTGTCTATATATTTTGCTTCGGGTTTTGATTCTATTAGGGGGCCTCTTGCCATGTTTATTCATGTATCTACTCAAGTAGGTGATTCTTTAGTGGTGGATCGGGTGTACCGATCTTGTGTTGTGACTTTTATCGGGCGTGAGACTTTGGTAGACTTGCTTGTGTTAGACATGATCGATTTTGATGCTATTTTTGGGTATATATTGGTTGGCTAGCTTGGAAGGGTACACTTCATTTGGGCCCTAAGAGGGTCATATCTTATGTTCAGGCTCATAAATTGGTTGAGAAGGAATGTTTGAATTACTTGGACCATATTCGTGACACCAGTGTTATTTCGTCTTCTTTTTTGGATTTTGTCCGTGTCGTCCGTGAGTTTATGGTTGTGTTCCCTACGGACTTACCTAGTATGCCTTCGAATTGAGATATTGATTTTATTATTGATGTTGAGTCGGGCACCAAGCCTATTTTTATTCCTCCTTATAGGATGGCCCCAGCAGAGCTGAAGGAACTGAACGATCAGTTGCAGGAGTTGTTGGATAAGAGATTTATTCGAACTAGTATTTCACCTTGGGGTGCACCTATCTTGTTTGTGAAGAGAAAGAATAGGTCTATGCGGATGTGTATTGATTATCGGCAGTTGAATAAGGTAATGGTTAAGAATAAGTATCATCTTCCTCACATCGATGATTTGTTTGATCAGCTTCAGGGTGCGGCGATGTTTTCAAAGATTGATTGGAGGTTCGGTTATCACTAGTTGAGGATTAGAGCTTCGGATATTCGGAAAACAACTTTTCGAACTCGATATGGTCATTATGAGTTCTTGGTCATGTCTTTTGGGTTGACCAATTCCCCTGCCGCGTTCATGGAGTTGATGAATCGGGTGTTTCGACTGTATCTTGACTCCTTTGTTATGGTATTTATAGATGATATTTTGGTTTATTCCAAGAGTGAGGTTGAGCATGAAGAGCATTTGTGGATTGTGCTTTAGAGATTGAGAGATGAGAAGTTGTATGCTAAGTTCTCTAAGCGTGAGTTTTGGTTGGAGTCAGTTTCTTTCTTGGATCATGTGATGACTAAGGAAGGTATTATGGTTGATCCAGCTAAGGTTGCAGCGATTTGTGATAGGGCTAGACTTACTTTGCCCACCGAGATTCAGAGTTTTATTGGCTTGACCGGGTATTATTAGTGTTTTGTTGAGGGTTTCTCTTCCATTGCATCTTTGTAAACCAAGTTGACTCAAAAAAAGAATTCCTTCCTGTGGTATGATGTTGTGAGACGAGCTTTCAAAAGCTCAAGGATTTGTTGACTTCAGCTCCTATATTGGCTTTGCCCAAGGAGGGTGTGGTATTTATTATCTTTTGTGATGCTTTAGGTGTTAGGTTAGGTGTTTTGTTGATGCAGGAGGGCAAGGTAATTGTATATGCATCTCATTAAGATTGGAGCCTTATGAGAGGAATTATCTTACCCATTATTTGGAGTTGTGCGCAGTTGTGTGTTGCCTTGAAGTTGTAGAGGCACTACATGTATGGAGTCCATTGTAAGATATTCTCACATCATCGTAGCCTTCAGTACTTCTTTAACAGCGAGATCTTCACATGAGGTAGCGTCGGTGGCTTGAGTTGCTTAAGGATTATGACTTGATTATTCTCTACCATCAGGGCAAGGCTAATGTGGTTGGGGATGACTTGATTCGGAAGTTGACTAACATGGGTAGCTTGGCGCATCTTTTGAGCCAGGAGAGGTTTTTGGCCTTAAAGATTCAGTTTTTAGCTAACCAGATGGTTAGGCTTGATATTTCGACATCTGGGCGTTGTTTTTTATTTGTGGAGGTTAGATCTTCTTTGATGGAGCAGATTCGAGGTCATCAATTTGACGATATTGGATTGAGGTTGATTCGAGATAAGATATTGAGTAGGAAGGTTGGAAACCTCACTTGATTCAGATAGAGTTTTGAGGATTGGGGGCTGAGTTTATGTGACGAGAGTGGTGATCGGATTAGGTTGATCTTGGAGGAGGCCCATTGTTCCAGATATTTTATCCAAGCAGGTGTGACTAAGATGTATCGTGATTTGAAGCAACACTACTGGTGGGGTAGTATGAGGCGAGATATAGCAGATTTTATGGCTCGTTGCCTATGTTGTCAGTAAGTGAAGTCCGAGCATATGGGGCCTGGTGGATTGCTTCAGAGATTACCCATTCCCAAGTGGAAGTGGGAACGGATCACTATGGACTTCCTGACTGGGTTGCCTCGTACATCTCATAGTTCTGACAGTGTTTGGGTCATCGTGGATTGATTGACCAAGTTAACTCATTTTATTCTGATTTAGGTCTCATTCAGTGTTGAGAGGTTAGTCCCTATCGTCATTTGTGAGATTGTGCGTCTTCATGGTGTGCGGTGTCCATTATTTTAGATCGAGGTCCTGTGTTCACATCTCACTTTTAGAAGACTTTTCAGGATGAGTTGGGTACTTGGGTTGATCTTAGCACAGTGTTTCACGCCCAGACTAATGGCCAGTCAGAGCAGACTACTCAGGTTTTAGAGGATATGCTCCGCGCGTGCGTGATGAATTTTGGTGGCCAGTGGGAGCAACATTTGGCTTTAGCAGAGTTTGCATATAGTAATAGCTACAATTCCAGTATTGATGTAGCTCCTTTTGAGGTGTTGTATGGTAGGCGTTGTCACTCCCCAATAGGTTGGTTTGATGTTTCTAAGGTGAGACCTCGAGGTACGGACTAGCTTCGTGAGTCTTTAAATAGGGTTCGGATCATTCAGGATAGACTTAGAGCGACTCAGAGTAGGCAAAAGTGTTATGCTGATCGTAGACTTTGTGCGTTAAGATTTGGTGTTGGTGATCGTGTTTTCCTTCGAGTTTCACGCATGAAGGGTATGATGAGGTTTGGGGAAGAGGGGTAAGCTTAGCCCCAGGTATATTGGTCTATTTGAGATTCTTCGGACTGTTGGTGATGTGGCTTATGAGTTGGCTTTGCCCCCTGATCTATCAGTCGTTCATCCAGTTTTTCATGTTTCTAAGCTTCGTCGCTATATTCTTGATGGATCTCATGAAATTCATTGAGATTCGGTTCGGTTAGATGAGCGGTTTTCCTTTGTTGAGGAACCGATTTCCATTTTGGCTAGGGATGTTAGGCAGTTGCGCTCTAGAGTGATCCCTGTGGTTAAGGTCCTGTGGCGACATTGACCTGTAGATGAAGTTACTTGGGAGGTTGATTCTAATATGCGTAGTTCCTATCCCCAACTTTTCATTGATTCAGGTATTTCTTTGTCTTAGTTTGAGGACGAACTAGATTTTAGTAGTGGGTGATGTAACGACCTAAAAAAATGATGAAATATGTGAAATTTGTGATTTTGTGTGGTTTGACTATTTTACCCCTTCTCGTAGTTGCATTATGATATTTCTAGGGTGTAGGAGTGATTGACATGATTTTCGATGCATTTTTGTATCATTTATGCAATATTGTGGTTTTTGATGGCTTCGAGAGCCTTATTTTGGACTTATGTAGATATCTTTTGATCCGTACAACGGATGGCCAAACGGACTGCTTCAGCAGCTCTGTAATATCGATTTTAGGCTAGGTAGACTTTTGCTTCAGGTCCCGGTGCACCCGAACTCATTTCGACCTATTAGTCGAAAAGTTGGAAAATTAGAAATATGGGTGTGGGACCCACATTTGATCGAAACGACCTCGGATGGAAAATTCAACTTCGCCAGCAGATCCAGAATGTCGATTTTAGGGTGTTAGCATGTTCGGTATGATTTTACGGCTTTTAAATCTCATTTCGACCCTCGATTTGAAAAATTGTGATTTCGGGTTTCGGGGGTCAATTTTGTGAAAACGACATTTTCTTGAAAATCTGATATCGTCATCGCGTTTGGAACGTCGAATTTAGTGTGGTTACATAGTTCGTTTACATAAATCGTACTCCGAACGAATCCCGGGCACCCCGTTGAAGTCCGGATTGAGTTTTTGAAAAAAAAACAGTTTTTTTTAGACTGCAGTGCAGAAAAATCTGCACTGATAAATAAACTTTTTTGACCTATTTTGCTCACTTTTTATTTTGCCTCTTGGAGTTAAACCCTAAATAGTTTATGCGCTTAAAAGTAAAGTTTGTGAGAGCTTGGAAGCTAGATTAACATTTTTTTCTTGATTTTATTATGGATTTAAGGTAATAATTCACCCTTAGTAATTTCTTAATTAATTTTTCAAAACCCCCAAAATCTTAGAGCATGATTTTAAATCTAAATTTTACCCCTTTCACTTGAATAATATTTTTATCTTATAATTACTAGTTTTTCATCAATTCAACCTTCAAAACAACTACGATTCTTGATTTTAACTCGGATTTCAAAGATTTTACCCGATAAAATTCAAAAATGATTTTTCTTCGATTTGGATCCCATTTTTGACTCGATTTAACTTAAATTTTCAGCTGTAGGTTCCTAAAAATATGGGGAACATATTTTTGAAGTAAAGTTCCGATTTTGCCCTTTTTTTTTGAAAATCCATTTTCAAGGCCCATTTTGACCCCGAACTAAAAGTAGTCAATATGGATATCGTTGGTTTTGTTTTGACACATAGATTTCATATTTGATGTTTTTAGTAGAGTTCAAAATTATTCGTGAAAAGTAAGGTCGCGGGTTCAAGTGTAGCGGACCGGTTTCGGTTTTGAAAGTAGGTTATGACTTAACTCTTCAGATTGGGTTTGGTAGTAAATGATGGTACAAAATGTATGTTAAGGGTGGGAACTAATCATGAAAAATGACTATCTATGCGTTGTGCCCGTGTGGGGACTATATGTGATGTAATGGTCGAAATTTAGATATTATGTGATATGTTTGACCGTGTGGGGTCCTATATGATATTGATAGCGTGAATACATGTGAATAATTGTATTGTGTTATTTAATGTGGTACCATTGGTGTATTGTGATTATAGTCATACTGTATTGGCATACGAGACATGTGAAAATTCATGGTTGAAACAAAAATAATAAGTGGATATTGGCTTATGTGGTTGTGGGAATGTATCATTGTGGTTGGTTGTGGAAATATATCATGTGATTGGTTGTGAAAATACTCATTGTGATTGGTTGTGAGCATTATATCTTCATATCATACTCATTCATGAAACATTGGTACCATCATGGCAACATCTGAGAAACACTGGCATCACCTTTTTAAAAAAATATCGTAACACCTTATAAAATCCTTTCTGAGGAATATGCAGAAAAGGAGATATGAGATATGTGGATTGTATATGGGTTGATGAACCCCCCATGGGTCCTACGTCGGGAATCTTTAGCTCCGTAGGTGTATACGGGGATTGTGCGACGATCCCGGAGGTTGTGGACGACCTCGTGCATCATCATCATCATCATCATCATCATCATCATCATCATATACATTGCACTTACTTTATTGTGTTTATGTTGTGTTGTATTGCCTTATTGACTTGTCATCTATGTATTTGTCTTACCTTCTTTTACTGATAGTTGATGATCTTGTATCTACATGTTCTCTCTTGTTCTATTTATATGTGACATGATGTATACTTGTGTTCAATATCTTGATGTGTTGTTGTAATATATGTGAGATATATTAGAACTTTTGGTGCAAGCGGTGTGGGCTACCGTTGTGGGACATTTTCTGATTGCAGGTGACGTGCCCTTAGTGTATATTTTGTATGCTTTATTTACTACTTTACTTGGCCAGCCTATGATACCTACTGAGTACAAGTGGATCGTACCCATGCCTATTGCGCCCTTTCGGTGCAGGTCTTAGTCGAGTGCGCCTCAGCTTGATTGACTCGGGCGATTGTTGGAGCTTCCAAGGTAGCGATTGGACATTCATGCGTCTGAAGTTCACCTCTATCTTTCTATAGTTGTTATGTCTTTATTAGTATTCGGAGACAATTACTATTCTTTTGTGGTTATTTTTTTCGATGCATTTGACTCTTGGATTGTATTAGTAGTTCTTACACTATTGACACCTGATTTTGGGCATGATTGACGTTTTGGATAAGTTCTTTCCACATTGTTATGATTACTTATATGGTTCGGCTTCATTCTAGAAGCCTTAGTGTGGGATATTTCTGTCTTTTCTTCTTTTCGTATCAGTTTGGGTGATAGACTTACTTGTTAAGGTACGCCGCGACAAGTGCCATCATGACCCTCGTTTTTGGGTCATGACAAAAACATTTTTCTTCTCATTTATCTCAATGCAAAAACATATTTCTTATTCTTTATTTTTCATAAGAGTAGTTTTCATTTTTAGTTCTAATTTTTGTATTGTATATATTAACACAGATAAATAACCTACTGTTATATTCTATATTTCAAATTTATTTCATTGTTTAAGATTTTCAATAAAATCTTTGAGTTTTATTTATTTACTTTATTTTTAAATCAAATAAAAATATAAAACCACCCCCAGTTAAACTTGTAATAATTAAATAATAACATATTATACTAAACATTGCATTTTTATCCCTGTACAATATAAATAAAGATTAATGTCACTTGGATTATTATAAACTACTGATAAGTCTAATATTTTAAATTAAGAAAATATTTCTTGGTTACGCAAATCTTTTCATTCTTCAAAATTATCAAATATAAGAAAGTAAATATACATCTTAGGATTATTTTTATTTTATTTCTCTTATTCATTATTGAGATACATTATTTTATTTAGGATATGACTTTCTTATAACAAGTTCAAATCTTCAAAATAACTTTAGTTTGTATATTTAAATTATTTGGAGGTAAGTAGATAAATTGTAAACATTTCCCCCTCATAGTTAACAACAAGAAACCAGTTATAAAAGATGTCCTGAGCAAAATACCCTACGTGCAAATTTTGTGATTTTAATTAAATTACACTTTACTCATCTCTAATTATAATTGTAAAAATGTCTCAATTATAAAGTAATAAAGATAACTATAAAATATTAAAATAAATATCAGACTGTGAATTTTAAAAAGTAATTAAAAATTTAAGACAATCAATAATTAATTCTTACCTAATTAACTAATTTATCCTAAAAACTAACACGTGTCATTTTATTAGATCACCACTTGACAAATATCTATGCAAGACTTTCTTGCTATTTAGTATAAAATGAGATGGCTAACAGAATAAGTATATACCGCACGTGCAATTTAGTAAGGCAAGAAGGCTTATTGAAAAAAACATTGTGAAGCATTTCTTGGATCAAACGTGGATGTTGGACTTTAACCTTGTTATTAAGTTATTTAGTTATTGAAATCCATCTTCAAGATTATAAAAAGAATGTTTATTATCTCGACGGACGTCGATCAAGTCCAACAAATTCAACGAACATTTTTCTTGATAGTTTTTTCATGTTTATGAATTCTATGAACATCTCAACTCTACAAAGGATGAGAAATCATTTAGATAACTGTTATATCAAAGGAAACAACTGGCACAATTTGATTTAAAATGCAATTAAATAGTTACATGTAGATGTATAATTTGAAAATGATATCTCTGATGCAAAAGCGATTCATGTAATTTCATATAGCAATATCTTTTTATCTAGACTTTTTTAAAAAATAAACTCTTCATGATAATCACTGACATGAAATTGATATTTGCATTAGATCTTTCAAATTTAATCAAAGCTTGATCGCGTAACTTGAAAGCGAATCAAATTATAAACTTATTGAGAAAGAATAAAATGGTAATTCTGCAAAAACAAATTTTAAAAAATTAGACATTATCATTTTGTGAGATGTCAGTTTCACTCAGCAGTTTAAGATGACAATTTATTTATTTATATGTTAGAAAATAAAATAAGAAGTCATGGGTGGTAGGGAGTTTAATGTTTTGTGAAGAAGTGGGTAATGAAGTTAGTTTTCCTATTTATATACTAATGGATAGGGGTGGGCATGGTACGGTACGGTACGGTAATTTCGGTTTTCGGTATCTAAAAGAATAATATCATTACCATATCGAATTAGTTCGGTATGGTTCGGTATTTTTAAATTCATTTTCGGTATTTTACGGTATGGTAATTCGATAACCATATTTTATTTGATTTCTAATTATATATATTCATATAAAAGAAACAATAACTTCAAATTTTAAAAACGTCCCAATCATGTTAGGCTAACAACTATCTTTGTTAATCAATTACACAAAAATAACATTTCAATCATGATTGAATAGTCCGAGATGCAAACTCTGAACAACAGTACCTAAACTTAAGCATAGTACTCCTAAATAATAAGCTTCCCAAAAAATTTATTTCTGAATAAAAGCTACTTTTGTGTTCAATTGGCTAATGGATGATACATATATAAATATATTTAATAATCTTAAATATAATATATATATATATATATATATATATATATGGGTTTTATATGTTATTAAAAAATTTTGGTGCGGTATATGGTATATTGGTATTTATTGCATAAATACCAAATACCGTACCAAATATCAAAATTATTTAAAATTTCTACCAAATATCATATCAAATACCATAACATCCATACCGCGGTATAAAATTTTTTGATTTCGGTCTGTTATTCAGTATATACCATACCATGCCCATCCTTACTAATGGGAGTTAGGAATTTTGTTACTACATTAAAATGTTTTCAATTTTTTTTTTCTTCTTCTCATTTATCTCAATGCAAAAACATATTTCTTATTCTTTATTTTTCATAAGAGTAGTTTTCATTTTTAATTCTAATTTTTGTATTGTATATATAAACACAGATAAATAACCTACTGTTATATTCTACATTTCAAATTTATTTCATTGTTTAAGATTTTCAATAAAAGTTTTGAGTTTTATTTATTTACTTTATTTTTAAATCAAATTAAAATATAAAACAACCCCAATTAAACTTGTAATAATTAAAAATAACATATTATACTAAACATTGCATTTTTATCCCTGTACAATATAAATAAAGATTAATGTCAGTTGGATTATTATAAACTACTGATAAGTCTAATATTTTAAATTAAAAAAATATTTTTTTGGTAATACAAATCTTTTCATTCTTCAATATTATCAAATATAAGAAAGTAAATATACATCTTCGGATTATTTTTATTTTATTTCTCTTATCCATTATTGAGATACATTATTTTATTTACAATATGACTTTCTTATAACAATTTCAAATCTTTAAAATAACTTTAGTTTGTCTATTTAAATTATTTGAAGGTAAGTAGATAAATTGTAAACATTTCCCCCTCATAGTTAAAAATAAGAAACCTGTTATAAAAGATGTCCTAAGCAAAATACCCTACGTACAAATTTTGTGATTTTAATTAAATTACACTTTATTCATCTCCAACTATTATTGTAAAAATGTCTGGATTGTAAAGTAATAAAAATAACTATAAAAAATTAAAATAAATATCAGATTGTGAATTTTATTAGATCGTCACTTGACAAATATCTATGAAAGACTTTCTTGCTATTTAGTATAAAATGAGATGGGTAACAGAATAAGTATATACCGCACATGCAATTCAGTCAGGCAAGAAAGCTTATTGAAAAAACGTTGTGAAGCATTCCTTTGATCAAACGTGGATGTTGGACTTTAACCTTGCTATTAAGTTATTTAGTTATTGAAATCCATCTTCAAGATTATAAATAGAATGTTTATTATCTCGATGGAACGTCGATCAAGTCCAACAAATTCGACGAACATTTTTCTTGATAATTTATCCATGTTTATGAGTTCTATGAACATCTCAACTCTACAAAGGATGAGAAATCATTTAGATCACTGTTATATCAAAGCACACAACTGGCATATTTTGATTTAAAATGCAATTAAATAGTTACATATAGATGTATAATTTGAAAATGATATGTCTTCTGCAAAAGCGATTCATGTAAATTCATGTAATTTCATATAGCAACATCTTTTTATCTAGACTTTTTTTAAAAAAAAAAAAAACTCTTCATGATAATCACTCACATGAAATTGATATTTGCATCCGATCTTTCAAATTTAATCTCAGCATGATCACGTGACTTGAAAGCGAATCAAATTATAAACTTGTTGAGAACGAATCAAATGACAATTCTGTAAAAACAAATTTCAAATAATTAGACATTATCATTTTGTGAGATATTAATTTCACTCAGCAGTTTAAGATGACAATTTATTTATTTATATGTGAGAAAATAAAATAAGAAGTCATGGGTGGTAGGGAGTTTAATGTTTTGAGAAGAAGTGGATAACGGGGTTAGTTTTCCTATTTATATACTAATGGGAGTTAGGAATTTTGTTACTACATTTAAAAAATTTCAAAGAAAAAAAAATTTCTTCTCATTTGTCTCAATGCAAAAACATATTTCTTATTCTTTATTTTTAATAATAATTTTCATTTTTAGTTCTAATTTTTGTATTGTATATATTAACACAGATAAATAACCTACTGTTATATTCTGCATTTCAAATTTATTTCATTGTTTAAGATTTTCAATAAAAGTTGAGTTTTATTTATTTACTTTATTTTTAAATCAAATTAAAATATAAAACAACCCCCAATTAAACTTGTAATAATTAACTAATAACATATTATACTAAACATTGCATTTTTATCCCTGTACAATATAAATAAAGATTAATGTCACTTGGATTATTATAAACTACTGATAAGTCTAATATTTTAAATTAAGAAAATATTTTTTGGTTATGCAAATCTTTTCATTCTTCAAAATTATCAAATATAAGAAAGTAAATATACATCTTAGGATTATTTTTATTTTATTTCTCTTATTCATTATTGAGATACATTATTTTATTTGGGATATGACTTTCTTATAACAAGTTCAAATCTTCAAAATAACTTTAGTTTGTATATTTAAATTATTTGGAGGTAAGTAGATAAATTGTAAACATTTCCCCCTCATAGTTAAAAATAAGAAACCAGTTATAAAAGATGTCCTGAGCAAAATATCCTACGTACAAATTTTGTGATTTTAATTAAATTACACTTTACTTGTCTCCAACTATAATTGTAAAAATGTTTGTAAAGTAATAAAGATAACTTTAAAAAATTAAAATAAATATCAGAATGTGAATTTAAAAAAGTAATTAAAAATTTAAGACAATCAATAATTAATTATTACCTAATTAACTAATTTATCCTAAAAACTAACACGTGTCATTTTATTAGATCGCCACTTGACAAATATCTATGCAAAACTTTCTTGCTATTTAGTACACTAGTCAAGTGTACGTTCTTTGCACGTGTATGTTATCTCAATATAAAAAGTTACATCGAAAAATAATAAAATATATAATGGTGCAATTGAATTACAATATATGAAACATTATGTTAATTTAAATGGCCTACCGCAAAAGCATGTTTTCTGTAATTTTAGTATACGTGAATATAAAATTCTAAAAAATTGACAAACTAAAGAGAAATGAGATTATTTTTAGTGTGGGTAAACCGAGAGATTTCAAGATTGCATGAGAGATGAAACTTTATTTTTTATTTATAAATGGATTAAATGTATATATAATATTTTGATCGTAGAATCTTAAATATTACTATGAAAGAATCAAGTGGCCATTTGTTCTATATGAAATCTAGGGCATCAAAAAAATATAAAAAAAATATTTAATAACTCTATTTCATAACAATTGATTATATAAGAAAAAAAAATTATGACCCTTCGCGTGTTATAGTATTTAATACAATGCTTCACTTTTTTTCTAATTAAAGTTTTCAACAAAATTATATAAATAGGTTGATGGAAAGTAATTGAATTCAAATTGTAATTGATTTTAAAGTTTATCAATAACTTTTGTGGAATATCTCATAAGATATGCTTATCTATCTCATCCAAATACCAAACGAGCTCTAAGGAGTTAGAATAATAGTTAAAATTTGATTTATTCCTCAATTAGAATACATGTCCGGCACTTCTCGCAATTGTCTTTTATATAAATAATTTTTTGATTTTAAAATTTATTTTGAAATTAAAATTAAACTTAATTTGCTCTATTTGAAAGTGGTAGATTCAATTATTGAAAAATATAAAATTGAATAAACATCAAACAATCACAATTGACAATTTTAAGTAGTTCTGACAAACAAGTTCGCCTTGTCAAATCAAAACAAGAATGCACATATATAGTTGCACAATATAGATTCAGAGAAAAATAAAATAAAAAATAATTAAGAACTTATTACTCCATCCATTTTAAAATAATTGAATTGTTGGGGTATGACATACCCCTTAAGAAAAATCTTTGAAGATATAAATTGTAGGTTACTTTCCACTATTACCCTTTTAATTGTTCTTAAATTACTCTCCTATAAAATGTGAAGTACTTAAGAATCTCATTAAATGAAAGGGTAAAATTGAAAGAAATTTCCAACATGTCTCTTGAAAAATGAACAATTCATTTATTTTGAAACATTGAGAAATAGTTCAACAATTCATTTTATTTTGGAATGAAAAGAGTAATGTATTTGGAGTATTCACAAGTAATCCGTGTAGATAGTAAAACTTGCCAGACCTTAAACCGATCCGTTTTTATTGGCTCTTGAAGTTGATCATCTTATTGAATTCATCCAAATACAGGAAAAAAAGAAAGATACTAAATTTTAATTTTAATAGCTATTTGAAGAGTCCCTCTTTGATTATTGTTTCCTTCTCCGGAATAAACTCAAACTATTAAGGAAGTTGAATTCAACTTCTATTCGATGCCCAAAAGGAACAAAACCATAATTGAAAGTTTTTAAATTAATTTCAAAGTCCTAATTTTTAGGATAATAATTAAATATTTTTTCTTAAAAAGCAAATAAGATAATTTTATCTATTATGATGTCTTTTAATAAAGGGTAAAAAGTTCAAATTAATTTTTTAAGAGTCTCCACACTTTTAAAATATTATATAGATATAGATATAGATATAGATATAGATATAGATATAGATATAGATATAGATATAGATATAGATATAGATATAGATATAGATATAGATTTGAAGGTAAGTAGATATTGTAAACATTTTCCCCTCATAGTTAAAAATAAGAACCCACTTATAAAAGATATCCTGAGAAAAATATCCTACGTACGAATTTTGTGATTTTAATCTATATATAATAATAAAGGAAGCATTGGAGGCTGCTAATGTGGCACGTCTCAATGACCTTCATTTTTATTTTTTATTTTTAATTCATTTTTTGATTTTTTTTATCAATTTTAATTCATTTTATTGTAACAAAATGAATATATATATATATATATATATATATATATATATATATTAATGTTGGTCATTATTGTGTAATTAAACTTGTCCACTTACTGATGAGTAATGATCTAGTCCCTTTGTTAGAAGACATTAATTCAAATTCAAGTAATAGAAAAATGAAAAGACCAAAATCCTTTCATTTTCAACACTGTTTATTTTTTTTAAGTTTAAAAGAACTAAAATGGCTTGACTATTATAGCCAACAACAATGTACTCCTTAATATTGCCTCTTCTTCTAAAATGTCATTTTTTTTAGAAAAATTTTAGAAAAGAGAGAGAAACTATCTTATGATCTTCTAAAAATCTCTTGCATAATGTCAAAAGTTATGTGACATTTTTCTTGGATATAAAGGCTATAATTTCTTCCACAAAAAAATATATGCTAAACAATTTTTTTTGTTCTCATTGAGGAATTTATAGAAAAAATGATGAGAGAATCAAAGGGCAAGAAAAATTACTTGAAAAAAGAATCAATCATGGTGCACTATAATTCCTTCCACGAGAAAATATATATTGACAAATTTTTTTGTTCTGATTGATGAATTTATAGAAAAAGTGATGAGAGGATCACAGAGTAAGAAAAATTATTTGAAAAAAGAATTAATTTATTTTGAAATTCTTATTAAATTAGGAGGAGATCAAGGAAAAAACTTTTGGGTGATTTGAAGAATATGTATATTTCCATATGGGGGGAGTGCAATAGGGAAAGGAAAAAGGAAAAACGTAAAATGAGCCATAATTAGTGTATTTCTCTTTCTTCTTTTGTTCTACTAATTCTTCCCGTTATTTTCTTTATTATTATTAGTATAGTATTTTCCTGCTTTACTTTTCCTTATGTACTTTTTAATATTATTAGTAATAAATTTAAAATGATGTGATACATTTCTATGACCTATAAAATTATTTATATTTTTTTCAATTTTTTAATAATTTCTTCTTTATTTATTTATCTGTAATAACTCAAAAACTCCTTAAATTTAATTATTCAATTTTTACTTTCGACTACCATTGTCTTCTTCATTAGATATCTTAATATGCACTTATATAATCTTCCATTTCATTCCTCATAATTTTTAATGTTAAATTTTAATTGCATCCATCTATATATTTCTATAAAAGAAGGTCATAGACTTGCTGACGTGACGCTCTCTAAGGACTGATCTTTTATTCTCTTATTCTTAAATTAGTGAAGAGAATTATATTCTAACTTATGAAATATATTAAATAAAATATAAGGAGATATAATTTTCTTTTTAATATATCTTATCTATATCAATGAAGATTTTCATATAAAAAATCTGTAAAACTAAAATTAAGGACTATAATGTACAAATAACAAATTAAGAAAAGTAATATAAAATAATATTCTTAATTAACATAAAACAAATCTTCGCTATAATTGAACCACATCCATACTTTTATTTTTTCAAATTATCAATGCATTTATGTGAATTAAGGAAATGATATAATTATGATTAATAGCATTAATGATAGAAAGAACTAAATATGACTATCTTTTATATTTTATAAAATTTTAAGGTGAAATTTTATGTGTTTTAAATTTTAAAAATAAAGATTAAAAAATCACAAAAAGAAGAAGATAAATATGAATTCAGATCTTAGAGTGTCCCAAATAATACAATCATGTACGAAAATATATTGACTATATGGATATATTTACAAAAAAAAGGCTAATAAAAATAAGCAACTTCGTTTAATTTAATAAAATCTCTCTC
Source organism: Capsicum pubescens (assembly GCA_030864215.1). NCBI lineage: Eukaryota > Viridiplantae > Streptophyta > Magnoliopsida > Solanales > Solanaceae > Capsicum > Capsicum pubescens. The sequence goes on along the minus strand of CM061543.1, from coordinate 250,031,160 downwards.
TCTCTCTGTATATATATATATAGAAATTAAATTTAGTTATGTTGATCTCCTTATCATTAATGTTATATTGATCACTTTTCCTTAATTGAAAAATTAAAAATAATTCATTTGTATGTTTTTAGACAGCTAAAAAGTCATCAGGCAACTTAATTGTCTTTGTTGTCAAAATTAGTTCTTTTCGAAGTTAATGTATAGTAGTGGATGTAAATGATTATAGTACCAATTGAATGTGGATAAATGTGACATTCATTTTATTTCATTGAATTTATAATAAATCTGATATTCACTTTAAATTTGATAATAAATATGACATCACAATTTAATGACATAAAAAAACAAAAATCCAACATCAACTTATATATATATATATATATATATATATATATTCAGTGCAAGTGAAGATTCACTTTATTCAATAATTTTTTCATCGAAAAATATGAACTAATGCCAAAATATTCATGTTTCTAATGTAGTGGTGATTATGATGCTGGTGATTTTGGTGGTGATACGAGATTGAAGGAGTATCAAATATTGCTTTATGTTCTATGTCAGCCGCCTCATGAGTGTTTTACCTTAACTCAATCAAATCAACGACTTTTCGATATGATAATTTACTTTGAAAACATATTAAGGATTCAGTTTAATATTTCAACTTTTTATTTTTAGTTTTAATTTTTCTATACTTTCTCATTTTCTTAATTTACTCATACTTAATGTAATTCAATTAGACAAAATTAATGACCATAAAATATAAGTAATTATACATTACATTACATGAGATAAGTAATTAAGGATTATAAAAGATAAGTAATGTATTTATTGTTCTTTAATTAGCTTTTCTTTCTTATCATTTCTTTCGAACATACCCTTATATTTGGCCTTCGTTCTGACACTATATTTTGTATGTTCTTTAACTGTCTTTTTGAAGTTATTATTGGTTAGTAACAATTAGTATGTCTGATATATGTATATTATATGAATATGCAGTTAGCTAAATATTGCTACAGAAAAAGGAAAAACTTGTAAAAGCTCATAAAGTATCAATTACACTCGAAATGAATTATGAGGTTATTAAAAAATTATTTTATAATTGTAAAAGAATCGCACGAAGCGCGGATATTTTTACTAGTTAAATTATACTTTAGTCATCTCCAACTGTAATTGTAAAACTGTCTGGATTGTAAAGTAATTAAGATAACTATAAAAAATTAAAATAAATATCAGACTGTGCATTTTTAAAACGTAATTAAAAATTTAAGACAATCAATAATTAATTATTAACTAATTTGTTCTAAAAACTAACACGTGTCATTTTATTAGGTCGCCACTTGACAAATATCTATGTAAGATTTTCTTGCTACTTAGTATATTAGAAATATAGATAGCTTGAAAAAGTGTATCTAACAAATTATTAGTAATACGCAGAGCTAATGCATCATTATTTTTTCTAATGCATCCTACCAAACGACTCCTTAGTGATATCACTCTATGTATTAGTAATACCAAGAATACATATGCATTAACTTGATTAATGACAAAATTACCCCTTAAATTTCTTTAGATATTTCTAAAGTCCTTTTCCATTCAATACTTTGCCTCACTCTTCTCTCTACTTTACAGATAGAGAGTATTTTTTAATAGCATTTTATTGCAAAGCAAGTGTACAAATTAAAAGGTGCAGAGGATATTTTTATAAATAAATAGTTTGTTATAAAAATTATATTAAGACATATTATTTCTAATACATCAAATCAAACAGTGTATAAGAAATAAAGTCCGCATAACTAATACAAACATTCATATTACTAAGGGTCTATTTGGGATGACTATTAGAAAACTGCCAGTTTGAGAAGCACTTTTATAAAATGTTTTTTCGTAAAAGTGCTTTTGGAAAAACACAATTTGTATTTGGCTAATTCATTTGAAAAGTGTTCTTGATAAATAGATTATGTTTGGCTAATCTTTTTTAAATAGTACTTTTGATAGACAAATTCTGAAAAATTAACATGTATCAGTAGATTTTATCTATTAAGATTATTTTATAGAGAGAAATTATTTTAAATACTACAAGCCTCTATCCATAAAACATCTACTAAGTTGGGACATGACCCCGGGTATGCTAGAAGGAAAGAAACAAAGTATCAAAAATAAAAAGACTAAGAGAATCCAGAATTTTCGAATAATTGAGGACTCACCACTTCAACAACTGCGAAATAGAGATACCGGGCTGCATAAGGTCACAAGAAAATCCTCCGAACCTACATCATGAAATGATGTAGCATTCGGGGATGGTCAGTACGACGAGTAATGACATGTAGCCCAAGGAGAGGGGTAAAATATGCAATTCACCAAAATCAGTCATAAAGCATATATTCAACCACCATCAATATAATAGGAAGTCGGGGTAGGGACAAGAGACATTATACATGATTATTTTAAACTTAGTCCTGAACTATGTAGTTTTCACCATTATTTACTTATCCACGGGCTATATGGGTCTGGTACTTCCCAACCGACAGGCTCCCAATCCATATTGGCCTCATATACTAAGGGTAGGCAAGAGTCATCAATAGATTAAGCCATCATACATGTTGTCCTTATGTTAAGGACTGTCATTATTTTGAGGATACTATCTGGTCATTCAGTTAAGGTACAATATTCCTATGCCAACAAACATAGATTTCGGGTGTTGGTGATGTGGACTTACGCCTTCATGGTGAAGTTATATAATTTTCTTTAGATCCCAATTAAAATATTGTTCACATAACATTAATCATGAAGTCGTTCATTAGGCATATTCATATTGGTATCGTCATATCAAGGCTTGCAAGCCGTTCATATCATGCCAAGAAAATATTATCATAAAATATTAACAGATCCTTAACCTCATCATACTAAATCATAATTAGATTCATCATTAAATTACAGAAGAATCTCAAAACAAGTCATGAAATTTAATATTTTTGATATTTCAAAAAGTTAAGGTATCATCTTTGCTCATCACGTTAGTACAAAGCTTTTTCAAAGGATTTGAAAGTCATAACTTCAATAATTTATAATGTTTAATATTCTCAAATTCATGTAATGAAATGCACTCGTTCAACCATTATGTTCAAATCATCAAAACCCTTCACAAGTGGTTAGAAATAACATGTAAAAAGAGAAAAAAATAATACCTAATATGTATAATGACAATTCTCAAAATTCGACTTTAGAACATCATTAAAATAAATAAAAACGATGTAAAATTCACACTTTAAAATAATAATTTAAGTAGGAAGTGTTTAACATGGATTGTGACACAAGAATTTCGGAAGAAACTTGAAGTTAGAGCCTTGAGAAATCTATGGAAGAACCCTAGTTGTTGCTCTTGAGAGTTGGGAGAAAAAGAATGAGGAATTTTTTTGATAATTGATGGGTTATAGGGGTTGAATGATGTTTAAAGTCGTTTAAAAGGATAAAGGACCAAAAAGTCTCCATCCCAAATAAAAAAGAACAAAAATTGACGTTTTGGACTCTTGGGCGTGGCACGCCCTTATTGCGGAGCGACAAAGGCGTGACATGCTCTTATTGTGGACCTTCACTGATTCCGTGTAAAAATACGGTCCAAAAATTTTGAAACACTTTCTAAGGGTCTCGTTACCTTCCCTTATCATTATTTCATTCAAAAATTGTCAATAAACACTAAGGAGGTGTCAAATTAAATTCATTAAAACACTTAGGGGTTAACATAATTATGTTTATTTTCTTGTGCCTTAGACCCCGTAACACTCGGGGTGTTATAGTTATTATCTTATTTGTTTAGATTTTTTGATTAAGTTTGTTTTAAAAAAATAATTTTTAATGAATTAATATTTATTTTTAATTTTTTTAAAACGGTCTTTTTATGGTGTTGACATGCGACAGTTTTTGCCTTTATTATTAGATATAGATAGATTATCATTATACAAATTTAAAAGTTTAAAAACATAATGTGTCTATTAAAATTAATGCAAGTATATTTCATTCATATGAAATCGTCTTCCTTTTATTTTTAAAGTTTCAAATAAATGTAATAGAATCCGTGAAAATGAAAGTAACAAACCTTTATCTGCCTGAAAATATAAATTATAAAATCAAATAAAAAGACACTATAAGCTTGGTTGTTTGAAAAGATATAGTGAAAAACAAAGTCGAAGCATAAGATGAATATAAACTTTACACTAATTAACATAAACTTGTACTAACTAACACAATGACAATGTAATTTTTTTTTTTGGTAAATGACAATGTAAATTATACTAACTAATAAAATGATCAAGAAAAAATAAATATCGATACTAACACAATGACAACGTAAATTATAAATGAGTTTCAATTTTGCACTATTAATAAGCTTTGATTTTTTATGGCTTACCAAAAAGAATTCCTTCATATATTTTACAACAATTTGAGAAATTATACAAAGGCTGAAAAATAGTGAAATATAAGAAATATTTACATTATAAAATAGAAAAGAAAAAGTAGAATAGAAGGAATAACAAGAATAATTTCATTGAATCTTTTTAAAGTTTTTTCAATGATCCATTCAAACTTGCTTCGCTGTTGACATTTTCTTTCTTCATATCTTATTGAATTTTTTGTATCTCTCTCTTTTTTGAATTTCAATTGCCTACTTTTCAAAAGTATTTTTCAAGGGATATTGATGTAATACAGTCCTTTAGTATTTTAGATGAACACTTAACTGCAATCATAAAGGTTATTGAAGATTACTTGAGCTTTTTCAACTGAAGGTAATTCAAGCTAAGTTTTATGTTGAGCTGACTACTTCCTGTATGAGAAAGCAATGACACATAAAAGTTGAAATTTGCTAAAAAATTATATACACTGTCATGGTAGGAAAAAATAAAAGCCTTCACTGAAATCAACTTATACACATATGCATGCTAAGATATCAATAACAAACAGAATAAAAAAAATACAGTAAGCCAATGGACTCATGTAAACCCACTTGGCAAAAAATTAGTAATATTTATACATGATTAAATTTATATTTTTTTATGTATATTTAATACATGTCGAACCTCTTCTGCTAGTTTATGTATAAAATTATTCATACTATAAATTCACTTAGTTAAAATCGTGGTTCTCCCAATTACAATCACCTGCAAATTGAGAGATTATATTACTCCAGATTTGAAATAAATCTTTTCAGAGTAATACCAGATAATGTGAAGAATAAACACTTAAGAAGTTAACACAAACAAACATATATAGGCATCAATTCAATCTTACACAAATGCCGCAACAAACTTAAAAATATCCACAACCATCAAATGAAAAATATACAACATACAAAGATAAGAGAGAAACCTATGGATCATTATTTAAGCAATATGGACATTCATCACACTTATCTCATTCTTATTTTCTCCATACATTAATTCACTAATCTAAAATTTTAGAATGTCAGTACACATTTGTTATATAAGTACTTATCTTTTTCAAACACATTTCTTTAATGGCCTCTGTCATGACAAAGACAGACTGCATACTGCAAATGTGTCACAACTTTGCCATCCTATACTTGTTTTGAAAATGAAATCAGAAGATAACCCCTCTTTTGGATTGCCATAAATTATTCGATCACCACTTTCTTTCAATTGCACATCATCACACACACTGAACCAAGTGAGAATAGAAGCTCATATACTTTAAAAAAAAACGTATATAGAAAGAAATTACCACTTTTTTCTATAAAAATAAAAAGACAAACAAATTTCATAGGGTTTTTGTTATTGTATGGATTTCTTATCTAAGGAAAATGACTTAACTAAATTTGTCAATTTGTACCCGTAAGGTGCAAAGAAATATTAAACATGTCCATTACCAAAAAATAATAGTCACTAGATCACCTGTCCATCACATTTCAAATGAAAGAAAAAACATAAAGTTCAAATTTCCACGAGAATTACCTGATTTCTGGTATCAACAATAATGATTTCTTCAAGCCGCACCACATAATTGCCAATTAGTCTTGTTGCTTTGCATCTTCTCATTTTCTAATTTCTTCTGCAATAATTTTTTCTTACAGCAAAGTTAAATTTCACTGTTCTCAAATCATTAGATGATATTGAGCAAAATATATAGAAATTTGTAGCCTTAGTGAGGTCTAAATCACAATATTCATATATTACCTATGATGGCAAAATTAAATGCTAGAGTTATTATCAAGTGAGAAAATATTTCAAACATGTGATTAGTTATGTGCCATAGCAATTTGTTACTTAAACGAAAAGGTATTTACCTTGCCACGACGTGCATATGATAACTTTCTTAATCGAATGTTAGAACACAAACTATTAAATTTTAGTTCAAAAAAGATCTCTACCGAAAATATCGAAGCTTAATTAGATAAAGAAGAGAAAATGGTCAAATACCCCCTAACCTTTACCCCAAATTTCAATTACACACTTATACTTTGAGAAGGTCCCATGACCCCCCTGAACTATTTTAAAATGAAATTATTACCTCTGCAATGCTAACATGACAAGAGAGTGTGTTTCACACTCTTTAAAGAAAGTGAGAACGAAAATATTTTATTAAAAATTTATTTTTAATATTTCTTTAAATAAATATATAGAATTTTAATTATTATTTTTCTTTGTTCTTCTTCTTCATTTCTTCTTCTTTTCCAATTCTTCTTCTTCTTCCACTTCTTCTTCCTCTTCTTCCTCCTCCTCCTCCTCCTCTTCTTCTTCTTCTTCCTCCTCTTCTTCTTCTTCCTCTTCTTCTTCTATTCTTCTTCTTCTTCAATGGCATAATGAATCATATGGAATTCACATGATATGTAATCTTATCAAAATTAAATCAACAATTAATGTCCAAAAATATTTGATTTTTACAAAATGGCATCGCGACAGTGATGGTGCCGCGATAATGATGGCGCCGGAAAACTCAAAATTCCGGTGACTTTATTTTTTAATCTGGATTGAAGAAGAAGAAGAAAAAGAAATGTCATTGATGAGTTCTTGGATGTCATTGTAGAAGAAGAAGAAGAAGAAGAAGAAGAAGAAGAAGAAGAAGAAGAAGAAGAAGAAGAAGAAGAAGAGGAGGAGGAGGAGGAGGAGGAGGAGGAGGAGGAGGAGGAGGAGGCTTCAATCCAGATTGAAAAATAAAGTCACCGGAATTTTGAGTTTTCCGGCGCCATCATTATCGCGGCGCCATCACTGTCGCGATGCCATTTTATAAAAATCAAATATTTTTGGACATTAATTGTTGTTTTGATTTTGATAAGATTACATATCATGTGAATTCCATATGATTCATTATGCCATTGAAGAAGAAGAAGAATAGAAGAAGAAGAGGAAGAAGAAGAAGAAGAAGAAGAAGAAGAAGAAGATGATGATGATGTGGCATGACGTGGAATTAATTTTTTATAGTAAAAAAAATGATATATAATGTGAAATTACGTGGCATGACACGTGGCAGCGCGTGTAGACCACAAATCAAAATAAAATCTGGGTATGAGTTTTTAGAGGGGTATATATTCCACTTTAAAAGAGTTCGGGGGTAATAATTTTATTTTAAAATAGTTTAGGGGGTCATAGGATCCTCTCAAAGTATAAGTGTGTAGTTGAAATTTGGGGTAAAGGTTGGGGGGGTATTTGACCATTTTCTCGATAAAGAAAGTACTTTTATGTTCAATTTTTTAAGGCAAACCTTCCTTGTGAGTTGTAACTGAAATTCAAATTAATCATTAAATGTTGTCACATTCCCAGATGAAGAAACAAAGTACAAATAAATTCAAGATAAAAGTTTAAGTACCTAAAACTGCACTATAAAAATCAAACAACTCATAAACCTTAAATGAAGAATAAATAAATTATGAAAATGATATTAAATAGCTATAAAGCTTCTCACTTGCAGGAATCACCAAAATACTTAAATAAACATCAACTGAAAAGAATAATGTCTCAAAAAAATTTCTATCATAAGATTGCAAATAAAGTAGAACAACTAAAGAAAGGGGAATTGTTGAAACTTAATTTGGGAAATTCAGAGGAGAATAATTCATAATTATGTACTTTCTGACATCATACACACGCCTTTTTGTTGTAGAGCTTATATAATTTTATGCAATGACGTCATATTTGATTTCTCGCCTACACAAAAGAACCCCTGAAACCCACTCAACGATTGCAAAAAGTGATAAATCAGAAAAGAAATAATAAATTTTTTTATCCAAGAAGAAGGATTGAGAAAATATGGGAAAATATAACACAACTGAAAAAGTGATTATACAACATTCGAGATCGCAAATCAATTTTTTTTAATGATTTTTCATAAAAATGCTTTTGAAAAAACGCAATTTGTGTTTGGCTAATTAAAAAAGAGCTTTTGATAAATAGATTATATTTGGATATTTTTTTTAAATTGCACTTTTGATAAACAAATTACGAAAAATAACATGTATCGGTAGATTCTATCTATTAAGATTATTTTATAGAGAGAAATTATTTTAAATACTATTTGGTCTTGTATCATAATTTGTATGTCATTTATAGCCTATTTGGGGTTGTCGTTGGGAAGCCAAAAGTGATTTTGGAATAAAGAATTATATGTTCATTTTGTTGGTATTTGTCCTAATTTTCTTATCATAATTGAATTTTTCTTTTAAGAAAAGGAAAACATGAATTTTCTATATTTGGCTAATCCTTGTTCTTGTAGATAAAATGTTATAGACTCTATAAATAGTGGCTCATTTTTTCTAACTTGGTTGCATCCATAAGATCTTTGTGAGTATTGTTTGGAGGGAGAATTTGTGAGACACGAGTGTTGCGGTGTCACTTATGTGAACCTCTTTTTATTTCGAGTGAATTGTGTGAGGTTTTCTCTTTTGACATTTTATATTTTTTTTATATAGTGGATTGCTCATCTTCTTTTGTGGATGCAGATCGATTGATCGAACCACGTTAAATTATTGTGTCTATTTTAGTGTATTACTCGCACATTTTATTGTGACTTTTGAGATTTTCTTTGGTAGCTTCTGCATGATACCTGGTTATTTCGATCCTAACAAGTGGTATTGAAACATTGAATATTGTTGATTGTTGATTTGAATAATGAAAGCAAATATGAGAAAAATAATGTATGTGAATGGTAGAAATTATCATACTTGAAAAGGCAAGATAAAGGATCACCTATTTATCTAGAAAATGTATTTATCTATGTTTGATTCTAATAAACATCAATCCATGATAGATGAGGATTGAGAATTTGAGCACATGAAGGTTTTGACTATATTAGACAATAGATTGAAGATAATTTTAAAAATTATATTGTGAATGAGACGCATGCCAAAAGTGTATGGGATAAGCTCGAAACACTTTATGCTTTGGAGACTAGCGATAACAGTTTTTTTCTACTAAAACAATTGATGAATATCATATATAAAGAGGACAATCCTATTTCTCATCATATAAATACTTTTTAGGGTGTCCTTGATTAGCTATCTGGAATAGGTGTAAAGTTTAATGAAGAAATTTGGTGTCTTTGACTTCTTAATACTCTGTCAGACTCTTAAAAAATTCTTTGAGTTTTTTTTTGACTAATTTTTCTCCTAGTGGTATTGTAACTATGGAATATGCTAAGAGTGGTCTCTCATCTGAAGAGATGAGAAGAAGATCTTAGGCTTCATCTTCTTCAACTTCACATTTTGATGTTCTAGTCGCTGAAGATAGGGGAGAAACAAGTTCAGAGGTCAGAATGACAGAGATAAAAGTATAAGCAAGTCAAAGTTTAGATTTAAGAATGTTAAAGATGGCTATTTCCACAAAAATGGACATATCATGAAATATTGTCACAAACACAAAAGATATATAAGACGACAAAAGAAAAAAGGTGATAATGAAACTCATGTTGTTGTTGTTTCTAATGATGATCTTCTTATTTCTTGTGGTGAAAATGTCATTAATCTTATTTTGATGAGTCTAGCTGGTTTGTAGATTCTGGTGCTATTTTTTGTAGAATTCTCAATCTTAATAGAGAGAATCAAAGTATGTTATTTATAATCAAGAAGTGGAGTGCATGCTCCTTCTTATAGGAGTTAGATACAGTATAGTTGTAGTGTAATACCCCGTACTTCTACCTAGCTTAAATTCATCCCAAAAATATTAAAGGCTTACTTTAAGAGATGAATCCACTTTTATATATGTGGAATTTTCAAGATTTTCACTTTTTTTTGTATGGAAAATTCAATAAGCTTTCCATCGATACCAAATTTGCACAAATCCGACATCCGAGCGAAGAGTTAGAGACTTTTTAGTGAGATAGTATATCACCTGAGCCATCAACGCATCACGGAGCATGCCAAAATGACAATCGTCAAAATCCAATGAGCCTCCACGATTATGGCACATCGCACCAAGGCTCAAAATCATAATTGTCCTTTTTCCAGTGAATCTCTGCGATGTCTCCGCGTCGCGCCAAACTTCCAGGTCGCAAACAAAGTGGCAACGCGATAGCTCCGCATCGTGCCACCATAAAGATTCTCAATTGTCCAGTTCCAGTGGCTTGGCGTGATAGTGGAACGTCACGCCAAGGATAAAAATCAAGAATTTTCTAGTGTTTGCGATATTAAATCTCAGGGGCCGTTTGGTCTTTTCCCATGACTTCAATTTCGCCCAATCACGGAATTTGACCCTAAGAGTGCATTATTTGCTCACTTTTCCATTAGTTTTTCAAATTAAAATCAACTCTACTCAAGAACAAGAACCCTAACTCTCAAATTCAAGGGCTAAATTACAAGAACTCTCCATCAATCCTTCAAAATTCATTAACTCAGGTATGCATAGTGTTCATTCATGGATTCCTTTCGTCCATGAAGCCCAAGAATCAAGTTTTAAATCATGTATTATGAATATTATATTGTGGGTTGATTATGTTTATGTGATTGTTGTTGTATGGTTTCCAAGTTGGAATCTCAATGTGATTTTATGGAATTAAGTTAGTATATGAGTTTAAATGCATGAATTGAGTAGTTTATGAGGTGTTAATTGATGATTATACCTATGCCCTAAGTGGTGCATGTAAGGTTTTTGATAAAATTCCTAGAAGACTAGAAATTATGTAATATAGCTCAATTTTGACTTAAGTGATGGATTCATGTTTTACTCTTATGTTCAAATTACTCCCATGCTATTGATGTGCAATGTAGATGTTTGTTGAAATGCTCATGATGCTAGAATATGGAATTATGACATTGATTATATGCATTCCTTCCGTGTACAAGATTATGATAACCATGTACTTCATGAAATCCCAAACTTAGTGTATTTTGAATTGTTGATATTGGTCATGTGTTCAAGAAGTGTCAAGTTTTGTCAGTTTCATGCTATCGAGTCCTGGGGGTACTTAGACCCGACAATTTAGCTGTGTGCCTAGAGCCAATATCAGTTTTTACGATACTCTCAGTCAATCCATGATCAGTAGAATTTAGTCAGTCATGTGACTCAGGAAAACTCAGTAAACTCAGTATCAGTCCAGTCCCATTCAGTAATCTCAGTAATCTCAGGAATCTTAGAGATCTCAGTCAGTCATCATGTTTCAGTAGTATTTAGTTCGGACCTTAGTAAACTTGGTCAGCTAGCAAAACTCAGTAGCATTCTATCAGTTAACAGAATTCAGTAGTATTTCATCGGTCAACGAAAATCCAGTGAACTCAGTTTAATCTAGTTAATCAGTAAAATCAGTAACAGATCAGTCCAACCTAGTATGAACTAGGAAATCAGTTTTGTGTCTATTCAGCAGCCAGACTAGTAGTGAGTCCTTATCATTCGAGGATAAAATGATTATTTTATTACTTTATTATTTCAGTAGTTCGGAGTTAGTTGGGGACATGTCCCATCAATTCCACAGATTTCAGACAGTTTAGAGGCTTTCAGACTACTACATGTTTCAGATAGTTTATTTTAGTTTTGGGTATTGTTATACCCTATTACGGACATTATTTTATATTTAGTATTAGTTCAGTTTTGAACCTTATGGCCTTATAACTTATATTCCATATAATTATAGTATATTATTCAGTGCTCAGTTACAGATATCAGTCATGGGTTAGCTTGTGGTCCTTCGGGGTCATGAGCACCGTGTAACGTTCTGGGTACCAGATTCGAGGCGTTACAAGTAGAGTCCTAAACTAGTTACAAGAGTCTTAACTATAAGTTACCTTTACAAGTAGATGTCTACTGCCACTATAATACTAACATAGACTAACTACAACTATCTTACACTCCTAACATTCTCCATCTCTGAATGTCGATCACTTTTGTAATCATGATCCTGTTGATAATTATCCTTAGTTTGATAATTATCTTCAACACTTCCTTTCAAGCTAATGAGTGGTGGTTCACTCACTCCTAGCTTGCTTTTAAAGCCTGTAAACACCTATTTTGATAGGGCCTTGGTATAAATGTCAGCTAGCTGGTATTGTAACTTGACAAACTGAGTGAGCAATTGTCCTCTAGCTACTTTTTCTCTAACAAAGTAATAGTCAATTTCCACATGTTTTGTTCTGGCATGCATAATTGGATTTACTATCATGTATAAAGCACTCAAATTATCACAATACAATATAGGAACTGTCTTAAGATACACTCCAATATCATGAAACAAGTAAGGAATCCATGTCATCTCAGCTGCAGTAGAAGCTAAAGCTCTATATTTCGCTACAACACTAGATCTTGCTACTATTGTCTGCTTCTTATAGATCCAAGAAATACAATTTGCTCCTAAGTAGATGTTGTATCCTGTGGTTGATCTTCTATTTATAGTACAACCTCCCCAGTTAGCATCTGAATAACCATACAACCTGCAAGGTGAGTGTGATATAATTCTGAGTCCATGATGTAGTGTACCTTTAATGTACCTGAGTATCCTCTTAACTCCTTAAAGATGTTTTGTGTTTGGACTTTGCATAAACTGACTAGCTAAATTTATAGCATGAGTGATGTAGGGTCTAGTGAGTGTCAAATATTGAAGATTTTCCACAATCCTCCTATACATGGATGCATCAACAAAACCACTTGCAGCCTCATGTAAACCATGCTTCTGTGCAAGTGGTGTATTTATTGCCTTTTCTTATGTCATCTTGGTTTCTCAAGCAACTCAGCAACGTACTTCCCCTGACTAAAGTGAAGGCCACCTGAGAAATACTTGACCTCAATACGTAGAAAGTAATGTAGATGACCAAGATCTTTCATTAGAAATTCATTTCCAAGTTTAACAACCACCTCTGAGACATGTTTTTGATCACTTCCTGTGATAATTATATCATCTACATATAACAAGAGTAAGATAATGCCCCTGTGAATATGTAAAGTAAACAAGGAGGGGTCTACCTTACTACAGATAAATCTAAGATGAAGTAAATACATACTAAATCTGTCGAACCAGGCTCTAGGTGCCTGTTTAAGACCATGCAATACCTTCTTTAACAGAAAAACATAATTTAGATACCTAGAGTCAATGAATCCTGGAGGTTGACTCATGTAGACTTCTTCTTGTAGGTTACTATGTAGAAATGTGTTTTTGACATCAAGTTGTCTAATTTTCCAATTAGAGGCAGCAGATACTAATAGCACCACTCTAATAGTTGTAGCCTTAACTACAGGGCTAAAGGTTTCTTCAAAATCTATCCCCTCAAGATGAGAGAAACCCTTAGCAACCAACCTTGTTTTTTACCTGTTAACTGCTCAATTTTTCTACAGCTTAGTCTTAAATACCCATTTGGAGACAACCAAATTCATACCTATATTTTTTGGTACTAATATCCACGTCTTGTTGTTGTGTAAAGAATTTATCTCATCCTGTATCACTGCAAACCAATGAGGTGATTTCAGTGCCTCATTTGTTGATTTTGGTTCTCTTATGGTCTCTTCTTTGCTTGCAAAAAGAGACAAATGAGGTAAAACAACTGATTTAGCCTTATTTCTAGAGATCATGTGATGCCTTTGTGGTGCTGGTGATATCTAAACTTTACCATCTAGTGAAGATGTTACAACTTCTTTTGTAGTATCTACTGTAGGTGTTATAGTTGCATTAACAGGTTGGTTCTCAGCATTGAGCCATTTTGAGAGATCAACAGGTAGTTGTAACCCTTGTGAATTAGTCACTAAAATTGATGTAGGGTTTGTTGACGCAGAAATAACTTTCATTGTCTCAACATTTGAGATATCTTCAGTGGACTCATTTACAGACATGGAACTAGGATTACTCTCATTATCTACTAGAAGAGTGGTTAAGGCAGGCTTATCTAGCAGCACAGGCTCTACAGGTGTTGTTGAATCAACTGCCTAAGTATTTTGTCCCTCAACAGTTGGAAAAACTTCCCCTGGAGGGACTTTATCAAAATTCTATGCTTGCAAGTTAGTAAAAAACTCAACAAAGGTAGCTAAGTGAGATAAGCCATCAATTTTAGCTCGAGTCTGCACTGATTAGACATAAGACAATGCATACTCATAAAAAATGACCTATCGTGACACATACACTCTCTTTGTAGGAGGATGTAACGCCTCAAATCTGATACCCAGAATACTACACGGTGCTCATGACCCCGAAGGACCACAAGCTAACCCATGACTGATATTTAAACCTGTATACTGCATGAAATACTTTATAATACGGAAACATGAACTGAAAGGACATAAGGTTCAAAACTGAGACATAGTATTTGATAAAAATATAACATCTGGGAGGGGTATAAAATACCCAAAATAACTAAAATAAGCTATCTGAATATACTGTAGTCTGGAAAGCCTCTAAAACGTGACTGTTTGAATAAGGAGTTGATGGGACATGTCCCTAACTAACTCCAACTAATAAACTAATTATTGAGATAATAAAATGATGATCATGTCCTTAAAAGATGAGGACTCACTGCTAACTCTGACAGTTGAGACTGGAATCTACAGATGCTCTGGAGCTCATGTCTCTGAACCTATGGTATAAGACACCATAGCGCAAATGCGTCAGTACATTGAATGTACTGGTATACATGAGAGGTAGGTTGAATGCATAGGGTTCATATGCATGAACAATAACAATAGCAGACTAACTATCATGAGAGTGAAAATACATACATGACACATAATAACTGACACTGATACCATGATAACATGACATACTGATAACTGATAACATGAGTGACTGTATCTGATAGTCCTGAATCTAATGGAACTAGCTGCGTCCCGTACTGTATCTGACAGTCCTGAAATCTAAAAAACTATCTGAGTTCTATTATTGAGACTGATTGACTGTGTTTGACAGTTCTAATTATGTAACATAAAACTATGGAAAGTAGTTATCTAACCGACATGCCCCTAATATGCCATTATGGATGAGTTGGGGTCCAATCTGTAACCCCAATTGGAAGGGTATCAATACTGCACCACTGATAAGGACAAGCTGTGGGTTACCCTCATCTGATAGTGTCCCCAAAAGAGAACGGTGGGGCCCTTATCTGACAATGCTTATCCACCTCATCAACCCTCATCGGACAGTATTGATGTATTAACCTATACTGGCTACATAGTTCTAGAATGCAAGGAAGACTACTAAGAATCACACCCTCATCTAATAGTGTGTGTTACCATCCTTGGGTTCGCTCGATGCTAATTCCTACTCCCATCTGAATAGACTCTGAACATGATTTACTGAATTGAACACGAGCTGAGTTATTGAATTTCGTTGACTGATGGAATACTACTGATATCTGACAACTGACTGAGTTCATGAGATCATGGTGATTTCATGAGTCATAAGACTATCTAAAGTCTAAGGATTCATAGCTTGACTGAGAGTATCATGAAAACATGACATGGCTCTAGGCACACAGCTAATGTTTCGAGTACGAGTACCCCCAGGACTCGATGGAAGGAAAATGACCAAGCATAACTTACTTGAATAAATAACTAACATCATAATCCATAATACATTTATAGAAGCATTTCATCAAAACATGTGATATGCATAACTTGTACATACATGGGGATTTTAGTATCATGCTAGTTAGGCACTTTTCCTTCATCTAGGCATTTAATCAAACATATTGTAGGCAAGGTACATGTTAGCATCATTGTACAATAATTAAACATCATGGTTCAATTCTAATTTCATCATTCAAGGGTTTAGTCATAGGTTTGCATGAATCTGTATCTATAATAATTTAACCCACATAGAATTTATCACCCAAAATGGAGTAGAATTCAATTTCTCATTATGCACATGAACAAGAGCAACCCAATCATGAAATTCATAAGAAAACCCATAAAATTAAATTTAGAAAAGGAATTCTTGGGCTTCATGGACGAAAGGAGTCCATGAATGAAAACTATGCATACCTTGATTCGTAAATACAAGAAAATTGACGGAGGAAATTCTTGATTATGAATCTTCTATGAAAAGCCCTAGGTTGTTCTTAAGAGAAAATTGTGTATTTTGGATGAAAAATGTCTGAATCACGTGTTAAAGGGCTTAAATTAGGGTGAAAAATTAACCTTTCTAACCCTGAACGTGTCTTGTCATTTCAGTAAAAATTTCCCGAATTGGACCCCTGGCGCGACGCGGCGCTATCGCGCCGTGTCACTGGAATTTGACAATTAGGAAACTGAGGAATGGCGCGACGCGGAGCCATCGTGTTGCCCCTTCTTTTGCAACCTGGAACTTTGGTGCGATGCGGAAGAAATTATGCTGAGACATTGGAAAAGGACAATTGCCATTTTAGCTTGTGGCGCGGCGCGCCACTGACCAATATGGCGCTATTTTATGATGGAAACTTGAAATCGTCATAACTTCTTACCCGGTTATCGAATTTAGGTAAATTTTGTATAGATGGAAAGCTTATTGAATTTCTCACATGAAAAAAAGTAAAAATCTTAAAAATACCATGTGTACAAAAGTGGATTTATCTTTCAAATAAGGCTCCTAACATATTTGAGATGATTTCAAGCTAGGTAAAGGTACGGGGTATTACAATATCTCCCCCTTGAGAACATTTGTCCTCAAATGAAACTGAGAGTGAGGGGAAAAACATAAACTGACATACATACTGAACATGAATAACTGAAACATGATCTCATGACTGACATGACTGATAACTTAATATATCATACTGAACATACATATCTGATGCATGTGTAACTGATTCATGAATGCATGATTGAGTGTTCTGAGGAACTAAGTTTCTCACAATGAGAATTCATGTCTGATGCATAATTATATAACTGAATTAATACATGAATGCATGAATGAATATGCAATGGTACTTGATACCAAGTTTGTGATGAACACTGAACATGAAACTGAGTAAGCTTAAGGAGGATTGTTACCTTGAGCTTGATCTGAGTTGGTGAAGAAGAGGTGAGGATACTTGGTACACATGTCTGCTTCTACTTCCCAAGTATCTCCCTCGACAAACTGATTTTGCCAAAGAACTTTAACTAAAGGGACTTCTTTGTTCCTCAGTCTACGAGTCTGATAGTCTAGGATTTCGATTGGAATCTCCTCATAAAAAAAACTATTCTGAATATCAATGCCCTGAATAGGGACTACAACTGCTGGGTTACCTTTGCACTTCTTGATCAAAGAGACATGGAAGACTAGATGAACTGAGGCTAGATCTGAAGGCAATTTGAGCTTATTAGCTACCTTACTGAATCAACTGAAAATCTTAAAGAGACCGACATATCAGGTACTGGGTTTCCTTTTCTTTCCAAACCACTTCACTCCCCTTATGGGAGAGATCTTTAGATAGACACAGTCACCAATATCAAACTCGACATCTTTTCTACAAATATCTGCATAAGACTTTTATCGGCTCTGAGAAGCCCAGAGTCTTTCTCTAATCAACTGGACTTTTTCTAATGCATCGAATACTAAGTCAGGCCCTATGATTGAGGCCTTACTAACTTCGAACTAACCGATCAGAGATCTACATATCCTACCATAGAGATCATCGAATGGAGCCATCCGAATACTGGAATGAGAGCTGTTGTTGTATGTAAACTCAATCAAAGTCAAGTGGTCATCCCAACTACCCTTGAAATCAATTGCACACGCCCGTAGCATATCTTATAAAGTCTGAATGGTCCTTTATCCTTGACCATCTTTCTGAGGATGAAAAGCTATACTGAGATGAACTTGGGTACCAAGACCCTTTTGGAATTCTTTCTAGATGTTAGAGGTAAACTGGGTACCTCTGTCTGAGATAATAGATAACGGAACACTATGTCATCTGACCAACTCCCTAATGTAGAGTCTGGCGTAATTCTCAGCTGAATAAGAGGTATGAACTGGAAGAAAATGGGTTGATTTGGTCATCCTGTCTACAATGACCCAAACTGAATCATACTGATGACGAGATCGAGGAAAACCCATCATAAAGTTCATGTTCACTTCTTCCCACTTCTAAGTAGGAATAATGAACTCCTGCATAGGACTACTAGGCTTTTGATGCTCTATCTTAACCTGCTGACATGTAGAGCACTTGGCCACAAACTCTACAACATCTCTCTTCATCCCACTCCACCAATAGACTTCCCGCAAGTTATGATACATCTCTGTGGGCCCTGGATGAATAGACTAGCGCACACCATGCGCTTCTGCAAAAATTCACTGCCTTAAGTCATCTACACCTGGAACACAGAGGCGACCCTGACAACGCAAAACAATATCTCTCTCTTGGGAGAAAACCTCTACTTTCTGATCCTGAAATGACTCTTTCAACTTGACAAGGCTGGGATCCCTATCTTTCCTTTCTTTCACCTCAGAAACTAGAGATGATTCTAAACTACTCTGAACCCATATATCACCCTCATCTATATAGACTAAGTGAACGCCTAGTCTGGTAAGCTGATATACTTCCTGAGCTAACTTCTTCTTACTGTCATCCACATGAGCAACACTACCCATAGATAGTCTACTGAGAGTATCGACCTTTATATTGTCCTTGCCCGAATAATAGAGGACACTCATGTCATAATCTTTCAAGAGCTCTAACCACCTTCTCTGACAAAGATTGAGATTTTTTTGAGAAAAGACATACTGAAGACTCTTATGATCTGTGAAGACATCTACATGAACTCCGTAGAGATAATGCCTCCAAATCTTCAAGGCAAAGACTACGACTGCTAACTCAAGATCATGAGTAGGATAATTCTTCTCATGGGTTTTAAGCTGTCTGGAGGCGTAGGCTACATAAGGACACAACCTAAACCTACTTTAGATGTATCACAATACACTACGAACTCGTCTGGACCATCTGGAAGAGCTAAAACTGGAGCTGAGGTAAGTCGAGTCTTCAACTCCTGAAAACTCTTCTCGCAAGGATCTGACCACTGAAACTTAATTTTCTTCTAAGTCAATCTGTACATAGGGGATGCAATTGAAGAAAATCCCTCAACAAATCATCTGTAATAGCTAGATAAACCTAAGAAACTCCTGATATCTGATGGAGAGATAGGTCTGGGCTAGTTTCTTAGTGCTTCAGTCTTTTGAGTATCTACTCTAATGCCATCACCTGAAATGATATGACTAACGAATGCTACTGACCTTAGCCAAAATTTTCACTTACTGAATTTGGTGAATAGCTGATGATCTCTGAGAGTCTGAAGTACTGTTCTGAGATAGTTTGCATAATCTCGCTCACTGGGGGAATAGAAAAGAATATCATCTATGAATACTATAATGAACATGTCCAAGTATTGTTTGAACACGCGGTTCATCAAGTCCATGAAAGCTGCTGGGGCATTGGTAAGACCAAATGACATGACTAGGAATTCGAAGTGACCATACTGAGTATGGAAAGCTATTTTTAGAATGTCACATTCTCTGACTCTAAGCTGATGATAGTCGGATCTAAGGTCTATCTTAGAGAAATAACTGGCACCCTGAAGTTGGTCAAACAAGTCATCGATTCTGGGAAGAGGATACTTGTTCTTGACCATGACCTTATTAAGTTGATGGTAGTCTATGCATATTCTGAGAGAACTATCTTTCTTCCGCATGAATAATACTGGTGCACCCCACGGAGAAATACTGGGCCTGATGAATCCCTTATCTAGGAGATCCTTTAACTGTTCTTTCAATTCTCTGAGTTTTGCTGGTGCCATTCTGTATGGCGGAATAGAGATAGGCTGAGATCTAGAAGAAGATCAATGCCGAAGTCTATTTCCCTTTCGGGAGGAATTCCTGAAAGATCTTCGGGAAAGACGTATGAATATTCATTCACAACTGGAATGGATTCAAGACTGGGAGTTTTAGAACTAAAATCCTTAACATGAACAAGATGATAGCCACATCCTTTAGATATTATTTTCCTTGCCTGAAGGTACAAAATAAGCTGACCCCTGAAAGCGGGTACACTACCCTTTCACTCAAGGACGACTTTATTTGGGAACTGAAATTGGACTATCCTATTTTTGTAGTCGACTGTGGCATAGAAGGAATGAAGTCAATCCATACCGATAATGACATCAAAATCAATCATCTCTAATTCGACTAGATCTGCTGAGGTGACTTTTTGAAATATCATAACCGGGCAGTTCCTGTATACCCGCCGGGCTATAATGGTTTTAATCACTGGGGTAGAGACTGAAAAGGGCTCTGCTAAAATTTTAGGACTGACTCTGAAATTAACTGCTATATAAGGAGTAACAAAAGACAAGGAAACACCTGGATCTAGTAAAGCGTAAACATGCACATGAAAGATTTGTAACATACCAGTAACCACATCAGGAGAATTTTCTTGATCTTGCCGGGACTAGAGAGCATAGAGTCTATTTGGGCATTGCCCACTAGTAGCACTGGAGGTGGCACCCTGCTAATTTGTGCGACTGGACTGAGCTGAGAAGCAGAGATGACTCTGATAACCTGAATGGGGAAAGTCTCTGACTCTATGTCCTAGCTTGCCACATCCTAAAAAAACATCACTACCAGCTCTGCAAGCACCCTTGTAGTTCTTACCATAAGTCTGACAAAGGGGATTTGTTCGGGCACTGCTAACATTGCCCTGACACTTAGAGCCTAGCGCTCTATTTTTGTTACCCTCTCTGAACTTAGGAACTGAAGAACTGGCTGACGAAGGAGCTGGAACTGATGACTTAGGAAGAATATGAGAGCGATTGACTCCCTCTGACTTAGGCTGACTAAAATTAAAGCTACCTGTCCTAGATCTCTTATTCTGCTTCTCCCTCTACTTAATCTTCTACTACTCTATATATTTAGCATGAGTCATGAGCCTAGATAAAGTTATGTCACTATTCTGCATGGCGGATCTGCACTCTTTAACCACGCTATCATTCGCCCCTGAAACGAACTTACTCATCTTGGCCCTGCTATCTGTAACCACATGAGGGGGATATCTGGCTAATTGAGTAAAATTAAGAGAATACTCTTTCACCATCATATTGCCCTGCCTGAGGATGATGAATTCAAACACCTTAGCTTCTTTAAGCTCTAGGGGAAAGAATTTATCAAGGAAAGCAGAAGCAAACTCCTCCCACTCAACAGGCCCTGCATCATCTGGTCTTTATGACTTCTACTATTTAAACCAAGTGTGAGAAACATCCTATAACTGATATACAACTAGCTTAGCACTCTGACTAGAAGTAACCCCTATTTTGTCTGTAACCTTCTGCACCTGATCTAAGAATTTTTTAGGGTTCTCATCTGACTTAGACCCGAGAAAAAATGGAAGATTCATTTAGGTGAAATCCCTAATCCTGGTTGCAGCTGAATTGGCCACTGGATTGGCCGGAACGACAGCTGGTCATTCATTCTGAGCAGCTACTGAGTTAGCAAGAGTAATGAATATAGCTTGGAACTCTATATGAGAAATATGTTCTTTCAAAGGTTCTTCGGGCTGAGGGGCTGATTGATTCCCATTTTTTTTAAGAGGCATGTTCTGTAGAAGAAAGGGAGAAACGGATTAGACTGAGAGATTGTCTTGAGATTATGATCACTGGCATGACATGAATACTGAAAGAGGGGAAATTGTTCTTAAAACATCTTATAGCCTCCTATACATAAATGTGGTGTGCAACACACCCATGCATAAGACTCTACTAGATGCAGATTTTAGACTTCTTAGGACTCTATTGAAAACCTAACTCTGATACCAAGTTTGTAACGCCCTATATCTGGTACTCAGTATGCTACACGGTGCTCATGACCCCGAAGGACCATAAGCTAACCCATGACTAATATCTGTACCTGTATACTGTATGAAATACTTTATAATGCTGAAACATGAACTAAAAGGCCATAAGGTTCAAAACTGAGACATAGTATTTGATAAAAATGTAGTATCTGGGAGGGGTATGAAATACCCAAAACAACTGAAATAAGCTATCTGAACATACTGTAGTCTGGAAATCCTCTAAAACGTGACTGTCTGAATAAGTAGTTGATGGGACATGTCCCCAACTAACTCCAACTAATAAACTAATTATTGAGATAATAAAATGATGATCATGTCCTTGAAAGATGAGGACTCACTGCTAACTCTGACAGCTGAGACTGGAATCTACAGATGCCCTGGAGCTCGTGTCTCTGAACCTATGGTATAAGACAACAGAGAGCAAATGCGTCAGTATTTTGAATGTACTTGTATACATGTGAGGTAGGTTGAATGCATAGGGTTCATATACATAAACAATAACAATAGCAGACTGACTATCATGAGCGTGAAAATACATGCATGAGATATAATAACTGACACTGATACCGTGATAACATGATTACTAAATCTGAATATTGATAACATAACATATTGATAACTGATATAGTTGATAACATGAGTGACTATATCTGACAGTCCTGAATCTAATAGATCTAGCTGAGTCCCATACTGTATCTGAGTTGATTGTAACTGATAATTTTGAAATCTGAAGAACTATTGGAGTTCTATTACTAAGACTGATTAACTGTGTCTAACAGTCTTGATTCTATAACATGTAACTGTGGCAAGTAGTTATCTAACTGATATGCCCCTAATATGCCATTATGGCTGAGTTGGGGTCCAATTTGTAACCCCAATTGGAAGGGTGTAAATACCGCGCCACTGATAAGGACAAGCTGTGGGTTACCCTTATCTGAGAGTGTCCCCAAAAGAGAATGGTAGGGACCTTATCTGACAATGCTTATCCACCTCATCAACCCTCATCGGACAGTGTTGATGTCTTAACCTATGCTGGCTACATAGTTCTGGAATGCAAGGATGACTTCTAAGAATCACACCTTTATCTAATAGTGTGTGTTCCCATCGTTGGGTTCGCTCGGTGCTAATTCCTACTCCTATCTGAATAGACTCTGAACATAATTTACTGAACTGAATATGGGCTGAGTTACTGAATTCCGTTGACTGACGGAATACTACTGATATCTGACAACTGACTGAGTTCATGAGATTATGGTGATTTCCTGAGTCATAAGACTGTCTGAAGTCTAAGGATTCATAGCTTGACTGAGAGTATCATTAAAACCTAACATGTCTCTATGCACACATCTAATGTTTCGGGTACGAGTACCCCTAGGACTCGGTGGAAGAAAACTGACCAAGCATAACTTACTTGAACATATAACTAACATTATAATCCATAATACATTTATAGAAGAATTTCATCAAAACATGTGATAGGCATAACTTGTACATACATGGGGATTTCATGGTATTATGCTAGTTAGGCACTTTTCCTTCATCTAGGCATTTAATCAAACATATTGTAGGCAAGGTACATGTAAGCATCATTGTACAATAATTAAACATAATGGTTCAATTCTAATTTCATCATTCAAGGGTTTAGTCATAGGTTTGCATGAATCTATATCTATAATAATTTAACTCACATAGAATTTATCACCCAACATGGAGTAGAATTCAATTTCTCATTATCCACATGAACAAGAGCAACCCAATCATGAAATTCATAAGAAAATCCATAAAATTGAATTTAGAAAAAGGATTCTTGGGCTTCATGGACGAAAGGAGTCCATGAATGAACACTATGCATACCTTGATTCATAAATACACTTAGATTGACGGAGGAAATTCTTGTTTCTGAATCCTCTACGAAAAGCCCTAGGTTGTTCTTGAGAGTCTTTTGAGAGAAGAGAGTGTATTTTGGGTGAAAACTGGCTGAATCACGTGTTAAAGGGCTTAAATAGGGGTGAAAAATTGACCCTTTTAAACCTGGACATGTCTTGTAATTTTAGTAAAAATTTCCCAAATTGGACCCTTGGCGCGACGCGGTGCTATTACGTCGTGTCACTGGAATTTGACAATTAGGAAACTTAGGGATGGCGTGATGTGGAGCCATCGCATTGCCCCTTTTTTTACGACCTGTAACTTTGGTGCGATGTGGAGGAAATCACACTGAGACACTAGAAAACGACAATTTCCATTTTAGCTTGTGGTGCGGCACGCCACTAACCAATATGGCGCTGTTATACGATGGGAACTTGAAATAGTTATAACTTCTTTCCCGGTTATCAGATTTAGGCGAATTTTATATTGATGGAAAGCTTATTGAATTTTCCACTTGACAAAAAGTAAAAATCTTAAAAATACCACGTGTACAAAAGTGGATTCATCTTTCAAAGAAGACTTCTAATATTTTTGAGATGATTTTAAGATAGGAAAAGGTATGAGGTATTATAGAGGATGATAACATCTATATCCTTTATGTAGACTGCTATATCCTATAAGCACACATGAATAAGTCTTTGGATTGAACTTAGTGTCACCCTTTATATATGGAAAACATCTACAACCAAATACCTTTAAGCTATTATAGTCAGGTTGTGCACCAAACAGCTTAACAAAGGGAGTTACCATCTTCAGTACTGAGGAGGGAAACCTATTTATGAGAAATATAGCAGTAAAAAAAGCCTCTATCCACAAAAACAGTGGTAGATTAGCATGCAGTAACAAAGTAAGTCCAGTCTCAACTATGTACTTGTGTTTTCTCTCAGCTATTCCATTCTATTCAGGTGTATTAGGACAAGAAAGGTGTCTGATAATACCACATTTATCTAGATGCTCAAGAAGTCCAGCTCTGATGAACTCACCACCACCATCATATTGAAAAATCTTAATGACTTTAGAAAACTATTTTTTCACCATTTTTGAAACATAAGAAAAACTTCAAAAAATTCAGATTTCTATTTCAAAGGATAAAGCCATGTGTATCTTGTATTATCATCTACAAAGACTACATAATATCTCATGTGTTGAGTGGATTCAAAAGATGCAGGACCTCAAAGATCATAATGAATTTTCAATAAAGGTTCTTTCTCAATTTTATTCCTCAAGCCAAATGGTAGTTTACAACCTTTGCCCAACTGACAACTAGAGCAAACAACATGTATTTTATTCTATCTACTAACATTAATGCAACTACTGCTACTGAAATTTTTTATAATCTTCAAACTAGGATGTCCTAATCTATTATGCCAAATATTGTTTGATGTCTTTCAGTCTTGTGTGGTAGTTAATGCATAGAGGTTGTTGTCTTCCAAGGCATAGAGTCCATTTCTCTTAGATCCCTTAGCCAGTAGTGTCCCTGTCTTCTTGTCCTTTACAAAAAAATTAGTTTCATCAAATTCAAGAGTGCAAGAGTTATCTTTTGTAATTTTGCTAACTGAGAGAAGATTCTTAGCAATCTTAGGTACTACAAGAACATCTTGTAATTTCAAGACTGACCTATTTATATTCCCAACATGTGTAATATCTAACTGACATCCATTTCTAACAATGATCTTGTCATCAAAATTATAATATTTAATGTCAAATAAAGTACCTAAGTTATTTGTCATGTGACTAGTTGCACCTGAGTCCATGTACAAAGCATCATCACCATTTTATGTGTTCTGTATATTCACGACAGCTAGTGCTTGTGGAAGTTTATCTACATCCTGATAAGAGTAATCCCTCCTATAAAAATACTTCAGAGTTGTGTGATTATTCCTACCATAGATTTGACAAGACTCAGTTCCATTCTTCTCTTTGTTCTGGTTTTCGCCTTGATGACCTTGATTATTCTGATTATGTTTTATTTGTCCAGCAGGTCTAAAACCCTACCTCTAGAATTGAAACTATTGTTTCCTCTTTTCTGAGTGTAGTGTCCTCTTCCTCTGCCTCTTTGACTAGAGACAACAGAAAATGCCATGTTTGAGTTTTATTGTGGCACTTCCTCTTTATCCTCCCTCTTGTCAAAACCCCTAAGTGCATTGACAAATTGGTTTAGTGTAGGATAAGGTGCCTTACCTAGCATGACAGTCCTGGAGGTCTTGTATTTGAGACCTATCTCTTTGGAAAAGTTGATTACTTTGCTATCCTCATCAACAGGCTTGTGTATGGCTGCAAGTCCATCACAAATACCTTGGAAATCCTTGACATATTCATCAACTTTCTTATTTCCCAGCCTCACACTTTGCAGTTGTTGTTTAAGATGGAATTCCTTGTCCTTTTTTGCTTGAAGATAGGCTTCTTCCAAGCATTCCCACATCTCTCTAGCAGTAGAGAAACCTATTATGAGGTATATACTTTCTTCTGTCAGTGTTCCTGAAATCCAACTCCTCAACAGTACTTCTTTCTCTTCCCAATCTGCAATATTTCTACTGTCTACAACATCTTTCTCAGCACCTGCATCCACCTCTTTTCCAGTAACCTTTTTAGGTAACCTTTTCAGGTTGTTTCTCAATAGATATTAGTTTTGGCTTGACCTCCTTAATGAGATAGGTTAGTCTCATAACCTGTATTAGTTGCATTATCTGTGTTCTTCAAATTAAGTAGTTTGTAGGCTTAAGCTTAATGAAACATGAAACAATTAGATGATGAAGTGATGAGGTTGAAAGAGTATTAGTCGAGGATGTTGAGGAGGCCATTAGTTAAGCTTTTCAGAGTGAGAAGAAGGAAATTTAGTATTTAAGCAGTTTGAAAAGGTCAAAGCTCTGATACTATGTAGAATTCTCAAGCTTAATAGAGAGAATCAAAGTATGTTATTGATAATCAAGAAGTGGAGTACATGCTCCTTCTTATAGGAGTTGGATACAATATAGTTGTAGAGTCCTAGACTAGTAACAAGAGTCTTAACTATAAGTTACATTTGTAAGTAGATGTCTACTGCCACTATAATACTAACATAGACTAAATACAACTATCTTACACTCCTAACATTCTCCATCTCTGAATGTCGATCACTTTTGTAATCATGATCCTGTTGATCATTATCCTTAGTTTGATAATTATCTTCAACACTTTTCATGTCATGACAAATAAGAAATTATTTTCTTCTTATAGTCCAGGTAATTTGGAATGTTGAATATGGACAATAATAATAAAGTGAAAGTACTTGACATTGGTACAATTTATTTAAAAAATAACAATGATTCAATATTAGATCTCAACGATGTCAAACATACTCTAGATGTTTGCTTAAATTTATTTTCTGTAGGAACCTTTATGATTAGAGTTGTATTAACACCCTTGGTTCTATTCAGTGAAAGTTTACTAGAGGTTCAATAGTTGCGGGTCGTGGTGATAAGTTATCTAATTTGTACGTATTTTAGGGTTCCATTTCTATTGACTCTGTAAACTTGATAGAGAATGACAATTCATCAGAGTTATGATACATAAGACTAAGTCATATGAGTGATAAGATATTGAGAGTTTGACTAAGAAAATTTGCTTTTTTGGAGTGAAACAAGTAGAGTCGAAGAAGTATGTTCATTGCTTAGTCGGTAAATAGAAAGAGTTTCTTTTCGGAGTTTCCGCCTTCAAGAAAGTTTGATTTGTAGGAGTTAGTATATTTTGATTTTTTTGGTACTTTTAAGGCAAGGTCTTATGATAATGTACCTCACTTTGTGACTTTTATTGATGATCCTTCTCCTAAACTCTAGGTATTTTCTTTGTAGTTCAAGGATCACGTACTTAATGTGTTCAAGAGTTTCCAGTCCTTGGTTGAAAGACAAACATAAAAAATTGAATTGCATCCACTCAAATAATGTCGGTGACTATATTAGTCTTTTTAATAGATATTGCAGAGAGCAATGTATTCGACATTAGACAACTCCCTCAAAAACTCCTCATTTACATGATTTAGCAGAAAAGATTGACAAAATTCTAATTGAGAGAGTTAGATATATGTTTTTAGATGCTAAGCTCCCAGATTCTTTTTGGACAGAAGCAATTAACACCATTATTTATGTTATCAATTTATCTCCTACTATTGCTTTGGATGGTAATGTCCCTGACAGAGTTTGATATGTAAGAATGATTCTTATGATCATCTTAAAGTTTTTGGGTATAAAGTCTTTGTGCATGTTTCTAAGAATGAGATGTCAAATTTGGATTTTAAAACTACATAATGTATCTTCATTGGTTATGATAAAGGTAAATTTGACTATAGTTTCTATGATCTAGTTGAGAAGAAACTTGTTAGAAGTCATGACATTATATTCATTGAAGATCAAACAATTAAAGATTTTGATAAAATTGAGATTGTTGATTTTAAGTGTAATGAGAGTTTAGTTGATGTTGATCCAGTTCCTTTGACTATTGTACCTGATCCAGTTTATTTGATTTTCATAGTGATGAAAATCAAATTGATAATGAAGATAGAATCTTGTTCAGAATGACCAAAACATGATGTTGTTGATGTTTTGCGAAAATTTTGACTATATTTGAGAGTCGTCACTTAATTTTGAAAAGGAATTAAGAAACCTTTATAAGATACTTTAAACGATCCAAAAAAGAAAAATCGTTCAAAATTTAAAGATTCTGAGTAAGCGGTTCCTATTTACATTTTAGAAAGGTTTAAGGCACCTAAAACGTCCGCTAACTTGCGGTTATTCGTACTATTTGATAACATCTTTTGACTAACTTCAAAAAGATTGATTTTTTGAAAAGTGATTAATTTTAGGAAACGATTTGTGTAAAACAAATTTGGACGACTTAGTATGGATTTTAACTAAGTCTAAACAAATGAAAGGCAAATAAGCACATAAAAGGGGAAGGGGAGAAAATAAAAGACTTAGGCCATTGGGCCCAAATCAATAGACCTTGTCCTTATCCAATTGGGCTTTTGGCCCACTTGCACCGATCATAATCTAAATGTTGGGCCTTGGCCCTTAACCTGTCCTAAACTAATTTTTCAGGCAGGTTGGCCCAAAATCTGCTCTACCTGTATTAAATATACAACTTTGGCTTCGAGGCCCAAATGAATGAATAAAGAAATAACTAAATAAAAAAGATATAAATAAATTAGACAAAGGCAACAATGAAAGATAACGAGACTTTAAAGCCTCCTTTGCCGCTTTAAAGATGGGACTTTAACCCAATTCTTCTTCTTTCGACTCCATGCATTCATGCACTATAATATTGTCTCCTTAGGGCCTTTGAGATCGATTCAGGAGGGATGGGTCTCAATGGTTCATGTCGATAATGCAACTATGGGAAAGAGTCTGTTTGGACTCGAAGGCAGGTTCATGAGAAGAAAAAATATATGAATTAATATATATTTTCAAGGATTCTACACTTGTAGATAAATTATGCAATGAAAATATAGCATTTTTAAACAAAAGAAAATAACAATTCACTTACTACATATAGACACATGAAACTATAAAATTTATATGAACTCTAGGATTATGAAAAATGCATGGCTTGCAAGTGAGTCAATTATAGTCAACAAATCTATCAATCATATCATTCAAACAAATAAATCCACTATATAAACTCACGCTCTATCAGCAAATAAGCACCTTTGGCTTTTTGAAAGAACGAAAGCAATTCCAAAGTAAAGACAGAAAAGTTATTACTAAAGCTATTATTACCTCTCTTAATAAATTTGAAAACATTTTGAAACACATAAGGAACAAAGACAAAAATAAACTCAAGCTTAAACATGACAATACAATGTAAACTCAATGAATGAAATAATAAAATCAAAATCAACTCCAATTTGTAGCCTATATGATAAACACAAAATGAGATTTTAGCAAGAGGAAGAAAAGTCAAAGAACTGGAGGTTAATTTAAGCCTTCAAAGATCATATACAGAACCCGAAAAATAAAAATTAAAACAAGTAAGAGATAGAAAAGATACTTGACATTTTTAAAGGCAAAAACAACTTTTTCTAAGAGAAAGAAATCAAATAAGGAAGAAACAAGAAAATCATCCTAAGCAGTTTTTCTTAATATGAAAATACACGTTATTTTGATCATTTATTCATCTTATCTCTTTCTCGACAAAGTTAAAGAAACATTGAGTTAAAATTTATTCTAAAAGGGTCAATGGATTATTTGAAACTAATATAACATATCCTATATTCCTTCTTAACATTATGAGATAAAGAGAAACTAGAAATAGTTCCATACAAAAGAGAGACAAACATAAAGTAGCTCAGGATTTGAAAAGAAACAAATCAAAATCACAACTACTAATCCTCATACTAAAAAGATTGAAGGTTAGGTTAGGGTAAAAACCATTGAACCAAAATCATGAATAGAACTTTTTTAGGCAAAATTATACTAATGATACTGATCTGGGGAAACTTAAAACCAAAATAGTTTTTAAGCAATGAGCTAACACTAAGCGAAGGTCATTTTATTGGAAGAGACAATCAACTAGAATTCAGTAAATAACATTCAAACTTTGAGCAAATAGGCTGAAGATTATCCAACAGAAATCAAAATGAAACAATAGGTTTAAATTACAATAACAATATAAATAGTGGACTTTAATGAAACCAGAATCTGAAATTGAACGTTCAAATGAACCACTACAACGAGAGATACTGATTCATCAGGGTACATAACAATAACTAACACATGCAAATTCTACAACCATCAAGGCTTCTACAACGAACAATCACACTATAACTACGATTATAGAACTACTAATACGAAAAAAAGAGGATGATGAAGAAAAAATGATGAACTAAAAGAAAAGGTGTGTTTACCTCTTCCAGGGAAGCAAAATAGGATTACGAACTGATACGGGGGTCTCGACCACCACTGGAGGACCTTGCCAAATGCTCCGAGAAATCCTCGACCCTTCTCTAAAAAGAAAATTATTCTCAAAACAGAGGATTAACTGATTTTCACTCAAAAATCCTTTTCATCTCTCCGGACTTCCCTCTTCTTTTTTTCTCTTATTTTGCTTTCAAAAAGAAAATTTTCCTCTTTTTTTCGGACTTAGCTTTCTCAGAATTTTTAATGAACCCCCTTTTTTGCTCTCAAGAGATCTATTTATAGAGGATAAAAGAATGGCTCAATTGGAGCTCAACTGATGTGTAAAAGTTAAAAATAGGGGGTAAATTTGGGATTTTTCATTGAGATAATTTGAAATTTGAAATTGGAATCTTCTACAGTTTGGGTTTCATCAACAATTTTACCAATTATTTTTGGATTTCTTGAGAGAAATTGTAACGGGTGGACCAATACCATTTGGGCAAAACAAATTCCCTTCAAGAACCAATGAAAATCATCCAAATATGTACGAAATTGTAAAATCTCATCCGAGAATCACGGAATCAAACCGCTGGGGAGATAAGTCATCAAATTCTAAAAACTTCTTGGCTTTCTCATATGAATTCAAGTGGAATGGGCATGTAACGAGTGAAAAGCGGTCGGATTGACGGGTGGAATTGGGGTTGGGTTAATTTTGGGTCGTCGTTAATGGTGGTATCGTTGGTTGCTGGATTGGCGTTGTTGGATTTTTGTACGTGTTGTTTTGCGTGGTTATACGCATATTTTGTACGCTGGTTGGGGCTAGTTGTTGTTGTTGTCGGCTGATGTTGGTATTGTTTATGGAAGAGGATCTATTGGGCCAGGTTGGAGTAAAGATTGGATTGGGGCAGACTGATGATGGAGAAATTGGGCCTGTGGTGATGTTGTTTGCTGAAGGAGAATGGATAAAAGAAAAATGGGCCAGCGGTTTGGGCTATCTTGGGTCAATGTTGAAGTGGTGTTAAATTGGGTTTTAAAAGGAGTTATTTAATAACTCCAATTAGATTTAATTGGGGTTAAAATAACCTCAATTAGATTTAATTGGGGTTAAATAGCCCTAATTAAATTAGAAATTTGGTAATTTTTGGAATTATTTTAGAAAAAATAATCTCAATAAAAAAAATAATTTCAATTAAGATTTAGCCTATTCTATTTAAAGTTTGACCAAATCAAAAGTCGATTGGCCTATTGCATTGCAATTGTGGTCAATTTAGTTTCAATTATGATCAAATTTAATAGATTGGTTAAATTAAATTGAAAGTCGATACGAATTAATTTTTTCTTCAATCCCGAGTTTCTTGATTTAATAAAAATCAAACACATATTTATACAAATAAATTTTCTTTGAGAATAAAATATATTTAAATCAAAATTTTTAATTATTATATTTATTTTTTAAAATAATCCTTAATTAAAATCCGATATTCCATAGAATAAATATTTAATTAATCAAATTATATAATATCGTATAATTGAACACGATAATATATAATCGCTACTTAAAATGACAAAATTACGTACAAATATATTTTGAAAAACTTTTATTCGGATGAAATAAATAGTTTAATTTTATTAAAAAATTGAAGAAACTCAGGATTAAATTTAGTTGTGGAGGAAAAAAATTAGGTATCAACAATTTCCCCATCCCTTTGGGTAGGGTGGATGCAAGTATCCCTGGGTAAAGGGAGGTTGACGTTCCTAATTTTTATCCGATCATAAATTTAAATCTGAAAGAGGTTGACTTTCACACAAGTTTCACGGAGTTATGGCTGGACCTTGGTACCAGGTTTCCTACATATCTCAGGTTACATGAGAATTTAGGACACTTGTAGTTCATAAAGCTTTATTTAAAGTACGATTTTTAAAAATTCACAAGCTATCTCAATTTTTAAACCGTTTGGTGAAATCAAAATGCTGGAGAATAAAGGGATTTGGGGGGAGGTTGAAATGCAGTCGAGTTTTCTACATAGAGCCCAACCTACATATCATTGAGACTCAGGGAATCAAACTTCTTGTAGTTCGACTCAATCAATAGAAAAGATAGTCTTTTATTTTAGACAATTTTTGGCTCAGGATGAGTGACAAGTTGATCGAGTTGCAGAAAAGAGGTTTGTAACCTCTTAACCCTGAATGTGGGATCCTTCACATCCATAGGCAAGAAGTTAACTAGAAATAATTTCCAAAACTCTAGGTGCACTATCACTAGAATTTGAAAGAAAGAGAAGTTTACCCTCGATATGAGTTTAGAAATATACCAAAGGTGAAGCTGAAACTGAAATATCCTAAAAATTCCCATATGCCTTCTAATAGGAGTGTGGTTGGATGGTGATTTTGATTATCATTTAGCCCGCATCTAGAGAGTTTGACGTCCCTCTCTAGACTATGTCCCATTTTGCTGCTAAGAAAGAGTTCCACGTTGTTCTGCGTCCTATATGGAGTCGTCCGTACCTATGGTTTTGATTTAAGATTTTCATCTTCTCGGATGTTCTCGACAATGTATTAAACAAAAGTGTTAGTCCTAAACATAATTTACGAAAGAAGTATATAGTCTTTACCATATCTCCACGTGAGTTGTTGCTTGAAAAGAGAAGTCATTCCTTTCATGTACCTGTTTAGAAGGAAATAACTTGCAATAATAAACACAACTCTCTTGGTTGTTGTATAATTATCTCATTTGTCGGTTGAATATGTCTTCAAAGTGGGGTGATCCTTTTGGACACCAATGACACTTTATGCAGAACGGTCCCTGCAACAGTGTAATATTATGCTGAGGTGAACCATTTTGGTTGCATATGATAACCTTTCTGGTTATTAACAATAATCTTGTATGTGACCTCAGGTAAGTCCTGTGCATCTTTTGTATCGATACAACTTATAGATTCCCCTTGAAATGTAAATCTTTGGATAATTTTATGTATTATTTGATGTTGGATACGAGGCGACTTACAAATATCCTTTGAATTGCTAGCTTCTAGGTGATCCTACTCATTATCCGACCTTGGATAAGATATGGCTTACAAATATTCCTCCAATCGCTAGCTCTCAGGTATTTCTGCACATCATCCGACCTTGGATACAATATGACTTATAGATATGTCTCAAATTGCTAGTCTTTTGATAATCCTGCACATAATTGATTTTGGATATGACACGACCTATAGAGAACCCTTGGACTTATCAATTTGACAATCTCGCATATTCTCCGATAAGGATTTATATGCAACTTACGAATAACCTTCGGACTATTAATTTTTGGGTAACCTTGCACACTATCTGGTTAGGATGTTGTTGCGGCTTACGAATGACCTATGGGTTATCAACTCATAGGTAATCTTGTACACTATCCTATTTCAAATCATATGACTTATAGATGACCCTCAGATTGTCAATTTCTAGGAAGTCTCATATGTCGTTCGCTTTCAGATAGCGACTTAAAGACGTCCCTTTGAATCGCGTGCTTTTAATGCATTCAAATGCTGATTCATAAAATGATGAGATATTCTCGACGTCAGTGTGTGCTATATCGTGTGTTAATAGATATTAGATGCTTATGATATCCTCGACGCCAGCGTTTGTATCTCGCGTGTCAATAGATACTAGATGCTAATGATATCCTCGATGCTAGTATTTGTGTCTCCCGTGTCAATAGTTATTAGATATAATGGCCCTCTCAACAATGGCATGAAATGGCCCTCTTGATAATGATATGAAATGACCCTCTCGATAATGGCATAAAATGACCCTCTTGGCAATGATATGAAATGGCCCTCTTGGAAATGACATAACATGTCCCTCTTGGCAATGATATAAAATAGCCCTCTTGGCAATGGCATGAAATGGCCCTTTTGGCAATGATATGAAATGGCCCTCTTGGCAATGACATGACATGGTCCTCTTGGCAATTATATGAAATAGACCGCTTGGCAATGATATGAAATGGACCTCTTGGAAATGATATGAAATGGACCTCTTGACAATGAGATGATATGGGATGGCCCTCTCGGCCATGGCATGAAATGGCCCTCTCAGCAAATGAGATGACATGAAATGGTTCTTCCGGTGATTTGAAAACAGTTTCACCTGAATTCATTTGTCAGTGTTTTTCTTTCTACATATACCTGTACTCAAGATAGACAGTTAGTAGACACAATGTCGCTTTCACTGGCGACCATAGTCAAGCTTTATGACAGTTTAATGTTGAATACTAAGCATCATGATTTGAATGACTTACTCCGCTATTAATCATTTCTTGTTAAAGAAATAGTTAAAAAGCAAATCCATCGGATGCAAGTAAATGGGGCAAAGTCCTTGTTTGAGGATTACTCAAATACCGTTTGCTTCACTCCAAGATGAATTTTGAGGATGACTTTCTGCTCTTCCTCCTATTGAGTGATCCTTTTGATTATTGTATTTATTGTGTCGACTCCCTTGAATGTACCTGTGCTCAAGGTAAATATTTAGTAGACACAAATTCGCTTTTGCTAGCGACTATTTTTTAGGAAAATTCTAAATACAATATTCATAAAGAAGATAAAGCGCGTTTGTTTGTCCTTTATGGTCTCAAGAAATGAGATAGACAATTCAAAAGGTCCTCGATAAATAGGTATTAAATCCATTTTTGGGGCTACCCAAAAATACCATTCTTGAGCATTATATGCTCTAGTGTGGCTCGCAACTGGCTTGGGGATATTTTGAAAAAGATTTTCATTTTGTGCTCTTATCCCTGCATCTACAGAAAAATGATTGGTTTTGAGTGAAACTACTTCGTGTTGACCTTCTTCGATCCTTGATTTGCTCCTTGCCATCTTTCAGGTACTCCGTCATGTTGGGAATTCCACCCCTGACTTTCCCGTTCCAATAGATGCCTAGGCAATTACGAAGTAAAAGATTTGTATAGATTTTTGAAAGTAGCCTTAATTTTAGAAAATAGTTTTGGAAACTTCTGTAAAAGCTTTAGAAAATCTCTGTCAGTCATGTCATGTACAAGTCCGGCGAACGTCTTTATCTTAGTTTTGACTATGTGTGATGTTTGACGGAGGATTGCAAGGGATTCGGCATCGTTGAGGCTTTCTATCAGAAGTTCTATCATAGTCGGAATTTAGTCTATCTAGACTTCATCGCAGATGGTGATTTCCAAAGCTTGACTTTGACCTCTGATGCTGGGGAATTTGAAATATATTCCAATATATTAGTGGAAATTTTGAGGACCTCCTTAAAATTTCTTCCCCAGTTTAAAGTTGTTTGAGATGATATCAACCCGTGAGGATCCGAAGTCTTTGTTAGTCTTCGTTCTCTTTGTTTTTGGAAGATGATCTTTCTCTTTTAAATTTTTGAGATTCCTTCTCAGAAATTCTGCCCCAGTTTCCATTTTCTGGGGTTATATGAATGAGCCGTTGGGGCTTCTACGTATCCCGTTGAAGCAAAAATTAGGTCAAACGTAGTTTAAGACTACGCTAGGAAAATATAGAAAAAATCTATTGGGTTGAACGAAGCCAACATAGGCCACCTACGTATCCCTTTCTTGGGAATTCAGGTCAAATGTACTTCGTACATGAAAGGAAAGGATAAATTTTCCTAAGGGATTGACCGAAGCCGACATAGGCCTCCTACGTATCCCTTTCTTGGGAATTTAGGGAAAATGTTTCTCGTACATGAAAGGAAAGGATAAATTTTCCTAAGGGATTGACCGAAGCCGACATAGGCCGCCTACGTATCCCTTTCTTGGGAATTCAGGTCAAACATAGTTCGTACATGAAAGGAAAGGATAAATTTTCCTAATGGGTTGACTGAAGCCGACATAGGCTGCCTACATATTTCTTTCTTGGGAATTCGGGTCAAACATAGTTCTTACATGAATGGAAAGGAATTCTAGGAAATTACACATCATAAAATATATACTATCATAAAGACGATTACAAATAAAGGAAATAAAAGTTAAAACATATTTCAAACATAGTATTTTTTACCGCATCAAAATTGATTGGTTTGGTCCACTCTTGGCCATCCATCTCAGAAAGAATCAGATCTTCTCCGGATAGCACCTTGCGAACTATGTATGGTCCTTACCAATTTGGAAAAACTTTCCCTTGTACTCTTCTTGGTGAGGGAATATGCGTTTGAGAACCAATTGCCCAACTTCGAATGTTCGAGATCTTACTTTCTTGTTGAAGGCATGAATCATCATGTGCTGGTACAACTGACCATAACATACAACAACCATTTGCTTTTCATCAATCAACATGAGTTGTTCATACCGAGCGTGAACCCATTCTTCGTTACTTAGTCCAACTTTCTGAATAATTCTTAAGGAAGGTATCTCAACCTCAGCAGGTATCACAGCTTCATTACCATAAATAAGTAGATAAGGAGTCGCTCCGGTGGAGGTTCGAACTGTTGTACGATACCCTAGTAGAGCATAGGGAAATATCTCATTCCATGACCTATCATTTTAGACCATCTTCCTTAAGATCTTCTTGATGTTCTTATTGACGGATTCTACGACTCCATTCATGTGTGGACGATATGTGGTCGAGTTGCGCTGAACAATTTTAAACTGATTACAAATCTCATTCATCAAGTGACTGTTCAAGTTTGCCCCTTTATCTGTCATGATCGATTTTGGCACTCCAAATCGGCAAATCAAGTTATTTCTAACAAAATCTGCAGCCACTTTCTTGGTGACGGCTCTATAGGAAGTAACTTCGACCCATTTAGTAAAGTAATCAATAGAGACCAGAATAAATCTATGCCCATTTGACGCGGATGGATCTATTGGTCCTATAATATCCATACCTCAATCTACGAAAGACCAAGGTGAACTCATCGCATAAAGCTCATGTGGAGGCATTCGAATCAAATCTCCGTGTATCTGACATTATGGATACTTCTGCACTTACTTGCTACAATCATTTTCCATAGTCATCCAGAAGTAACCAATTCTCAGGATCTTTCTAGCAAGGGCAAACCCATTCATATGGGGCCCGCAAACTCTCACATGTACTTCCTTTATTAATTTACTGGCTTCCGCAACATCGACACATCTTAAGAATCCCAAGTAGGGAGTCCTTCTAAAAAGGATTTCCCCACTTGGAAAATAATTCTTTGCCAAACGCCGGATTGTCTTCTTCTGATTATTGCTGGCTTTTTCAGGATATATTCTAGATTCTAAATACCTTTTAATGTCATAGTACCATGGCTTTCCATCAGGCTCTTCTTCAACGTGCGCACAATGCGCAGGTTGTTCCTTCAAGCTTATTTCCAAAGGATCAATGTAACTCTGATCTGGGTGCTGAACCATGGAGGATATAGTGGCTAAAGCATCAGTAAACTCATTCTGTATCCTTGAGATATGTCTGAAATTAACTTTCTTGAATCTCCCACATAATTCCTACACCAACTCCACATAAGGAGTAATCTTTGGGTTCTTTACCACCCATTTACCCCGTACCTGGTGAATCAACAAATTTGAGTCTCCGATAACTAGCAATTCACGAACACCTATATCAAGTGCCGATTTGAGACCTAAGATGCAAGCTTCATAGTCGGCCATGTTATTGG